>JARQOC010000004.1:346002916-346174430 GCA_033576535.1 Allobates femoralis | reverse complement strand
AAATAACATAGGAGCGGCTTCATAACAACCCTGTGACCATTCCTGACTGGCCCAACCAGAACCCGGACCTAAACCCAATGGAGCATCTCTGGAGAGACCTGAAACTGGCTGTCCACCAACTTTGGTCAACCAGCCTGACGGAACTGGAGAGAATCTGCAAGGAAGAATGAGAGGATCCCCAAATCCAGGGGAAAAACTGCATCATTCCCAAGAAGACTCATGGCTGTACGAGCTCCAAAGGTGCAAATACTCAATACTGAGCAAAGGGGCTGAATACTTATCATACTAAGGATGGAGGAGACGGGAAGTCACCGATTACTGAGGGGATTTACATTTCTTTTGTTAAGTTGCTTTTCATTTTGTTAATTCATAAAAATAAATTATTAACACTTCTATTGTTTAAAATAATTTTTACATATCAGAATTTGTGTCTTTATATACATATAAGCTGCACGTGCATAACATACAGATATGTATTACTGCATGTATGTTCATTATATAATACCCACACATGAATGATATATAATGACAGCACATATTCATATCATCATCCTGCACCAATATACAGATATATATTTATGTGCCACAATACACACGATTCAGCGCACATCTTCGCCTTCTCCATCCTCCTCTCCACGGCCTGATCCCTGGTTCTCCCCGACTCTGCGGCAGCACACACCGGCCCTCTCCGCCGCTGATCTCTCCTGGCACGGCCGACGCCTGCAGCACAATGAGCAATGCCAGCCGCCTCCTTTCCCCGCACAGCCTGGTACTCACCAGCACCGCAGTCCTCCATCTTCACAGTGCTCGGTGTCTGCAGACTGGAGAGAGCTGAACCCGGCAGCTCCGGGGGAGGAGACGAGAGGAGGAGGGGGCAATAAAACTGACAACATGGTAAGAGGAAGGACTCGTCCTGGGCCGGGACTCACCTCTCGTCCAGGCCACCGTGCGACTTCCGGTTTGGGGCCGCAGCAGCGGTGATGGCCGCTCAAGAGATGAAGGGGTTGGGCCCGGCGGTGATTAGCAGGAGGGGGCCCATGCAAGACATGAGGGGGCAGGGCCCGGAGATCGATGCCCACCCCCTCTAGTCTTGCACGGCGGGCCAAGGCCAGCAAAGCAGCGTCAGTGTGTGCTGGCCGGGGGGGGCAGGCCACCTAGCTCCGAATGCCCACACCCCCCACTAGCACGCCCGGGTTCTTCTGCTCCTCTTCTAATGGCCAAGCCCCATCCAATGATAGGCGGGCCCCTCACTCCAGTAAGACCTGTAAGGCCCTTACAGGCCACTGCCTTATCATCAGTCTGGATTATCTTGCCTCCTGCTCAGGTCTCACTCTGCTGTCCTCTGCATTTGGAAGTTTGTTCCTTTGGATTATACTAGCATCGCTGTCTCCACAGAATCTTCTGTTGGTTGTTCTCCATCCTGCATCCCTCTGAACACTCCGGATTCCACTCCAGGCTGGCCAAGCCTTTCCAAGATGACACAGAGCCTCCAGGATCCCCTCCTCTCACAGACCCATTATTCCAGTTACTTCTATCCAGTCTGTACGGGTCGCCTTTCTTATCCGGGATTCGCTGCATTCAGGCCACCTTGATGTTGTAATGGGAGTAATCCCTGTACAGGGGTAACCCTTGCCGATGCACCACTACGTGGTACAGTGTTGTGATCCAGAGGGTCCTCCCCTTAGATGCCTTTCCTCAGTTGTTTTACTTGTTTCAATAAATATCTTAGGTTTTATGAAGCTCATTCTCCTGTCTCTTGAGTATCAGGTATTCAGCTATCACTGCACCATCACACCCTTTGGGCGTTACACAACTGATAGTAGATGCTTGAAAAATGTAAAAGTCTTGCAGAGCCTGAAAGTCTTGTTAAAATTGAAAGACTTGACGAACTGTGATAAAAAAAGCACTGATGCAACTAAGGCCAATTATTGTATACTAGAATAATCACGTCGGAATGAGGCCTTATACAAGTTTTTCCTTTTTTTAGTGATAATTTTACATGTAGAATACATTGGCTACCATAAGATGGTAAAGAGAATTAAACAACAATTCCTGCTAATCGCTTCAGTAATAAAGAATGTCTTTGTAGTATTGTACATGCTCTGCAAACACGTGTATTTTACATCTTGGTGGTGTCACTGAAAATTGGGCTCATTGACCTTTAGTTTATATTTGATATTTCTGTCGACTTGTTTCTCTCTTTGAACCAGATTAAGGTCAGGCACTTGTCCTTTACTTTAATTTGCTCTGATTGTTCCACTCACATTAATTTACATAAATGTCTTATTAACATACAGAAAAACAATGCTACTGTCAAAATGCAACTCCTCTTCTGAATCAAAAATGCCAATTGCATCCCACTAACTTATACATGTTAATTATATTTCACATATAACCTGTCATAATGAAGATGACTATATTCTGTAAAAGATGTTACAATTTCCTTTTTACTAAACCTACAAAAAATATACCACATTTAACTATTATTCTGGGGCACGTCTACATTAATTTAACAGTTCACTTTTTACATGTCTAGTGTATATTCCCATCGAGGTCAGTCAAATTATTGACTTAATAAATTATTTTTGAATTAATTTAGTAAATTCATTTAGTACTATTTGAGAGTTAATTTCTTTATTGTTACAATGAAAATATTCAAAATTCCATCTGTTCTGTAACATCTTTACTCCAAAGCCTGTTTTCACCTTCCTGCCTAGAAATAAGCAAACCTTTTAAAGTTCGGGTTTGGTTCAGCGAATGGGCATATGTTTGCTGAACTGTTCGATAAACAGTTTGTTGAACTTCTGAATCCCATTGAAATAAAGGGGAGGCAAAATCAAGGGCATAAAAAACACCTTAAAACACAGCTCAAATTAAGGACAGATACCAGAAAAAGTGCCATCTATTCCCCACAGTTAAAATCTTTAGCATTGTGCATTATGGATGCATGGAACAACGCTTGGCTCAGTATTTCAAGCTTCAACATTGATCAGGAATAGGGAGATGAGTGACAAGTGTAGGCATGATGCTCAGAGAGCCCTGTTAAACTCACAAAACATACAAAGACACCCCAATAACAGTCTTCACAGTTGAAAAAACTAGGGCCAGATACCACCAAAGTGGCATCAATTAATGTACAATAAAAACTGAATAATGGTGCAGCCTGCAACCATGGCACAGGGTTTGGAAAAGTTCTGGTCTAGCATTTCAAGGTTGAACATTCATCAGAATCAGGGGGCTGAGTGACAGGTGTATGACTGTTGGGAAGTGGCCCTCGTACCTCATGCAACCGTTCCAATAAATTCTATGCTCCACCACACTCAGGTGTCACAAGTATTAGCTTCACGGATTACTACTGAAAGAATTAGTCAGGTGGATCAATGACATGTATAGGCCTGTTATGCAGGGGGCCCTCATATCTCATGCAACTGCTCCAATAAATTTTATGCACCGACACATTCAGGTGGTTCACGGAGTACTACTGAAAGAATTAGGCAGGTGGGTCAGTCACATGTATAAACCTATTGAACAGGGGGCCCTGCTGAATATGGCAATACTCCATATGTGGCCATACAGTATTGCTTAGCCCCACAGTGAGACTCAAGAGGGAAGAAATGCTATTTGACTCTTGGAGTACAGATTTTTGTACATTAGTTTGTGGACTCCATGTACACAGTCCCTGTGCCAGAAGAGCAAAGTTCCTCCTCAAATGGTAGCATTTCAGAAATTACACTGCTCTAGGAATTTATCTACAGTACAAGTGTAGCAACTATTTTGACTTCATGGGTGTTTTTCAGAAACAAGCTGTGATGGATGTTGCTGATTGAAAACTGCCATTGTATTGCACAGTACATTGTAGTACCCATACATTTTGCCCAGCTTGTGCGTCTAGAGAAATGCACCTGGTAAATTAAAAGCACTTCCTTAATACAGAATTTCCAAAGATGTGGAAGCTAGATGTAGTTTAAGTGCACTGTGGGGCTCAGAAGGGAGGGGGGCATTTGGATTTGGGAGCATAAATTTTGCTGAATTTGCTTTTTGGAGGGGAGTCATGTCACATTTCCAGAGCCTTTGTGCTACCAATAACATGGAAGCCCCCTAGATTTCTGTTCACAGATGATGGACTTGAGTATGGACTTGTTATTTTTTTGTGGATTGAGTTAATGCTTTTTATAGGGCACATTTTAAATAAAACTTTGCACACATTTTTACCATGCACTCTGATGAGCATTTGGATCGGAGTTTCCATCTAAATCTCTGAATGACGTGACAACCCTAATATAATGATGTAACAGAGTTACTCTGGACTCCATCTGGCTTCTATTCAGCGCTATTCTCTTCAGAAGTGCAAAAAACTGTGGTCAACCATGCTTTATGCACTACTAAAAAGACTGACACAATCGAATCATAGGACACACTGATTGCAAGGTGACGAAGTCTGCCTCATTATAGGGAATCTTAAATCACGGTTTCTATCTGAGTCACATACTAGTGCATCTCAATGAATTAGAATATCATCATAAAGTTAATGTTTTTCAATAATTCAATACAAAAAGTGAAATGCATATATTATATAGTCATTACAACAGAGTGATCTATTTCAAGTGTTTAGTTCTGTTAATGTTGACGATTATTGCTTACAGCCAATGAAACCCCAAAGGTCTATCTCAGAAAATTACAGAAGGGAGGATGAAGGTTTAAAAACTGCACTGTGGTATTCCACAAGACATCAAAGGCTGAATATAATAGTGATTTATTAGTCAATGTGTTTCAGGGCTCCCAGAAATGCCTGAAACATGGCATTATGATATTGATTTTTGATAATATTCGAAGTCATTGAGATGTACTAGTATTTCAAAGATTTACAAGTAAACCTCGGTGTAAGCACTCATTATACAGCGATAAATGTGAGACAAGAATGGAAGGCCTGTTTCACATCACGATTTTGGATCCAAAATCGGACCCCATGTATCCCTATGGGGCTCGGATCGGATGTGTGCCTTTTTCCATCCGATTTTGGCACCATCTGATCCTGTTCGATTTCAGCATGGACACATAAACGCAGCCTGCTGCATTTTTGTGTCAGAGAATGAAATAGGACAGCCAAGGATACGAGCTGATCTGAGCCCCGATGACATGGGAGCCTATGGACATCGGATCCGAGTTGAACTCCCTGCTCCTGCTTCCCTGCATCTTCCTCCCCTCCACTTCTCTATCCTGTCTCCCGCTATTCTATCCTGAGGATACATTACCTTCTGGTGCCTCCAGGGACTGTCACCATCTGTGCAGAAGATCCTGTGGTGATGTCAGAGAGTCGGTCAGCTGACGTGTCAGGTGACCGGCTCTGTTACATCATCACAGGTCTTTCAGCCACCAGATGGAGACTGTCGCATGAAGCCGTCGGAAGGTAATGTATCCTCAGGGAGGATTTTTTTTATTTTTTACATACTGGATGGGGAGAGGAAAGTGGGGAGGACGGGGGGGAGGATAGAGGAGAGGGAGAGCAGAGATAGAAGTGGGACAGATAGCATGCTCAGTACACTAACATCGGGTTCGAGGAGACATCAGATGTTTCCTCGGACCCTGCTCCATAGGGCCTCATGTTAAAGGCATCGGATCGGATCGAATTTGGCATAATTGCCATCCAATTTGCCTCCGATCCGATTCTCTATGATTTTTTTCAGGAGTCAAAATCGCAGCAGTCTACAATTTTTGCTCCTTCAAAAAATCAGACAGAATCGGATCGGAGGCAAACCGGATGGCAATTATGCCAAATCCGATCTGATCTCCTTTGGATAACATGGGGGCTGATTCGGATCTGATGCTGTCCGATTTTCATTGGACAGCATCGGATTTAACTAAACCGAATGTGAAACCAGCCTTACTCATCACCCTCCATATGGGACAATATATCACGCCTGACTGAGCAGCTCTCCCGTCTCCTTCCACAGTGAGCATCTGTGTGTCCGATAACAGGTGCTTCCTCATTCAGTCACATGGGTGACTGAGACAGTATCTGTGGAGAGTGGAGATGGTCACACCCACTGCTTCCAGTAGAGAAGCAGATATACAGATACATTGAAGGACCTTTTATGGTGTCACACCCACATGACTGAATGAGGAAGCGTCTGATATTGGACTTGTTGAAGATTACTGAGAGTGAGAGCTGCTCATTCAGGTGTGACATATTGTCCCATAGGGGAGGGGTGACGGGTATGGAGAGTTAGTGAATAAGTGAATTTACATAACTTCTAAACATTATATATTATACAAGTATAGTGGGCAGCTCAGCATTATCAGGCAGCTCAGCAGAGACCATACAAATTTTATTTATATCTCCCAAGAGTTCCCCTTTAATATTTGGTTGTACATCCTTTGAAATAAAAACCTGCAATTAATTGCTTCCTATAACCATCAACAAGCTTCTTACTCCAATTACGCAATTTTAAAATCTCTCCATACGTGTTCAATTCGATTTAGATCCAGATTAATTGCTGGCCACTTCAAAACTCTCAAGTGCTTTGTTTCCATCCATTTCTGGGTGCTTCTTGCAGTATATTTTGGGTTATTGTCCAGCTGGAAACCCAAGACTTAGGACACAAACCCAGCTTTCTGCTTTCTGAGACTGGGAACTATATTGCCACCCAAAATCCTATGGTAATCTTCAGATTTTATGATTCCTGGCAAAACAACCCAAAACATTTTTGAACCTTCACCATATCTGACTGTAGATGCTGTGCTATTTTCTTTGTATGCCTCATTCCATTTTTGGTTACCAGTAGAAGTCAAGTAAGTTTGAGTGAGTCACCGCTTACCCAGCCGCAGCTCTCTGGTCTCTCATTCAGTGTATGGAGGCCGCAATGACAGGACAATTTGTTCGCCATCGTGGCCTCTGATGAAATAGTTCTCAGATTGCAATGTGGCCAGCCGAGAGAAGACGTAACACAGGATCAAGGATGGGTATGAGAGAGTAATAAAAATGGGTCAAAATATGTGTTTGTATTTTTTTCTAATAAAATGTTTTTTCCCTGTGTGTTGTGTCTTCTTTACTATATACTTGAGATTCCTAATTATGAATCTCTGGCTTAATGTCAGCTGGCAGTACAAAGCTAGCATTAACCCTTTATTACCCAGTTTGCCACTGCACCAGGGCAACTGGAAGAGTCGGGTAAAGTGCCAGGAATTGGCCCTTCTTATGAATGCAACAATGTTTGGGTGGTTGCAGGCTGCGGGGTGACAATAATGATGGGCCCCCACTGCGCTTAGAATTCCAGCCCCCAGCTGCCTAATTTTACCTTGGCTGGCAATTAAAAATAGGGTAAAACTATACGCATTTTTCTTCGCCAACTAGGATTTAAACAGGCAGCTGAGGGTGGCAGATTGCATCTGTCTGCTTTATATTAATATATTTTTTTAATTATTTATTTATTTTACACACTATCATGGAAGGTTGGTTGCCATACACTAATGTGTATGGCAGCCATGCACAGACACCATCCAGATTGTCGAAATGCAGTCTGATTGCAACAGCCAATCACAGACCCTCTCACAGAGAGTGAGCATCTGCGATTGGCTATTGTCGATCAGGGATGTGAATATGCATGAAACTTATTGGGCAGCCCTGGAAGCAAGCATCGAACACTGGTAAATTCAATCTAGCTTTCCGATCATCTATCCATCCAATCTATTTATCTATCTGTTTATCTATATGCGGCACCCCAGAGTCATAGTGCCACTGTGTCACCATTGTTAGATGTCACCAGAGAGCAGTAAGGGGTATTCCACTCAGGCAACACGGAAACCAACACTAACACCTCCCAGACAGAAGGGAGAGACCAAGCCCAGCTTCAGGGTGAGTTTCCCCTATATATCTGGTCTGAGGAGCAACAAGAGCAGTGCAATTCCTGTGAGGACTTTGAACAGGAGCTCAGTTCAGCTCCTGGGAGGGCTGTGAAGAGGACAGGTTCTGTGCAAACTGAGAAACAGACCTGGGTGTAAAGGAGCTGTGCCAGGCTCATCCCATAGGCCCGCTGCTGAACACCAGGCCTAAGGCTAGGGTCTCAGGAAAGAGGAGAGAATGAAACCTACCAGGAGCACCACCCTGTGCTTCCCCCTCCACGAGAGGAACAACGCAAGAAGGGACACCGGAGTCCGAAACTGTGCAGGTTCACACACACTGACAGTGGGGGACTCCAGATTCTCCAGCTACACAGTACCAGGGACACAGCCAGGCCCGGACTGGCAGGCGGGAGGACTGGGACTTCTCCCTATGGGCCGGATGGTGGCAGGGTGCGGGGGCCGCCCGCTCCTACCGCCGCAGCCGGTCTGCCTGTTTTTAAATGATTTTGCGGCCACCGCCGCCCGCCGGCATAGCGGGGTCCAGGGAGCGGGGCAGGCTGCCAAGTTGCCGCAATACCACCACCTGCGGCCCCGCCGGTATTATACGTCATTCATAATGAGGAGAGTGAGTCAGTGACTCACTCGTCGCCAGTCGCAGTGTTGCACAGTGAAGTCGCTGTGGCACACCAATCAGCGGCTGAGGGCGGACGGGACCAACGCAATATACGGCAGTGCTGTGCTGTGTGACGAAATCACAACAGCGACAGCACGTTCTTTGTGGGTGGTGGAGAAATGTGCCAGCCACAACAACGCTGGCCATTAGAAGGTGGATCACTGGGAGCTGACCTAAACAAGGTAGTGGCGGCCGGGCCGGCAGCGGAAAGTCTCCTCCTCTTCGCTCCTCCAGGCTCCTGTGACCTGTCAGCTGCCAGTGCGAGACAGCAAGCCGAGGGAGGCACAAGGCAAGGCATTTCACTGTCTGAGGCACTTTCACTAATGTCATCTAAGCCTCAGATGATAGTGCAAATGCTTCAGGTGATAGTGAATGTGCCTCAGATTCTGAGGCACTTTATCATCTGAGGCACTTTATCATCTGAGGCACTTTATCTCTGAGCACTTTATCATTTGAGGCACTTTTCATCATCTGAGGCACTTTCTCTATCATTTGAGGCACTTTCTCTATCATCTGAGGCACTTTATCATTTGGCACTTATCACTGAGGCACTTTCTCTATCATCTGAGGCATTTTCTCTATCATTTGAGGCACTTTCTCTTTCATCTGAGGCACTTCTCTATCATTTGAGGCACTTTATCATCTGAGGCACTTTCTCTGTCATCTGAGGCACTTTCTCTATCATCTGAGGCACTTTCTATCATTTGAGGCACTTTCTCTATTATCTGAGGCACTTTCTCTATTATCTGAGGCACATTCACTATCATCTGAGGCACTTTCACTATCATCTAAGCCTCAGATGAAAGTGCAAATGCTTCAGATGATAGTGAATGTGCCTCAAATGATAAAATGCCTCAGATGATGAAAGTGCCTCAAATGATAGTAAAAGTGCCTCAGATGATAGAGAACGTGTCTCATATGATGTGATAGTGAATGTGCCTCAGATTATAGTGAATGTGCCTCAGATTCTGAGGCACTTTCACTATATAAGGCACTTTCACTGTCATCTGAGACACTGTGTCTGTGTGTGGCTGGGGCTGCGTGGCTGTGGCTGGCTGACTGTATGTCTGTGGCTGGGGTTGCGTGGCTGTGTGGCTGACTGTGTGTCTGTGGCTGACTATATGTCTGTGTGTGGCTAAGGCTGCGTGGCTGGGGCTTTGTGGCTGTGTATGTGTCTGTGTGGCTGGTTGTGGCTGTTTGTGTGGCTGACTGTGACTCTCTGTGTGTGGCTGGTTGGCTGTGTGTGGCTGGCTGTGTGTGTGTTTCTGTGTGGCTGGCTGTGGCTGTATGTGTGTTTGTGTGTGGCTGGCTATGGCTGTCTATGTTGCTGGCTCTGTGGTTGTGTGTGGCTGTTTATGTGGATGGCTGTTTGTGTGTGCTGTCTGTGGCTGGCTGTGACTGTGTTGTGGCTGGTTTTGGCTGTGTGTGTGGCTGGCTGTGGCTGACTGTGTGTGTGGCTGGCTGTGCGTCTGCGTGTGGCTAGCTGTGGCTGTATGGTTGGGTGTGTGGCTGGCTATGGCTGTCTATGTTGCTGGCTCTGTGGCTGGTGTGGCTGTCTATGTGCCTCGCTGTTTGTGTGTGGCTGTCTTTGGCTGTCTGTGGCTGTGTGTGTCTAGTTTTGGCTGTGTGTGTGGCTGTCTATGTAGCTGGCTGTGTGTGGCTGGCTGTGGCTGTATATGTGTGGCTGTTTGTGGCTGGCTGTTTTGTCTGCTGTGTGTTGGTGCTGGTGGCTGTCTATGTGGCTGGCTGTGTGTGTGTGGCTGGCTGTGTGTGTGTGGCTGGCTGTGGCTGTGTGTGGCTGGTTGTGGCTGTGTGTGTGTGGCAGGCTGTGTGGCTGGCTATGGCTGTTTATGTTGCTGGCTCCATGGTTGTGTGGTTGGCTGTATCTGTGGCTGGCTGTGTGTGTGGCTGGCTGTGGCTGTTTGTGTGGCTGGGTTTAGCTGTGTGTGCTGTTTAGGCTGTGTTGTGGTTGGCTGGTCTGTGTGTGCTGTCATGTGGTGGCTGTTGTGTGCCTGCTGTGCTGTGTGGCTGGTGGCTGTCTATGTGGCTAGCTGTTTGTGGCTGGCTGTGTCAGTGTGTGGCTGCATGTGGCTGGCTGTATGTGTGTGGCTGTCTATGTGGCTGGCTGTTTGTGGCTGGCTGTCTATATGTGGCTGGTGGCTGTCTATATGGCTAGCTGGTTGTGTGTGGCTGGCTGTGGCTTTATGTGTGTGGCTGGCTCCATGGGTGTGTGGCTGACTCTGTGTGGCTGTCTATGTGGCTGGCTGTGTGCCTGTGTGTGGCTGGCTGTAGCTGTGTGTGTGTGTGGCTGGTGTGGCTGGTGTGTGGCTAGTGGCTGTTTGTGTGACTGGCTTTGGCTATGTGTGTAGCTGGCTGGCTGGTGTGTGGCTGGCTGTTTGTCTGTATGTGGCTGGCTATGTGTTTGCGGCTGGCTGTGTGTGTGTGGCTGGCTGTGTGTGTGTGGCTGTCCATGTGGCTGCCTGTGTGTCTGTGTGTGGCTGTCTGAGGCTGTGTGTGTGGGTTGCTGTATGTCTTTTGTGGCTGGCTGAGGCTGTAGGCTGTGGCTGTGTGTGTGGCTGGCTGTGTGTCTATGTGGCTGACCACTGCAACCCCACAATCCTGAGAAATGGAGCTTTGAAGAGCACCATGTAAATGGAGCTGTGGTTGATTATTCCTTTTACTGCACCATTCACATGTGGCTCTTCAAATAACTCCTTTAAGAAAGTGGTGAGGTCCATGACAACGTAAAAGCAACATTTACGGATTGGGGCTGTTTGTTGATATAGTGTGTGGGCTGGTGTGGCTTGTTTTCCAGGGCTGCTTTTTGGTCCCAGTCCGTCCCTGGACACAGCAACGTATACAATCTAGTAACACTGACTTCCGAGGGTGTGGTAGAGAAGTGAAGGACTCGAGTTGCCTGTTATACTGGTAGACGCAGGCAGAGACAGGGCCGGCAGCCTAGCTTATGTGGCGCCCCACGTAGTCAGGCGTCACAGAGGGGTATTGCACCCATAAAAGAGGTGTAATTTTCCCAGCTGCAAGTGGATGCTAGGTTGGTGGGTGGGCCCCATTCCTGCACTCCCACATTGGAATAGGAGTGGGAGGTTACCCGGGGAGGGAGATATATTCACCTCTGGGGGACAAATAAGGTCATGACCATGACAAACTCTTATCCCCTGTACATAACCCCTTTTTGAAGTCTCACCCAGGCCATGAGCTCAGGCGCTGCCACCCGTGACATCCCCGTGAAACCCCCTCTGCGCCTGATACCCGAGTACTCAAGGGCCTGGGGCTCAACATATCTTTCTGGCTGTCACGAACCGCCTGGTATTACTGGGTACTGTGCGCCTTGGACTATTAAAAAGAACTTTTCCCGCCATCGCTTGGCACCAAAAATGGGTTCCCGCCATCACTGCAGGAGGACCCAATATGGCGCCGTAGCCATGTACTAAACACCATGTGCAGGCCCGGGGGTGTCCCTCAGCCCCTAGAAGAATGAGGGCAAGATGGAGGCACCAAAAAGTGTGGATGCCCCGATTGCCCACAGGAAGTTCTCCAGGAGTGGCTGCCAATAAAGAGACAAACCGGCGCCGACCAAGGCTCCTTTATACCCAGCAGCATGGCGGCACCCCGTTGGAGAGATATCGTGCGGGAGGTCGAGGAACGGGCCAGAGCCGCACAAGGAGACCCGGCACCAGCGTCCCTTAACACTAGAGGGGGATGCCGACTACTGGAGAGACGCGTTTGGACGGCTTTGCCAGGACATGGAGGAAGCCCTGGCATGGGTGTGCCAAAGGTGCAGCACGGAGATATGCTGTGAGCTGATGACGATGAGAGAAGGCCGAGAAGCGTGAGAGGCAGCGGTAGCAGTGCAGGCAGTTTTGGAGTACCATGCCTCATTACCACCCGTACCGCCACCCGTCCAGACCCTGGATGCAGGGACCCAGACTGAAGCTCCTGTAACACCACCATCCTGTACTGGCAGCTATCTCTGGCTGGAGGCAGCGCGGCTGTCCCCTACAGAACCAGACATCATTATTAAAGCTGTGGAAGAGGAAGATGAAACTGACTTCGAAGAACCGGAGGACGTAGAAGGAGCCTCAGGAGGGAGCACCCCAGAAGCTGCGTGGTGGTCCGCATGGCAGCGGCGACAGTGAGCTCAGCGGAGACCAGAGCGTCGTCCAGAGTCCCAACCGGCAACTCACCACCACCAGAGTACCAGTCATCCTTAACCCAGTGAGACCAACTGGTGAGACAACGACGCAGAGAGGAATTGTTCCAGAAAGAGCAAACTACCCAGCGACTTCGTGATGAAGCAAAGTCACAGACCCCGCTTTCATTGAAGTTGCGCCGACAATGAATCGTTGTGTCTGTTTACCATGATGAAGGATGGGGATTCCTAAGAGAACCCAGACTTCAAGAAGACATTTTTTTCGCTAGAAGAGATGTGGAATCGTACCTGCGGCGTGGACACCCGCATTGAGATCTGTACCGAGGTGAGCAGGTTACATTTGAGCGGTATCTAGGCCCCTTAGGCTGGTTCGCCATCAGAATATCTCGCCAGCAATAGACTCCCGCAGTAGAGACTTTGCACTGTATATAATCCCTTCTTTTTCAGTCACCTACCCCTTTATTTTTCCCCGTCTTTTTGCATCCCTGAATAATGAGAGTGTCCCTGTTTGTTTTTGATCTGAAGATCCAGAGACTTTTATTTTGAACTTTGCCCCTTGTTAATAATGTGTGATAAAAATATGGCAGCCCAGCGGTGATAATTCACACTGGACTGTGCTGGACAATACGTTACCGCTGGGCCCGCGTAGTTAGTACCAGTCCCCGTTGGGCCGAGTTAGATTATGTTTTACATGCAGATAGTAAAAGCCGGAGAGTAATAACTTTGCCAACAGGTGACCTGAGGGCCGTGGGGTCTATTATACTAACTACTGCAATGTGTGTATGTGTAATGTTAAAGAAATGTGCCTCCTAGCAATAGGAAGTAATCCAAGTATGCTTAATTGTAAATAGTTTTCCCGTTGATTGTTGAATATAAAAGAGACAAAAATGTTTTTCATTTCCCGGTTAACAGGTACTGATACTCGCGGACTAGTATATTCCATCAGGGGGGTATATGGCGCCCCTCGTAGTCTTTGTCACAGAGGGTATTGCACCCGTAAAAGAGGTATAATTTCCCCAGCTGTAAGTGGACCCTAGATTGGTGGGTGGGCCCCATTCCTGCACTCCCACATTAGAATAGGAGTGGGAAGTTACCCGGGGAGGGAGATATATTCACCTCTAGGGGGACAAAGGAGGTCAGTAGGAAAGATATAGTCAGACAATGGATGTCTGAGAGAACGGAGTAGTCAAAGGAGGAGGAAAAGGAGTGTGGAACGAGGCGGAAGGTTACCCAGACGGCTCTACATTGATCCGGAGGAAAAGAGAAAGATGGTCCTGAGGGGATCCTGAAAGAGTGCACCCGAAGTGCGGAGTCTGGGCCCTAGAGAGAAAGGGGGAACCCCAGCGTGGAGCGACCATACTCCAGGTGATTCTCCAGTCCACCACGGGAACGTCGGGCCCGAGGATCTGGCCAAGGTCTATCTTTGCAGTCGGCAACCGGCTGTTGTGGTTTGTTTAACAGTCGCAGCATCCTGCCAGATGGAGTGGTCTGCCTGCTTCCTCACCACAACGGAGGGGACCCCCAATACTACCTACATGGAGCCATTGGGTATAGACTCATCCTAGGCGGGGAAGAAAGGACACGGGTTCGTCAACTAAGGTCTACCATGGGTCCCACTGTGGCGCCCCGCAACGATTGCGTCACAAGGGAGTATTGCAGCCGCAATATTCTCTGACAAAGCAGTGCAATAGTTAACTCTGAGATCCAACCCAACATACAACACCTAGAACAGGGGACCAATCCTAGGTCCTGGTGGGTGGAGTGTTAGGGTAGTGAAGTAGAACACATAGTAATCTAGACAGTCAGTCAAGTCTGAACAGAGTCTGGAATCTAGAGCAGACCTAGAACACAGAACTTGGAGAGGAGCGGGGGCTCCGCACTCCGTGCGGGCCCCTGGGCCGTCACCGGTCGGGTGTCCGCACCTGAGGCCTTAACCACCGGGAATGGGCTTATCTACACGGGTTCCCAAAAGACTCCCGTGCCCACAACTCACAGCCGGTTCACTGGTACCGAAGCTGGCAGCAGTTCACCTCTGCCACGCGAACCAGCCCCGTGGAGGAGCAGCTTTTTAGGAGCACCCCACCACCAGCCAGTTTCCAGTCGTCTAACCAGCGGTGTACCCACTGAGGGACCCAAGGCTCCCCAAAGAATCCAGAACGTACATCATGGATAGGGCATTGAAGCAGCCTCCCCGTACCCGACCTGGTATTCCTGGGCGACGCTGGCAAGAGAAGCTAAGGAGGTAGAAAGGAGGTACACTGCGGATCTCTGAGGAGCACTATCACTGCTGAGTCTACCCGGTCTTCTACTCAACCACTGTAAGCCATGTACTGCCTGCTGGTTACAGTAAAGAACCGTTGCAGAGACTATCTGTGTCCATGTCTCCTTATGAACTGTCCGTCATTAACTAAAGGTAACCGCAGCTGCCGCACAACATCTTGAGCAGCTCCAGCCCCCGGGGATCACCGCTCAGCCTGTGGCGAGCGTAACATCTTGCTGCTGTCCATCACCCCGGGAGGTTCCGCAGCGTCGGTAGCCCTTACCGAATCTACTCATAGGTGGCGTCACGAAGAAAACAAATTAAACCCCCCTTTAATCTGTTCCCGTAAGACGTCTTCATTTTTGATCTGCACTACACCGGGCCCCACTACCGGCAGGCGCGGTCCACCCGTGACAAGGAAGGAGAAGAATCGCCTGTATCAACCGGAGTCAGCCGGCCGCGGTGAGTCAGAAAATGGCGTCACGAACAGGATACGAGCAGGCCCGTTACCCAACGGGTATATTGTGCTTAAACTGGACTTTATTGTCTACAATTGGACTTTGTTCGTCCCTAAAAGAACTTTCCCGCCTTTACACCATTGGGTCAAGATGGCGCCCAAGATGGCGTTCCCGCCACAAGAAGCCGCCACGTGAAGCCCAGGAGTGAGTCAACCCCCCCTCATCGTGGGAGGGCTAAAGACAAAAGGCGCCAAACTCTTTGTCCGCCCTGATTGCTCGAATCAACCATGGGGGCGGACCCCAAAGACTTTTCCCACGATTGGACTACAAAAGCCCAGAGGAGATGGGAGTGTCATACATAGACACACAGACGGAATTCTTCACCAGCTCAACAAGAACGTCTTACCGGTTGATCGGGTGTGGTTTCCCTCCAAGAAGAATGGCCAGCATGAGACTCCAAGACCTGATGCGGGAGGTCGAGGCGGAGGCCAGAGCAGCCATCAGCCAACCGGGTCCGGATCCTGCCCTTACCATAGACGGCAGCCCCGACTTCTGGCTAGAGGCTCTACAAGACCTCCGGGTGCGGTTACTAGAGACAGTGGAATGGACGATCCGTAGCTGGAGTGCGACCCTAGGCAGACGACTACACCATGCGATGCAGCAGAGCCGACCGGGTACAGCTTCTCCAAGCCCAGACGACGTCACCAGCTTCTCGACCGCCTCACCCTCGCCTACCACCTGTCCTGCTCCGTCACCTGAGCCAATAGACTGTGTCATTCCGGTGGAGGCCGCAACTCGACCCGTTCCAGCGACCAACATCGCAACCGACTCCGTTCTTGAGCCGGAGCTCACAACACGCTCCATTGAAGAATTAGATCTCTACCAGGTTCCCACTGAGGAACCCGCGACATGTTTCACCACTACAGAGACAGTCGCCTGTTTTATCCCCGTACCGGAGGCTTCCCTTGCCATTGCCGAGGCCTACCTGGTAACCGGGATTGAAACACCTTTACCTGCGGAAACAGATGAAGAGGCAGGCAGCCTGGAAGCCCTGCAGGACGTCCCTACGGAAGGATCCGCAGCACCACCGCCCTGTTGTACAACGGAACAAGCTTTAATATCTCTCATCAACGAGCAGCCTGATGTGATCATCGAGGAAGAGGTCGGAGAGGATGATGACGAGACCCACAGCACCGCTGAGGATTTCGACACCGGGTTCGCTTGGGGAGACAGCAAGGAACTTCCTTCCGGGCACGCAGCTCGGGTACACTGGTCGGGTGCACTGCCGACACCTTCCCCTGTGCCGTTCCACCGGGTTCCGATACAGACAGCCCGCCAAGTTCAAGCTTCCCGCCAAACCACCAGCTCCAGTACTCATCTCTACACCCCGAGCCGTAACGACGGAGATGTACGCCAGAGACGACGAGAGGAGTGGCAAGCCCGAGAACGCGCCAACATGGAGGCCCGTGCCGAGGCTCGCCGCCAGCCGCCGCTGCCTGATGAACTCCGCCGTGAAGGTAGAATTTCCACCTTTAACTTACATACCGGGTGGGGGTTCGCTTGGGAGGTGGGTTTGAATGAGGAGGTGTTTGTGGGGCGCCGGGACGTTGAGTCAAACTTGCCAAGAGGACATCCCGATCGCGACCTATACCGGGGCGATATTATCACCTACGAGCGCTATGCTTGTGCAGATGGGTGGTTTGCTATCCGGGTACGCCATCACCCTCAGAGCCAGTGACTTTAAAACTTGAACTTCATCAATGACTCTGTTCCCGTTAATCATTGACTGTGTGATCTCGCGGCTACAGCCTGGACTCTAGTTAAAGTACAGCCGACCGCCCGCCGGGTCCGCACAAAGTGATTACCTGTTTCTTTGCTTATATCATCAAAGCATATCATTACCTGTTTTTCTATTTTAATAAAAGTGTGTCATATATGTATAAAAAATGTAAAAACCTCTGTAATGTGAGTAGTTTGACGCTTGGGGACAAGCTGATTTAACCAAGGGGGAGTGTGGCGCCCCGCAACGAGTGCGTCACAAGGGAGTATTGCAGCCGCAATATTCTCTGACAAAGCAGTGCAATAGTTAACTCTGAGATCCAACCCAACATACAACACCTAGAACAGGGGACCAATCCTAGGTCCTGGTGGGTGGAGTGTTAGGGTAGTGAAGTAGAACACATAGTAATCTAGACAGTCAGTCAAGTCTGAACAGAGTCTGGAATCTAGAGCAGACCTAGAACACAGAACTTGGAGAGGAGCGGGGGCTCCGCACTCCGTGCGGGCCCCTGGGCCGTCACCGGTCGGGTGTCCGCACCTGAGGCCTTAACCACCGGGAAAGGGCTTATCTACACGGGTTCCCAAAAGACTCCCGTGCCCACAACTCACAGCCGGTTCACTGGTACCGAAGCTGGCAGCAGTTCACCTCTGCCACGCGAACCAGCCCCGTGGAGGAGCAGCTTTTTAGGAGCACCCCACCACCAGCCAGTTTCCAGTCGTCTAACCAGCGGTGTACCCACTGAGGGACCCAAGGCTCCCCAAAGAATCCAGAACGTACATCATGGATAGGGCATTGAAGCAGCCTCCCCGTACCCGACCTGGTATTCCTGGGCGACGCTGGCAAGAGAAGCTAAGGAGGTAGAAAGGAGGTACACTGCGGATCTCTGAGGAGCACTATCACTGCTGAGTCTACCCGGTCTTCTACTCAACCACTGTAAGCCATGTACTGCCTGCTGGTTACAGTAAAGAACCGTTGCAGAGACTATCTGTGTCCGTGTCTCCTTATGAACTGTCCGTCATTAACTAAAGGTAACCGCAGCTGCCGCACAACATCTTGAGCAGCTCCAGCCCCCGGGGATCACCGCTCAGCCTGTGGGGAGCGTAACATCTTGCTGCTGTCCATCACCCCGGGAGGTTCCGCAGCGTCGGTAGCCCTTACCGAATCTACTCATAGGTGGCGTCACGAAGAAAACAAATTAAACCCCCCTTTAATCTGTTCCCGTAAGACGTCTTCATTTTTGATCTGCACTACACCGGGCCCCACTACCGGCAGGCGCGGTCCACCCGTGACAAGGAAGGAGAAGAATCGCCTGTATCAACCGGGGTCAGCCGGCCGCGGTGAGTCACCACCATACCACCTGGGATCCACTTGCAGCCACCCGTAGAGCTACCTGTTAGTTTAACAACTGTTGCTGAACTGTGGACTTTGTATGTTGCTACTGAATGTTTACAGTAAAGTACCCAGCAGAAAGTGACTTTGCCTTTGTGTGGTTTTCTCCATCAACCTGCTTATTTTCAGGAACGCTACCCCAGAGGACCAGCTCTACCTGTAGTGAGCTTTGCCAACTCAGCCGCATTGCCATCGGCCTCCGGAGGACTGTGGCGGCGCTGGTGACCCATCACCAGGTACTACAGGTGGCATCACATGACAAACTCTTATCCCCTGTGCATAACCCTTTTTTGAAGTATCACCCAGGCCATGAGCTCAGGTGCTGCCACCCGTGACATCCATGTGAAACCCCCTCTGAGCCTGATACCCAAGTACCTCAGAGCCTGGGGCTCGACACTTAAGCAACTGCAGGGGCCACAACACAAGCGCAGTGAGGAAGCCAATACCACCTGGCCGGGTGATATCTCAAACTGCTCTCCAGACTCCGTGGACAGTTTATAACATCCGCCTTAACTCCAGTAAAGAGACTGAGAAAGCGCATATCAGTGAGTCTGCCTATTGATTGCGCCTGTTGCCCTGTGCTTGATAACGGAAGCTTATACCTGCAGAGCCGCAGACTACCAGCACCATGCAGAGCTGCAGCAAAGTCAGTGACTGTGTGAATCATGATCCCTCATAAAGCCCCATCCAATACCACTATCACTCCTGCCCTGGGGACCATCAGCCCTACCCGGGGAGGGTTTACCATCCACACTGCCTCAAGTCACCATCCCTGGCAGGAATACGGCAGCGGTGGTTCTATCAACCACATATCCCGGGTGGCGTCATGACAAATCCCCTGTAAATAACCCCTTTTTGGACTGATCCAAGGCCACGGGACCGGGTCACGACTACCTTGATACCCCAAGGAGACAGCGCCATCCCAGTTCCCGAGTACCCCATAGCCTGGGGGCACATCATATACATATATGTCTCTCTATTCTAACTTTACAGAGGGAAACACCTTGTTAAAAAGCATGACATATGCATGTCATACTTATGACATGTGCATTCCATACGGATGCTATGTGAGGGGAAAACACACAATACTTTGCTACTTTTTTCATTGAGATCCGCGGTGAGAAAAGATATGCAGATATGAGTGCACCCTTAAAACTCTCTTGTGGAGATGTGCATCCAAACAGTGATTGCTGTGATATGGCTGTGTGAATGTAAATTGACTTTATTGCTGAAACAAAAGATGGTGGGCACTCTTTCTCTATTACATCATTTAATCTTATTTTTTTAATTTGCTGTCTTTTAGGATTGATGATAATAGTTTGTAACACATTTGGTATTGATTAGGCTATATGCCCAACTAGCAGTTTTTTTTCTACACCAAAATCTGCATCTTCTTCCACACAAAACACTGCACTTTTTTGTTTTTTAAAGCGTTTTTCTGTCTATGAGAAAAACAGGGAAAAATGCAGAAAGAATGAGCATGTTGCTTCTTTTTTTCTGCACCAAAAAATCTACAGGTGAAAAAATCTGAAGGTGGGCACAGCACTTCAGAAAACTCATAAGGTATGTGCCCACAGGAAGGTTTTGCTGCATTTGAGATCAGGTTTTATGTAAATCTATGCTAATCTAATCCTGAGTTTTTGGTTTCCATCAAAACCTATGTGATCAGGGAAAAGCTGTCACACACACACTGTGTTTTTTTTCTCTACAGAAAATGGAAATACCACAGGTGTTTCCACTTTAGCAAAAGTGCAGCAAAGAATTGACATGCTCATTCTTTCTAAGGGGGCCGTCACACGGAACGATATCTTGCCCGATATCGTTTAAGCGATCTCCTTTTTGATCGCTTAAGCGATATCGGGCAAGATATCGTTGCATGTAATCAAGCGATTTACGATGTTAAATCGCTTGATCGTGACATCGCTGATCTGAGGTTCGGTTCTCAGATCTAGCGATGAACGATGCAACGATCTGCATCATCGTGGTGTATGACACCACGATGATCCATCTCCCAGCGACCGCGCCTATGCTGGGAGATGGTAACTATGGTACACGTCGGGTAACTAAGCGACGCGCGGCGCCTAGTTACCCGATGTGTACCATAGTAACGAGCGAGATCGCTGCTCCACATCGCTGGTGAGTCTGTCTGTGTGACATCTCACCAGCGATGTGAGCGATATTGTAAGCGATTGCGCGTGCACGTGATCGCTTACAATATCGCTAAAGATATCTCACCGTGTGACGGCCGCCTAAAACACAGCAAAACCTGAGGTGTTTCCACTTTCTTCACCAAACAAAAACCAATCTGTTGGGACAGCTAATCCTAGAATCATAGGTTTTGCTGGAAAACAAAAATGCTGCAAATCCTGTGGTGTTTACACTGTCTCCAGAGAACAAAAACCAATGTGTGTGAAAGCTTTTCCCTAATAACATAGGTTTTGCTGGAAACCAAAAACTCAGGATTAGATTAGCATAGATTTACATAAACCCAAGGCAAAATCTGATCTCAAACGCAGCAAAACCTTCCTGTGGGTACATACCCATAGACTTTGCTGGGAGGTATTTTTCCTTGCATATTTAAGAAAAAAAACATGCAACTAAAGATGCATAAAAAATGCAAGGTGGGCCTTATAGGAAAGCTCTTCAAGAAGAGAGAAGCAAATGTGGCGCCCCTGCGTCCAGGAGGCCACAAAGGGAACTGCAGCCAGGCAGGTAGGACATTGTTGCACACCAACACCCTCACAGCCCACACAACCCACGTGTAAGAGAAGGTTAACATCCAGCCCTGAGATTAGATGCTCTATGAGATCGAGGGGTGGTGGATCTGAGGAGTGGGTTGGGCACACCAGAGGTCAGGTGACTGAAAATATATAGTGAGGGGGAGGAGTGAAGGAAGTTAGTAGGCCATGGTGCTGAGAAGCAAAGAGGAGAAGCTGAGCTGAGCTGAAAAGACAGAAAGACAATCACACTTTCTGTGAGTGCAAGGCTAGGAGCGCAGAATCCGTACTGAGCCAGTGTGAGCCAGAGGGGAGAGAAAGCCCGTCCGACGCTGATGCCACCAGGAGTGTGACAGGACAGAAAGGGACATTGGAACCCGTGCCCTAGACAGCAGCTGAAGCCACTGACTGCAGGCAGAGAAGTCCCTCCTAGGAAACTGGAAAGGAACAGAGAGGAGAGAGCCTGGTAGAGCCTCATGCCTGAGGACTGCTGGAGGCTGGGCTGAGTAGAGTGTCGGCTCTAGAGGGGACCGCAGTTTACCCGGGATTCCCAAACACCGACGGGGGACCACAGCTTCACGCTAGGATCCCTAACCCAAAGGACAGGCAGCTAAGTGACATACTAGGACTCACAGAAGCCCGAGTCACCGCCATACTGTCCAGCGTACCACACACCACCCATACAGACAGAGACCGTAAACAGCCTGGAAAGGACACTACAGACTGTGTGAGGGGTCACAAGGAGAGAGAGGCCTGGCTGCAGGGAGCAAAGGGAACCCGGAGAGGGAGAGTGCGCCCCTGTGCTAAGAGCTGTAAATGAATTGTGTAACAACTGCAAATGACTTGTAACTTGCTTGAAGGAAACAAAGAGGGGAGATCCAAGATGGCCGCGGATGGAGGAGGCTGTGTTAAATAGCTCCCACAGAAATCCATCACCATCCAGGCCATCCAGCACCAGGAGAGGATACAAAAAGCGATCAGAGTGACCCAGATCGCCTATAACACCCATCCAGGACTATATAAGAGCTACAAGTAATCCGGTCCCTAAGAAGAGGAAAAACGAGGCCCACCTCGAGGCCCACGCGAGGCCCCACCGGCACCACACCAGAAGAACATCCAGCCCGGTACGAGCGGAAGACGACCGGAGGTGCACGGCGAGACGCAGGCCGGGGAGAGAAAGCAGCGGTGAGTCGGCCGGAGGCCCCCAGAGACTCGTGGACCCCGCGAATAACAAGCGGGCCCCGGTTCATCCTAAGGTGGGTGCGCGGCCGTGTTCTCTGAGCCCCCTCGCCGCCTGAGACCCTAAGGCCTGCGTGGAGGGCCGGTTCGCTGTCTACCTCTCCATCCCTGAGGCGAACTCCCTGCACGCGAGCGGATCCCTCCGCCGACAGGAGAGAGAGGCGGGCGAGGCCACCCGGACGCCGTGGAGAGGTGGAGGACGGGAGACGGGGGCGCGAGGTGGGGTGCGAGCCGGCTGGAGAGATCCATCTGAGAACACCTACGGCAGACGGGCGACCGGCGATCCAGAGGGCCTTGGAGGAGAACGAGGTGGATTGTCTTTGTGCCTGGAGCTGAGGTGAGCTGCGAGGTGGAGGGGAAGCGCAGCAGTGGAGGGCCGCGGTGCTCACGGCAGTCAAAGAGGAAGCAGGACAGGTACACACCACAACACCACCAGGTTGAGCAGCGCTAGTAATCACCCAGTCCTGGCTGACCCACTCATAAAACCCCCCGGAGTGGAGATACAATTGATCTCCTATTAGAGTGACAATAAGAAGACTGCTGTATTAAATGGACTGAGAGTGAACATACTCACACCACCCTCACACCATCCTAAACCTAAGTGAAGATACAACTGAGACACTCTTGACTCACTTAGAGGCTGCTTGGAAACCTGTTGTGACGCATGGAGACACATTGTGACATATAGGGAGCTCTCCTGTACATTAACAACACCCAAAACAAGGAGAATATAGTTTTGCAACACACAAAAATCTATAAGCCTCTCATTCTGGGCATAATTCTACTCCGATCTCCCTCTCCTGACCCCTGGAGCTACCCATCTAAGCCCCAGTAGGATCTACAAAGACTCTCACTTTGGGTTGAATCTAAGTTTCCTACTATACAAGATGATATGTTGAAGCGTTGAAAATCCAGCGGGGAGGAAAAATCCTCCTAAAACAAGGCCTACTCTTATACGCACAATTCCATCATAACATGGGGAAAACATCTGTAAAAACTCCTAAGACTATATCTAAGGTGACCAAGTCAATAACACAAGCAGACGTCGACCACTTTCTACGAAATCAAAAAGAGTCCACAGGGGTCCAGAAGCCAAGCAAACAAACCGCTCTCTCCTGCGCTGACGACTCAGATTCAGATATGGAATGTGATTCCGATACTAGCACCAAAACAAAAGACACTCTGTTCTCGAGATCATTCCTGAAACGGGTACTAGCCAAAACTCTAGAACCTATAGGACGTGATATAGCAGATATAAAACAGGATCTTACTCTTCAAGGCTATAGACTGGAATCACTAGAAAATGCACAGAGTCAGTTAACTCATCAATCCAATGCCTTACTAGAATGCCTAGAGACCCACGAACAACAACTCCACCAAATCCATAATACCCTGGAAGATCATGAAAACAGGGAGCGCCGCAACAACATCCGAATCAAAGGCCTCCCTGAGTCAATAGCATTTGAAGCACTAGGTAAAGCAGCACTAGAAATATTTGGATCAGTATTAAGAGCGGAAGACCCACACAACATCGAACTGGTCCGAGTACATCGCACACTCCGTCCTAAACCAACACCTGGCGACACACCCCGAGATGTGCTGTGTAGGTTCTTGGACTACCGCTTAAAAGACTTGGTGCTGCGTAGAGCTAGAGAAACAGATGACCTTACCTATGCAGACTCCAAAATCCTGCTTTTCCAAGACCTATCGGCCATAACTTTGAGAAAGAGACGCCTTTTAAAACCTTTCACAGGAGCGGTACTAAGCAAAGGACATAAATTTCGCTGGCTTTTCCCCTTTGGCATTCACATCACAGCTGGTGAAAAATCTATAACTGCCAGAACCTCAATGGACATTAAGGCGGCCTGTACCTCTCTAGATATCGTTCTGGACACCTATCCGGACTTGGAGTCTTTCCATTCAACATCAAAGCTCGGAGCACTACCGACTCCGCAACCCTGGCAACAAGCAATGACTCCGAAATCCCAGCGCACCAAGAAAAGAACGGCGAAATCTCCATCATCAAAAGGCCCAGAGGAAGTCACCTGAGGAGATTTAATCTTCTAAATATCTTTGAAGGTCTTACACACATGTCCACGCAACTTGACCCCTCTGGACAGGTGTACTTTTTCTCCTAAATTGCACCCCTTTTGTACAGAAATAGATACAAACTGCAATTAATTTTTAGGAGATCTCTATTTCTATCTAGGTCACTAGATCTAATGTTTTACCTCACATTTATTATTAATGGTTCTTGTTCGTTCATTGAATGTTTTTACAGAGCAATATTATTCTAAATGATCTTAGAGGCCACTGTTGACCTACCATTTCGGCTAGATTTTTGAGATCTTTTCATGAAAAGACCCTTACCTGTCCTATGTACCTCACACCCTAACATCCCTAACAACCTAACCCACGCCAATCCCACCCTTTCCAAACCCGCCTACCCCTTCCCCCCCCACGCTAACCACCCACCAATCCTAATATACCACTCCCGCTCCCTACACCCCCAACCGCCATCATACGCCTGATATATTCTACCCTTGTCTGAATTGTTCAATCTACCCATAGAAGCCGAAACTTGTGTACTTGCTAGGTCTAAACAGTAAATTTAAGAGAAAATGCTCTGGAAAAATTTAAATATTTAGACATATTAAGTTAGTATATGTTTTCTAATTGGTATTGAAACCAAGATGATAATGGAGGAGTGGTCCTCCCCAAGCTGGAAAGCGACGACTCAATAATCCACATTGATGGGAAATGTTAACCCTAAAAGTGAATGCTATATTGGTACTTTAATGCTTGTCTTTATTTTTCCTTCTCTCTCTACTTTCACCACACTCCCACCCCCCTCTCTGCTTTTCCCCCCTTCCCCCTCCCACCCAAATCCTACTCCCCCCCACCCTATCAGGCACGAACGATCCTCGTCTCCAAAGCTCAATCAACAAACAAACAACATGAGAGTCAATGGCAGGTGGTAACGTATTAACTTATACATCTCTTAATGCTCATGGCTTTAACTCCCCAGGCACCAGGAATCCAACACTGCACACTCTTAAAAAACAAGGGACCGATATTTTATTTGTTCAGGAAACCCATTTCAAACCAAACAGGCTCCCTAATTTTGAGAAATCAGTGTTTGATAGATGGTTCCACGCCACATCCACCCAAACTGGAGCTAGAGGCGTATCAATAGCACTTAAGAAGAATACACAATTCCAACTCCGGGAATCCCTAGTGGACCCGCAAGGCAGATATATCCTAATTAAAGGCCTGCTCAAAGGCACACTAGTAACTCTTGGCAGCCTCTATGCCCCAAACAAGAAAATGCTGAAATGGATACTGGCTACATTGAAAAAAGTAGAAAGATTTAGAGAAGGACTAGTAGTTTTAGGGGGCGACTTCAACATTGCGATAGAGCCGTTATTAGATACTACCAAACAGAGGAGCTCAATCTCAGGTAGAGACTTGACTAGGATTCGTGCATGCTTACAATCCATGCAATTGATAGATACGTGGAGGTATATGAACCCGACATCTCGGGACTACACATACTACTCCAATCCCCACAAGTCTTACCACAGATTGGACTATATCTTCATATCTAGAAGAGCTTTACCGAATATACAAACGTCCGAGATAAAACCCAGTATCTTTTCAGATCATTCGGCGGTGCTGACATCAATCTCTACCACTAAATGCCACTCGACATATAGATCATGGCAACTAAACGAAACAATATTAGAACACCCTGATATGAAAAAACGACTTTTAGAGAGACTCCACCAATATTTTAGGGACAATCAGACACCCGATTGCTCAGATCAATCCCTATGGGAGGCGCATAAATCTGTGATAAGGGGGGAATTGATATCAATGGCTTCCTACTTGAATAAACAACGACATTCAGAAACCCAACAACTCTATAATGAAATATCAGAGCTAGAGCTACATCATAAAAAGCATCAAGACCCCGATATACTTAACTTATTAACATCTAAGCGGACACGATTAAAAGACTTAATTAACACATCTTCAGCGAAACATTATAGAATATGGAAAACTAAAATGTTCGTTCACGGCGATAAAGCCTCAAAATTTATGCTTTCTTATCTGCGTAAACAACAATCACGCACACAGATATATTCAATCAAAAATGATAGAGGGGTTGACTCACAAGATCAAACTCACATAGAACAAGCTTTTCTTAATTATTATACCCACTTATACAATTTGCGTTCTAATGACTCCATAGAAGATGTCCATCAGAGGAGACGTGAGGCGGGGATCTTCCTAAAGAACCTACAGCTTCCGACCCTATCTGACATAGATCAGCAATCGCTTCTAAAACCCTTTACACTTCAGGAACTCCAATCCACTCTGTCACGCTGCCCAAGGGGAAGGCACCTGGTCCTGATGGATTCCCCGCCTTATATTACAAGACTTTCTCCTCTCTGCTCCTACCACACCTTCTAAAATTATGTAATTCTACACTAACGGGCCAACCATTACCTGGCCAAATGCTTGAAGCTAAAATTTCGTTGATACACAAGGAGGGTAAAGACCCAACTTTGTGTAGCAGTTACAGGCCTATATCTTTACTGAATGTAGACTTGAAACTGATGGCCGGAATGATTGCTCACAGGTTGGCGTCACTTTTGCCCCACTTGATTTCAACGAATCAAACAGGATTTGTAAGGGGCAGAGAGGGGAAGGACAACGCTCACAAAGTCTTACATCTAATACAACACGCTAAAACACACAATATCCCCCTAGTCCTTTTGGGCACAGACGCAGAGAAAGCGTTTGACAGAGTGGATTGGACCTTCCTTAAAGAAGTTCTCTCGAGATTTAACTTGCCCACGGCTTTAATTTCTTCTATTATGGCGATGTACCATCAACCCACGGCTCGGATTAAGATTAACGATTCTGTAACTCAGACATTCCCTATTGGTAATGGTACCAGACAGGGCTGCCCGTTGTCTCCGCTGCTATTCGTGATGACAATGGAACCTCTACTGATGGCGATTCAAAATAACCATAACATAGAGGGCATTACGATAGATGGAAAACAATTTAAAACGGCAGCATTCGCAGATGACCTCTTGGTATTTCTGACGAATCCCATGAGAGGACTCCATACCCTCATGAACCTGATGGACCAATACGGAAGACTATCCAACTTCAAGATAAACGTTTCAAAATCCGAAGCTCTAGGGATACAAATAAAACCAAACATCCTTCAAAAATTGAAAGCTTTATATCCTCTATCCTGGCCTAAACAACATATTACATATCTGGGAGTAAAGATAAGTGGAAACCATCGTGATTTATTTAAACTAAACGTTCTTCCCCTTCTTACATCCACGGCTGCCCTCATTCAAAATTGGAGAGACAAGTATCTCTCGTGGATGGGGAGAAAAAACATACTGAAAAGCTTAATCCTGCCCAAATTCAATTATCTTTTTCAGATGTTACCTATTTCTATCCCGACCAGCTTCCTTACTAAAGTGAACTCACTCTTTATCAGATATATATGGAAGAGCAGGAAACCCCGCATATCACAGCACACACTGTCGCTTCCCAAACGCCTGGGTGGCATGGGAGCTCCAGACATTAAATTATACTATAGGGCAGCACAAATCTCTAGAATAGTGGACATAATTAGGAACACCAAAGATAAACAATGGATACAAATAGAAGATGCTCTGGCACCCTACAATCTTAGATCACTCTTCTTAATTCACTTCAACATGAAACAAACTATATCCCTACCAAACCCTTTCACCAGATCTACCCTAAAGATTTGGCAAAGAGAAATGAAACACCTAATGCCGCCACTTACTCCATTAGCTAATCTCAACGATGTGCTCGCCCACTCAGAAACAACGCGATATCGAGAGCAATATAAACACCCTGTAGACCAGTTACAACATGACGGAGCCATTATATCCTTTAAAGACATACGAACTATGCCTGGCCTCTCTAATTTAAACTTTATCCAATATAACGCAATACGACAAATTCTCCACCCACTTCTGAAAAAATCAGACCTTAATAGAGGATTAACTGAGTTTGAGAAGCTCTGTGCGACAGTGACAAAACCGAAACAGATATTCTCAAAAATTTACCATATATTATTATCCGTAGATATTAATCCCAAGAGAGCATTCATAGCGCACTGGGAAAAGGACTTGGGATATAAATTTACACCAACACAGATGCGGTATATCTATTCTCATTCACACGGTCCGACACAGTGCGTAAGAGCTCAGGAATCCTCATATAAAGTCGTTACAAGATGGTATTACACCCCGGACCAAATCCGACTATGGGACATTAACCATCCCTCCAAATGTTGGAGATGCGGAGCTGCAGATGCCACTTATCTACATATGTGGTGGAACTGCCCAACGCTAACCTTGTTTTGGAAAAAGGTGGAGAAAACTATAGCAACAATCACGAGTACGTCACTCCAACTGGGCCCGGAAGAAGCTTTACTTCATTTCCCAATTTGGCCCGAACACAAACTACACTCTATACTAGCACAACACATTTTGAGTGCAGCAAAGCTGTTGATACCGCTGCACTGGAAATCACATGAGACACCTACACTGTCACAATTGAAAGAGAAAATCCACTCTCTATATCGTGTGGCCGAAATAGTGGCCTCAGTGAACAACACCACCTCCAAACATCTTAAAATTTGGCAACCGTGGAAAGCCTATTACTATAAACAGAGATAGAGACCTCACCATAAGACCCATTCCCATATGGATCAATAATGCCTGATACCTCCCCTTCCCCTCCCTACCCTCCTTCCCCTCCCTACCCTCCTTCCCGCTAATTTCTTTCTATCTTCTTTCTGACTATATCTATCCTTACTACCTGATTGATTTACTCATACAGAGACATATTATTATTCAATCTCAGACTCTAATGCAAATGGAACTATCATGACAGAAAGAGTCTAAGAGCTTTGGTAACTTAAGGAACACCGACGAGAGCACACGAAGGCTCTCTTGCTTGAAATACAATACTTCTATGACACCTAACATGACATATCTCGGTGTAACAGATTCTATGATATATACCAGACTTGATTAGGCGTTGATATTATTAAGAACGTCGCTCTTTCTTTTTTGTCTCTTTCTTTATCTCGTTACTCTGTTTAGTTCTGTTTTCACTATTCACAGTGTTTATATATTATATACATTGTACCGCTGAATTACTTTTGCAAAAACAATAAAAAGAATTTTGAAAAGAAAAGAAGGAAACAAAGAGTAAATGAATTGCCTCTCTTGTCTGCCTCCATCTGCACATCATTCTTCCCCACAGGAGTCAGCGATTCTCCACCTGCAGAGCCGCAGCACCAGTCAGGAGGAGAGATCCCTGCAGCGTCTGCAAGTAAGGGTGCTTCAACCTCACCATAGACTTAACCCTTACTGCCCCGGGGGATACAGTTCTTCCCACTGGAACTACAACATCTCCGCTGCCATCACATCACCCCCGGAGGATCTGCAGCAGCGGTGGCCCCCATCACTGGCCGCATCAAGTGGGTGGCGTCACGAGTGACATTTCCCCTGTAAATATTCCCCTCATCCATTGTGTGGGCCCGGGACACGGACCGGACCAGGACCACCCGTGACTTCCCCAGCAGCAGACCGGTCCGGTACCGAGTACCCCCGTCCCAGTGGGCTCCACACAAAGATTGGTTTGCTAGAAGACTGTAGCCAGTTTTAATAAATGTCTCCCAAGATTGCTAGATAACTAGATTACTAACTTCAACTGCTGATCTTCCTTGCTTTTTGCAAGTGCATGTGCAGAAATGGAGGACAATGCCTTGTGGAATTTGCTTTGTTGTTGAGTTGACCTTATAAATGTACCAAGTTGACAACTACTATACATTTACTATAGCATCATTCCTATTCAACTCAATGACAAGTTTTCTGGCAATCAAATACCAGATGTTGATGGAGATGGTGATGCCAGATGTTGATGGTGATGTTGATGACATCACCAGTCTTATTGCTAAGGCCAGTGGCGTAACGTGAAGCTCATGGGCCCCAATGCAACAACTCTAATGGGGCCTCCACTTATTGTAAATCTTTAATAGCAATAGTCTCTTTCTATAGGCCAAAGGGACTCTTGGGGCCCCCTAGGCTCCAGGGCCCGGGCGTGATTGCAACCCGTCCACCCATTGTAATTATGCCCCTGGCTAAAACACTTAAATAGAAACCGATTCCAAAAGCTTATATCAATAGGAAAGGGTTTTATGACCCTTTGCTTATTATTTTTCTTTCTCAAATACTCTCTTTAGAATGCATTAGATTTTTTGGGTTGGTCCAAGTATTGGGCTGATGCTAAACTGAAACAGCCCGAAGTAGATTTTTCCCTCCATGCAACAAATGGGGAACCAATTAATGTAATGGGAGTTAAAGAAGTGCCCATAAAGGTAGGGAAGGTAGAATTGCAAAATCAAGGGGTCCTTGTAGTAGCAGAAGCCACTAATGCAAATGATCCTTATGTTATCTTGGGTATTATTATTTTATTATTATTATTTATTTATATAGCGCCATTGGGTTCCATGGCGCTTTACATGAGGATGAGGGAGACAAGAACAAGTACACTAAATCTAGGCGATCAGGACGTACAGGTACAGGAGGGGCAGGGACCCTGTCCACGAGGGCTCACAGTCTATGAGGGGTGGGTTAGGATACAGTAGGATGGGTGAATGTCAGGTATGGGGCGTTCGCCTGGGTCTCATGGCAGGTTGTAGGCTTGACGGAACAGGTGAGTCTTCAGGTGACACTTGAAGTTACTCAGGGTAGGAGAGTGTCTGACGTGTTCGGGTAGGGAGTTCCAGAGTAAGGCAGATGCCCGGGAGAAGTCCTGAACTCGGTTGTGTGAAGAGGTGATGAGGGGGGAGCAGAGGAGGAGTTCTTGGGAGGAGCGGAGGTTGCGTGAGGGTAGGTATCGGGAGACCAGGTCGGAGATGTATGGTGGGGCCAGGTTGTGTATGGCTTTGTACGTCATGGTTAGTGTTTTGAATTGGGATCTCTTGGAGACGGGGAGCCAGTGAAGGGCTTGGCAGAGGGGGGAGACAGGGGAGTAGCGGGAGGACATATAGATGAGTCGGGCAGCGGAGTTGAGGATAGACTGGAGAGGTGTGAGGGAGTTAGCCGGGAGGCCATTGAGAAGGAGGTTGCAGTAGTCAAGGCGGGAGATGATAAGAGCATGGATGAGTGTTTTAGCGGTGTCGTGGGTGAGGAAGGAGCGGATCTGTGAGATGTTCTTGAGCTGGAGCCGGAGGGATGTGGTGAGGGCCTCTATGTGGGGTTTGAAGGATAGGGAGGAGTCGAGGATTACCCCGAGGCACTTGGCTTGGGGGACTGGGGAGAGGGCGCAGTCGTTGATGCAGATGGATAGGTTGGGAGGTGGGGTGGAATTTCTTGGGGGGAAGACTATGAATTCAGTTTTGTCCATGTTGAGTTTAAGGAAGCGGGCAGAGAAGAAAGATGAGATGGCGGAAAGGCATTGAGGGATTTTCGAGAGTAGGGAGGTGATGTCAGGGCCGGACAGGTAGATTTGGGTGTCGTCGGCGTAGAGGTGGTACTGGAGGCCATGGGACTCGATGAGTTGCCCTAGGCCGAGAGTGTAAATGGAGAAAAGTAGGGGTCCCAGGACCGAACCTTGGGGGACTCCGACAGAAAGGGGTAGGGTGAGGAGGAGGTGTGGGAGTGGGAGACGCTGAAGGTCCGGTCTGCTAGGTATGAGGAGATCCAGGAGAGGGCAAGGTGGGTGATGCCAAGGGATTCCAGGATCCGGAGAAGAAGGGAGTGGTCAACCGTGTCGAAAGCGGCAGACAGGTCAAGGAGTAGCAGGATGGAGTAGTGGTGTTTGTTCTTGGCGGTCAGTAGGTCGTTGGTGACTTTGGTCAGGGCTGTTTCGGTGGAATGGAGGGGTCGGAAGCCGGACTGTAGGCGGTCAAAGTGGGAGCACGAGGAGAGGTGAGAGGACAGTTCGGAGTGGACGTGTTGTTCAAGTAGCTTAGAGGCGAATGGGAGAAGAGATATGGGGCGATAGTTAGAGACAGAGGTAGGGTCAAGTGAGGGTTTTTTTAGGATGGGCGTGATTAGGGCGTGTTTGAAGGCCGAGGGGAAGGTACCAGTGCTAAGTGAAAGGTTAAAGAGGTGGGTGAGGGCTGGGATGAAAATGGAGGTGTGGTTGGGAATGAGGTGGGATGGGAGCGGGTCGTGGGCGCTGGTGGTGAGGTGTGATTTTGACAGGAGGGAGGAGAGTTGGTCTTCAGTTATGGGGGGGAAGTGGCTGATGGAGGAGGAGGGCAGTGTAGGTGGGAAGGGGAGTTGTGGGGATAGTGGACCGAAGCTGCTTCTGATCTTGTCGATCTTCTCCTTGAAGAAGGTCGCAAAGTCTTCAGCAGAGATGAGGGGAGAAGGGGGAGGAGCAGGTGGGCGAAGTAAGGAGTTGAAAGTTTTGAAGAGCTGTTTGGGGTTGCGGGGCAGAGAGGTTATAAGGGATGAGAAGAACACTTGCTTGGCGGTAGCGAGTGCCGTCTTGAAGTCAGTGATGGATTGCTTGAACAGAGCAAAGTGCTCGGGGGTGTGAGACTTTTTCCATCTCCTCTCGGCGACTCTGGACGCCCGTCTCAGGTTTTTAGTGAGGGTGGTGTGCCAGGGTTGCCTGTTAATGCGTGGAGCATGGAGAGTGAGGGGGGCGGCTAGGTCGAGAGCGTTCATTATGGTGGTGTTGTATAGGGTGGTGGCAATGTCAATGTCGTCAGCGCAGGGTAGGTCGGTGAGAGGGAGGAGTGATTCAGAGAATAAAGGAAGATCAAGATCTTTTAGGTTTCGGCGAGGGTGATCAAGTTTGCGGAGAGGGGGTAGTGTGGCAGGGGAGGAGAGGGCGGAGAAGGTCAAGAGATGGTGGTCGGACAGTGTGAGTACCGAGGTTGTGAGGTTAGAGAGGGAGCAAAGGCGGGTAAAGATGAGGTCAAGCGTGTGGCCTTGTTCGTGGGTGGGAGAGGAGGACCATTGGGAGAGCCCTAGGGAAGTGGAGGCGGCTGGACGGGGAGTGTCAATGGGGATATTGAAGTCGCCCATGATGATGGAGGGGATGTCAGTGGAGAGGAAGTGAAGTAGCCAGGTGGTGAAGTGGTCAAGGAAGGAGGCGGGGTCCGGGGGGCAGTAGATGATGGCTATTTGGAGTTGCAGGGGGAGAAGATTCGGACTGAGTGGGCTTCGAAGGAGGGGACAGTGACGGATGGGGGGCTGGGGGATGGGGCTGAAGGTGCAGGAGTTGGACAGCAGTATGCCGACTCCACCGCCGTGCTTGCCAGAGGGACGGGGGGTGTGGGACTGGCTGAGGCCGCCGTAGGATAGTGCGGCAGGGGAGGCCGTGTCGGAAGGGGTGAGCCAGGTCTTGGTGAGGCCAAGGAATGACAGTTTCCTGGAGATAAAGAGATCATGGATGTCGGGGAGTTTGTTGCACACTGAGCGGGCATTCCAGAGTGCGCCGGGTAGAGCGGTAGGTGGGGCATGGGTTGGGGGAATGGGTCTGATGTTGGTGGGGTTGCGAGAGCTAGTGGTGGTGAGGTTGCGAGGGTTGGCGGTGGGTCGCGGGATGAAGGTTGTTGTGGGGATGTTGCGGGGGGGGCCAGGATTGGGGAGATGTCACCGGCAAGGAGGAGGAGTAGGCCGAGGGTTAGCAGGTGGGAGCATGAGAGCTTGCGAGGCGGGCGTGCTTGTTTGGTGATTGAGGATTGAAAGTGAATGAAAAGGTCGGTAAAGTGGGTGAGGTGGTTCGGCAGGATGGAGGGTGAGAGCAGTATTTTGTTGCTGGGAGGGGGGATAAGTGGGGGTAGTAGGAAGTGGAGAAGGATGGGAGTGAGAGTGAGGAGTAGCGGGAACATTGCATACGGAGAACAGGGAGTGAGTGTGGCAGCAGGGGTCAGAAGCAGAGTGGGGAAAGTTGTTGTAGTGGGTGAATGGTCATCAGTGGGGAGCGGTCACGGGATGAGGTGATGACCAGGGGATGAGATGTAAGGTGGGGGGTCAGATGGATGGGTCAGATGGGGAAGTTGGGGGATCAGTCGAGGCGGTCGGGGGTTGACAGAGGCGATTGCTGGGTTGGCTGATGGAGCAGCCGTGGGACAGGTGAGGCATCCAGGGGTCAGTCCGGGGTGGGATGCCACCAAGGTATGAGCTACAGTCCAGGGGAGATGTGGATGGGGAAGAGATCTAGCAGTCCGGGACAGGATGGTGGAGCCGAGGACAAGGTGATGCAGTCAGTATGGGGAGAAATACTAGTCAAGAGGAGGTCAGATGGCTGGGGAGGAAGGGTGGACTGATGACTAGTTCCTTACTTGTGGAAGGGAAGTAGTAAGGGTGGTAGAGATTAGAATGGAAACATTGTGGGGGATTTATGTTTCTTTACCTACCAGTCTCTTCCAGTCCATTTCTAGTCTATTTCTAAGTATTGTACTTAGAAGATGTACTTTGAAAGATGTAGTTTGGAAGATGCATGGATCAGACTAAGTCTGGATCAGACTTATGCTTCATCATATATCTGTAGCTGAATACGTTTCAGGTGTTGATTGCTGCCTGGGTGTGGATGGAGTGACTAGATGGTGGGGGTTACACAGAGGTAATAAAACATGGGAAGGGGCTGGAGAACTAACTCTAGGTCATGCTACACTGATCATGAGGAATGGTGAAAAGCAGACACATGAAAGGTAAGAAAATATCAATATATATAGATATTATAAGCACAGTATCTAAGCAGAGAGATTTGCAAAGCTGGAGAGATGGGTGGAAGTTCACAGAGCGTACCTAACACACATTATAAGCACAGTATCTAAGCAGAGAGATTTGCAAAGCTGGAGAGATGGGTGGAAGTTCACAGAGCGTACCTAACACACATTATAAGCACAGTATCTAAGCAGAGAGATTTGCAAAGCTGGAGAGATGGGTGGAAGTTCACAGAGCGTACCTAACACACATTATAAGCACAGTATCTAAGCAGAGAGATTTGCAAAGCTGGAGAGATGGGTGGAAGTTCACAGAGCGTACCTAACACACATTATAAGCACAGTATCTAAGCAGAGAGATTTGCAAAGCTGGAGAGATGGGTGGAAGTTCACAGAGCGTACCTGTGGAAAGAGGAAACAGCCCAATTAGATGATGATGATGATGATCATGAGGTTGATGATTCAGCAGATATGATGATGATGATCATGAGGTTGATAATTCAGCAGATACAAATAGTGATGAATGGAATAATATGTCATAGATGTCTAGTCTATTTCTAAGTATTGTACTTAGAAGATGTACTTTGAAAGATGTAGTTTGGAAGATGCATGGATCAGACTAAGTCTGGATCAGACTTATGCTTCATCATATATCTGTAGCTGAATACGTTTCAGGTGTTGATTGCTGCCTGGGTGTGGATGGAGTGACTAATGTTGTTAGCAATTGCATGCAGGAGGTATTGTCTTTGCTTCAACAGATTGCGGAAACTGCCAGGCCTGGTCAGAGGAAGATTATCCAACACGAGATCAGAGCCATCTTACACCAACAACAGGTAACAATTACAGGTGGTGAAATTGGCACAGCACGGGTGACAGACCCGATACCTATTGTGATACCCCCAATGAGTGAAATGATGGTATGGTGTCTAGCAGCTATAGATCTGAGAGGGCAGGACTATCAAGCATTAGTGGAGCCCGTGAGCACAGAGCACAGACCTACACTGTTGACAGCCAGGGGGGTGGTTAATGTACACAAGGGGAGAGTGCCAGTTCGCATCTTAAACTGTGGCAGTGAAGAGGTTAAGTTGCCCAGGTATACCACCGTTGCTAAATTGTACAGTCAGCAATAACGAGATCCACACAGTGCAACCCGAACCCCACGAGGAAGGGGCAAAACCTGATCAAACAATTGGGCCACTGGAGGACTGGTGCCAGCAGCTCCATGTCGGAACTGACACCACTCCTGTGTATGAAAAGCAAGGTGTGTACCGGGGTAGCCCAAGAATTTGAACAAGTTTTCAGTAAGCATCCACTTGATTTTGGTAGGATAAAAGGGGTACAACACCACATCCCCACAGGTACACATCCACCAATCAAAGAGCGGTATAGGCCTATTCCACCTGCACATTATCAAAAAGCCAAAGAAATGTTACAGGACATGAAAGACGCAGAGATGGATGACCAGACTTTCCAACTATCAATTCACCATCCAGTACTGGGTTGGGCACCAGAATGGAAATGCAGATGCCTTATCCAGGATGCCTCATTTGTCTGAAGGAGGTGTAGATGAAGACGAGCTGGAAAAAGTGGAGTTACCTGCCTTCCATCATGTAAGAGAAACCCCAAGCCTGCACACCCATCGAAACCTCTATACTGAAGCAGTAAACCTGTTATCTCACTTCGACTGGGGAAAGGCGCAGGATCAAAATCCAGCTGTAGGTCTAATCAAACAACTGATAGCCCAAGAGTCAGCAAAACTGCCAGCAAACCCTCCATCTGATGCTAAACATCTGTGGAATGAACGAGGTAAACTTTTCCAGTATCAAGATAAAGTATGCCGGCGGTATATAAATCCTAGAACACATGAAATGTCGTGGCAGATTATCGTGCCAAGATCAGACATCCCTGTGGTCCTACATGCCTACCTATTTTTGATCTTTGAACTCTTTAAAAATATAAAATGGACTACAGTTACTGGACTAGCGTAGCCACAAACTTTAACAAGCCTGCGGTGGATGGACTAGCACTGTATGGACTTACCCGTTTTCTTCTATTTTTCATGTTTCAATATTTTCAGTGTCTGTTTGTAATTTTTTATTTTTCAAACTATGTAAATATGTTATTATTGTTATATCTTTGTTTCACAAAAATGTCTCAGACCCGGAGTACTGATGTTACCTGGGGGGGGTGGCGCCCTGCCAACGCAGGTAACCACATATCTCTCTGCTGCACAGCTGGGTTTCCTTAGTAGGTAGTACTACAAACAACACCTTCCACCCCAGCAGAGTAGGGGAGCTCAACCTGCTTAACTTAGGCAGGATCCCCTATAAATACTGCTGCTGGGGCGGAGTTAGTCAGAGTGTGGCAGACGCTAGATGAGCTGCAGGAGAGGTCTGGTGCTGGTGCCACGAGTAGGGCCAGGCCAGAGACGCAGACTAGCAGATCCCACCAGCCTAAGTGGGACTGAAGGCAGGGAGCCTGGAGGAAGAAACAGAGAAACAGAGGAAAGGGAGCAGGCAGCTCAGACAGCGAGTTCACCCTATAAGAGGAGTCGGATATTGGGCATCCGTAACAGTGGAGAACTCTAAGTCCCACTGGAAACCCCTTGGCACCGAGGAAGCTTCAGCTACCCGGTGTCCTGAGAGAGTCGCAGAGAGGAAGCAAGGACTAGCAGGACACTGCAGTTCCAGAGAAAGGGTCGTCCCGGAGACCGCACAGGAGAGGGAGAGAGATACAGAAGGAGAGAGTGGAGGCAAGTCAGCATTTAATGGACTTATAGGAGGCCTTATGCCCACTTGCTGTGGCAGACCACTGTGCAGCCCAGCTACCCGTCAGTGCTCTGGACAATTTGCCTGCAAACTATCAGTAAAAAGTAAAGAGACTTTGGCTGCGTTTGTGCTTTCTTCCAATCACCCACCGTCTATCACCTACCGTGCTTCCCAATAGACTTTCCCTATAACACTCCCGGCTCTGCTGCATCCTGCCCATTCACACCACTCTGCCCTGGAGGTCCCAGTCCTGCCTGCGGGGACTATCCCATCATAGCCGCCATCCCACAGACCTCCAGAGGACTGTAGCGGCGCTGGTGATCCCTCACCAGACACAGCAGGTAGCGTCACGAAGACAACCTAGTAAATAATGTCCCTGTAAATAATCCCCTTTTCACTGACCCTCAGGGCTACAGCCTCGGGCAGCCACCCGTGACATCCCAGACTGTAACCAAGCCCGAGCCCTGAGTACCCTGCCCTGGGCGAGTCACTCTGGCTGGCTCGAAGAGAGGAGATTGCAACAAAAGCAGGAAGACAGTGGATAGGGTGCTTGCCTCTACATGTAGGGCTGCACAGAGGGACAAGAGGTCTTGGACCAGAAGATCCCAGCAGACTAAAAAAGAAAAGGAGGGGAAGCCGGACTGCCACAAGAGTGCAGGCTGAAGGCATACAGCTTAAAATGCCCTCACCCATTTCAGTTTGTTTTTACCATCATCTAGACTTTTGGATGATGATGACGCAGCAGGGAACAGAGGTTCACTGCTTGCCGGCGAGCCAAATCTTGAGTCAGAACAGGAGGGTATGGAGTCAACAGAAGAGGAGTCCAAAAAGGATTTTCATGGGAGATACGCAACGGCTGTTTACATTCAAACTCATAGTCAGCCTGGTAAGCAATATCGTCACTGCAAAATGACAGGTATGGTAAATGTAAGGGTGCTTTCACATTATGATTTTTTGGGATCCATGGCTGTCCATTGTAAAACGGACAGCCCCACGGATCCGATTTGGCCTTTATGTTAGCCTATGGGCATGGATCGGATTGGATTTGCCCTTAGTGGCATCCAATTTTTGTCAGATCCGTTTTGGTCCGATTTTTTTCTGTACCCAAAATTGGAGACTGCTCCGATTTTGGGCACAGCGGATCAAATCGGACCGAATCAGATCCGACATGATCCATGGCCCATAACATGGGGGCCTATGGAGCACGGTCCGAGAAAACATCGGATGCTTTCTCAAACCCGATTTTAGTTTCCTGAGCATGCTCAGTACACTAAAACTGCTCCTCTCCAGCTAATTTCACTTCCGCAATGTATATATACATTGCCGGATTGAAATTGAACTAAAATCAAATGTTAAAAATAAAAAAAAATCGATCCTCACCTGTCCAGCGATCCAGCGCCGTCGGCATCTCTGGATGTACAGGACCTGGCCTGACATCACAGTCACATGACCGGTTACCGCGGTAACCGGTCATGTGACCGATGACGCTGAGCGGGTAGCCCCGCCCAGCCAGGTCCTTTCAGCATCCGGAGCTAGATGCCGACAGCGCTGGATCGCAGGACAGGTGAGGATTGATTTTTTTATTTTTAACACTTGATTTTACTTAAATTTCACTTCCACAGTGTATATATACTTTGCGGAAGTGAAATTACACCGCACAGCTCTTTCTGTGTCCGGATGCGTGATAATCATGGACCCGGACTCAGAATAGGTCACCTCCTGTGGTGTCCGTTCCTGTCCGTGGGGTCCTACAAAAAGTAGGATCCCACGGACAGGAAAAAAATCGTAATGTGAAAGCACCCTAAGATGGGGGCAGCAAGGAATGGATATATGTGGGAATGAAAATGAGGTGTCACAGTTGTTGGGTGTGATGAGTGAACTAATCAGTACTGCTACATCCTCTTCTGTGGCGGTTTGACAAAGGGGTTGAGTCAATCTTTTGATGGTGCCAGCATCGGTAGGCAAAGTACAAGGTGGTATGCAGTCTGTTTTGCTCCCAGGATTCCTTTGTCATTACAGTTAGCACAAGCTCAGACTTAGTGAGAATGGATGATAGGGCCTGTGGTGAGATTTATGTGTGTTTTGATGGACCTTTAGGTGCACACTTGAAGCCGGAGGTTAAAAAGAAAGAATGAAAGGATAAGTATGTCAAGTTTTTTTTTTTTTTTCGTTTTTACAGTTGGAGAAGTTTAACTTGAATCAGGTTAAGCATGATGAGAGTAAAAAGAGGAAGGGAAATGGCAGAGGTACCGTTTGCTTCCTCAAAATTGGCTTCCAGCATTTGCAATACTGGTTAGTTTTGTGGGACACAAGACCCCAGAAAATTATTCAGCCCACTTTTGTTATTTGGATGGCATACGTGAGGCGTATCATACATATGAGGGCATTGGTTGGCTACATTATGATGAACAGTTCAGGCAGAGGAAAGCGGTCTGTCCTGACTTGAGATGGAACCATAAGCATGGGCTGACTGTCCCAGGGGGCAGGGGAGCAGATGCCCCCCAAGCCAATGGTCAAGCAGCAGTTATGGGGCCGCCCGACTATCTGTCATGTTTGTCTAGGCTCACTGCTCATAGGCCACTGCTGTGTGCTTGCCCCCAGGCCGAAATTTGCCAGCAAGGTCCTGACCATAAGGATATTATTTTTTGAATGCGGGTAATGACGACGTCATGGGCCACCTCAGGCTCTTTTCTTGGGACTGCTGGAGGTTCTGCCAACACATGGGGATCTTCAGCAGGTACCTGGAAAGGAGTTTGTTGCCATTTTAACAAGAGGGAGTGTAATTTTGGATTATCATGCAGGTATTAGCATGAATGTTACAGTTTTAAGGGAACATTTAGCTTTGCAAAATGTTTCAGGAAAGAATGGGATAATTTGGATAAATTGCAGGTAAGAGGAATGACACTTGCGAGAGTAAAATGGATGGAACAGATTTACTCAGATAGGGATGCGGTGACTTTGTTGTATAACGGTTTTCATTTTGGTTTTAAGATTTCTTCAGTGGTAAAGGAAGTGTCTACTTCAGTTTGAAATCTAAAGTCAGCCAGGAATCACATCAGATAAGTTAGCAAAACAGGTGGAGCTGGGTAGGGTGGCAGCAAATTTCCGGAACTGCTGTTGCCTTAGTTACAAATTTTTCCATTGGATTTCGTGCTGAAGAAAGAAAGAAACAAGTACCAAATGATCTACCATTTGTCGTACCCAGAAGGTGCGTCAGTAAATGATGGGATTAATCCTGAATTGGTTTCTGTGTCATATGTGTCTTTTGATAAAACAATGGAATGGGTAAGGTACTGTGGAACAGGGGCCTCATTGACCAAGATAAACATTGAAGTCACTTGTCGGTTGTTTTTTCACCCGAACATGTTTAATTTATTATGATGTTTTTGAGAAGGAAGTTATTAGGTGGATTGCTATTTACCCATGGGGTGTTCAATCACATGTGCATATTTTGAGTTTAGTTCATTCTTGGAGTAGGTGGTCAGGAAAGAGTCAGGTGTGGATTCTGTTTTACGCTATTTGGATGACTTCTTGTGTATTGGTCTGGCAGGGTCTCCATTGTGTGTAGTATGGTTGAAAATGATAGAACAAGTGGCAAAGAGGTTTGGGATCCAATTAGCTCCTGCTGAAATAGACGGTCCCTCATCTTTTTGTTTTTAGGTGCTCCTCTTCCTCAGGCTCCTCATAAGGGTCCTGGCCCTGGTGGTATTGGGAATTGGGATCCAGTAGTGCCTGTGACACCGGCTGCAGCTGGAATCTAGCCAGCCATGCTGCAAGATCATCTGCAGTCTGACATGTGGTGCTTGCAATCCCGGATGCCATATGGTAAGTGTCACCTGACTGCTGTGACTCGCTCCTCAGGTCTTTTTAGTAGAAAGACAGCGCCTCTCACACAGGTGGTACAATTAACGCATCCTCTTTATTCCGTCAGCCTCATGCGACATTTCGAACCCGTCTGGTTCATTATCAAGCACAATATCATACAAAAAAATCATCCTTAAATAGCGTAAAACCCACCCCTTAATTATCAAATAACCAATCCTTGTACTGAATCACAAATGATCAAAAAATACACAACATTAAAACATCCCCCTGGATCTCTGTACCTCCATACAGTATATCGCTATCCCCAACATGTTAGTTGATCGCTCCTCAGGTCTATGTCTTGCATTGGAGCTCAGGATTGGATCTGCATCTCATTGGAGATGAGGCCCAAACTGGGAAGTGCTGTGGATTTCCAACTGACATATGTCTCCATCTCCTCTACATGATGTCACTCTGGGTCTAGTTTTGGCGACTCACCTTTTGGTAGTACGGGCACTCCGGTTCCAATTGCACCTGTGCTGAGCAGCATAATAGATTTAAAATTTCATATGATACATGTAAATGTTTGGACATACATTGCATGAGAAGTAGATATCTCGGTTTTGCATTTACCAATGTGTATGTGAAATTACATGATGAGATTGCTTGTAATGTCTAATTCTTGCTGGTGTACACGCCTTTCTTGATCTTGTTACATATTTAATAAAGAATTTTCACTTTTGCATGTTAAGCGGAGTATGATCGTTTTTTTCTCTTTGCTGACTCACCTTCTGTGCCTGCGGTGGTTAGGAAGATTACAAATTCTGAGCCAGGTCAGCCATGCCTCTCTGAGGATCCATCAACAATGTACTGCAGAATGCAGACAGTGGACCTGCCTGCCTCTGAGAATATGCAGTAAGATGGTGGGAGATGCTGACATAATTCTGTGGGTTTGGGTGTGTTTTATTTCCCTAAGCGGCTTGCCTCTTCCATTGAATGACACGATTCAGATGCGAGCAATCAGTACCAGAGTTGAATGCTTGCAAAATATTGTTGCCTAATGCCTACATGCTAATTAACATCTCTCTGTGATGCCGCAATGTATAACAACTGGATTGAGGTTACCTACTTGCAGTCATTATTTAAGCATGACATCTTTGTAGGAAACATGATGAAAATAAGACTATGCAGGTCACCATTCACCACCAATTCATCTAAAATGCTGAATAAGGCTACTGGGTGCTACAGGAATGCCAGGACAATTTTAATATGAATTATAGAAGAAATCTGAGCCCCAATGAGGACAGGATTGCAAATGTATGTACAGGGCTATGGAATTAATGTAAATGAATACATATTAATATTGTGACATTAAATAGTGATTGCACATTTTAAAGAAGCAATATTTATACTATCGGGTTTCATCAGTGTGAACTGACCTATAATATCATGGATGTATAATGGTCATATGCTACATATTGCTTTCACAAAAGTGTAGAGCAGATGGCATTTCATGCTAGTGACCACCTGCAATAAAAAAGGTTTGCTCTCCAATAATAAAGTTATATATATTAAAAAAAATTCCTTTGAAAATATAAAGCTCCCTTGAACTAATTTTTTAAGGACATTGTAAGCTTACGAGACTTCCCAGCTGCTACCACATCTGGCACAGTTTCCAAAATTTTAAAACTTTTCCTGAACATGAAAAAAATAGAAAAAACACCGGGCACTAGTGGGTCTTCACAGTTCTAATGATTGGGCTCGTGAATCTCCAGACCTTGGGAGGTGCTCTTGCCAGATACACAGTTTTCAGTATAAAAAGAGGAAAAATTACGACACTCACTCATCAGAGTTCCTCACAGTGCTGTTTATTATTCCATTCAGAAATGGGGTTACAATAGTGCGGGGAGGGAGGAGAGGGGGACTACGGCGCTCCGTATCGAGTATGCTACTCTTCGACGGGTCCAACAAGATGGGTCCGTCGAAGAGTAACATACTCGAAACAGAGCGCCCGTAGTCCGCCTCCGCCTCTCCTCCCTCCCCGCACTATTGTAATGTGTTTGGATTTCCGATCACTAAACCAAATCAACCACGTTCTTGCCGGATTTAAAATTGGGGTACATGTTCGGGAAAAGTTTGCTCATGGATCATTTCGTAGCTGAAGCTGACATATTTTGCAAATATGTCAAACAGTGTAGCTGATCTAAATGTAATTCCAATATTCACAAGCTTGAAAATTCAAGTTGATATAAAAAGGATGTTGTTTCAACATGGCATTCCTTGGTTTTCAGGTTTTCATTTTCTTCCCTACTGAGAACTGTAATAGTTGTGCATCCAGAACGGAATAATGAAAAGCTGTATTTGCACTTAACAGAATGTGAGCAACACACAATATTACATACATAATGTGAACACAATAGTAACTTTTTTCCTATATAGGTTATCTGTTTGTCTCCTTTCTTGAAGGGGGCATTTAAGTTCTGTATATTGTAAACGGCTTCACTTTAATTTCCATTTTTACATTTTACTTTCAAAAGAAAAAGGAAAACAATCAGATGAGCAAATTGAAAATCTATTCTATTCTTCTTTAAATGCCACATTTAGAACAAATTGAATATTGTGAATATTTTATTTATGTAAATGTACATCTCCAGGTTTTAAAAACGTCAGACATAGAAACATAGAAGGATTTTACATTGGCAGAGTTGTGTGATCGGGAACATCAACAAAGTGCTACAATAAAAATGTAGGTGTCATGTTCCTTGGGCTTTTTGCTAAGGGACCTATTCTAAAGAAACTAAATAAGATACAATTGAAAACAGACGTTTACATATACTATATATGCATGTTTTTCTTACTATCTGACATGAAATCAGAATAAACCTTAAGTGGCCGTCACACGCAACGATTTCTTGCCCGATATCGTTTAAGCGATCTCCTTTTTGATCGCTTAAGCGATATCGGGCTTAAAATCGTTGCATGTAATCAGGCGATTTACGATGTGAAATCGCTTGATCGTGACATCGCTGATCTGAGCTCCGGACCTCAGATCTAGCGATGAACGATGTCACGATCTGCTTCATCGTGGTGTATAACGCCACGATGAACGATCTCCCAGCGGCAGAGCCTATGCTGGGAGATGGTAACTATGGTACACGTCGGGTTACTAAGCGCCGCGCGGCGCCTAGTAACCCGATGTGTACCATAGTAACGAGCGAGATCGCGGCTCCACATCGCTGGTGAGTCTGTCTGTGACATCTCACCAGCGATGTGAGCGATATTGTAAGCGATTGCACGTGCACGTGATCGCTTACAATATCGCTAGCGATATCTGTGTGTGTGACGGCCGCTTTACACGGTTTAGGTCAATTAGGATTACCATAATTATTTATATTTGCCAAATGCCAGAATAATGATAGAGAGAAGGTTTTAAGGTAATTGTATTACTGAAAAGTCACAAGTACATTAAGATTGCCTTTAAACAATTTGGGACAACCCATGATGATAATGTCATGTGTTTGGAAGTTTCTGGAATGGTTTATTGGCAAAATCTGAGTGAATTAGAGACACATCTGTGAATGTAATTTAATGCACTCCTGAAACACACTGCTTCTTTGTGTAGCATCATAGGAAAGTCTAAAGAAATCAGCCAAGATATCAGGAAGAGAATTGTGGACTTACACAAGTCTGGTTCATCCTTGGATGCAATTTCCAGATACTTGAAGGTGCCTCGTTTATCTGTATAAACAATTATACGCAAGTACAAATAAGAGGGGAATGTGCCGCCATCGTACGCTCAGAAAGTAAATGAGTTCTGTGTCCCAGACATGAACTTGCTTTGGCCCGACATGTGCATATCAACCCAAGAACAAAAGCAAAAGACCTTGTGAAGATGATAGTGGAAGATCGTAAGATTGTGTCATTATCCAGAGTAAAACTAGTACTGTATCAACAGGAGCTACAGTTGTGCTCAAAAGTTTACATACCCAAGCAGACTTTTTGCTTTCTTGGCCTTTTTTCAGAAAACATGAATGATAACACAAAAACTTTTTTCCACTCATGGTTAGTGGTTGGATGAAGCCATTTATTGTCAAACTACTGTATTTTCTCTTTTCAAATCATAACTACACCCTAAAACATCCAAATGACCCTGATCAAAAGTTCACATACCCCAGTTCTTAATACCGTGTATTTCCCCCTCTAACATCAATGACAGCTTGAAGTCTATTGTAGTTGTAGATGAGACACATTATTTTCTCAGATGGTGAAGCTGCCCATTCTTCTTGACAAAAGGCCTCCAGTTCCTGTATATTACTGGGCTTTCTTACATGAACTGCACACTTGAGTTCTCCCCAGAGTGGCTCAATAATATTGAGGTCAGGAGACTGAGATGGCCACTCCAAAACCTTCACTTTCATCTGCTACAGCCAATGAGAGGTCGACTGGGCCTTGTGTTTTGGATTGTTGTCATGTTGGAACGTCGAAGTACCTCCCATGCGCAGCGTCCGGGCTGATGACTGCAAAACGTTCATGATTGTGGCCAAAAAGTTCAACTTTGGTCTCACCACTCCAAATTACATTGTTCCAGAAGTTTGGAGGCTTGGCTCTGTGCTGTTTGGCGTATTGTAGATGAGATACCTTGTGGCATTTACGCAGCAATGGCTTTCTTCTGATGACTTGACCATGCATCCCATTTTTCTTCAAGTGACTCCTTATTGTGCATCTTGAAACAGCCACACCACATTTTCAAAGTCCTGTATTTCAGATGATGTTATTTGTGTGTTTTTCTTTGCATCTCAAACTATTTTCCTGGCAGTCCTGGCCCAAATTTTTGTTGATCCACATGATTATAATTTGGCTTTAAAAGAGCCCTTGATTTTCCATTTGTTAATCACAGTTTAAACACTGCTGACTGGTGTTCTCAATTCCTTGGATATCTTTTTGTATCCCTTTCCTATTTTATACAGTTTAACTATCTATTCCCGTAGATCCATTGACAATTCTTTTCCTTTCCCCATGACTAACAATCCAGAAATATCAGTAGCTAGATGAAAGATGCAAGAGTCTGTCTTGATCCCAGACACTCATTCAGCTTCCGTGCACACACATTGATTACAAGCAAAGAGGTCACGGTGAGGATATTACCTTTATTAGCAATTCAATCCCATTTGTGTCAACTTCTGTGACTGTTATCAGGCCAAAATCACCAGGGTATGTGAACTTTTGATTAGGGTCGTTTGGATGTTTTTGGTTGTCGCTATATTTTAAAAAGAGAAAGCACAGTAGTTTGACAATAAATGGCTTCATCCAACCACTATCCATGAGTGGAAAAAAAGTTTTTGTGTTATCATTCATATTCTCTGAAAAAAGTCCCAGACAGCGAAAAATCTGCCGTGGTATATACACTTTTTTGCCCAACTGTAAAAGGCCACTCTGCCAGGAAGAAGCCATTGCTCCAAAATAAAAAAAAGTCAGATTATTTTAGCAAATGCAGATAGGAACCAAGAATTCCATTTTTGGAGACATGTCCTGTGGCCTGCCAAAACTAAAATTGAACTGTTTGGCCATAATGACCATCGATGTTTGGAGGAAAAAGAGAGAAGCTTGGAAGCCTAAGAACACCATCCCAACTGTGAAACACGGGGGTGGCAGTATCATGTGGGGTTGTGTTGCTGCAAGAGGGACTGGTGCACTTCACAAAATTGGCTGGTATCTTGACAAAAAAGACTATGACAATAGTGAATCAACATCACAAGACATCAGCCAGAAAATTAAAGCTTGGGTAGAAATAGGTCTTCCGAATGGACATGACCTGAAGCATACTGCCAAACTGGTTACAAAGTGGCTTAAGGATAAGAAAGTCAAAGTTTTGGAGTGGTATCACAAAGTCCTGACCTCAATCCTATACGAGATGCTTGTGGAAGGATATCCAAAACTCTTGACCCAAGTCATACAGTTTGAGGGCAATGGTACCAAATACTAATGAAATGTATGTAAACTGGTGATTTTGCAGAAAGTAATAAAAATCCATTAAAACATAATTATATTAATCAGCAAATAAGAGAGATGCGGAACTCACCAGAGATGATCTGTATCCATTTATTCACATATCCAAGTGCTGTACATGCGAAAAACAAGTGTGGGGAGGGGGAGAGGAGACGGCAGACGACGGCCTGCCATTTCGAGGGCAATGCCTCTTCGACGAGTCCTGGACCCTGGCATTTGTGTGCACCACCGTAAAAGAGGACAATATTTCAGCAGGCCACGGAAGTTTTTAACCCCTGTTTAACCCGAAACTGCCCAGTTTCTCTCTTTTTTTCTACATAATTATATTAATCCTCATTGACCTAAAACGGGAAAGATTTATTCTGATTTCATGTCAGATAGTGAGAAAAACATATATTTGTGTCTTTTGATATAGTTTATATAAACTTCTGGTTTCAACTGTAAGTAGTGTATCCCATCGCAAGTGCAACCTAAAATTATTCGCACAGCATAAAATATCCCTAGTATAATCTTAGACTGTTTAGATGCCTCTCAGATTACCTGCTATGCAGGTCATTTGTATCTGAAGAGGGAAGCACTAATTTTCAAAGATGCTGTATAAAACCTTTCCCTGCATGTACTCTGTGGTTCAATTTCTGATAGCTTTTGTGCAGTTGAGGGACACCCAGGAGGAATAAATTGACTTAGAGGATCAATCTATGAAGCCTGTAAGCTATGGCTCAAAATATAAGTGAAAATTCTCAACACATTACACTAAGATACCAAATTAAAGCAGTTATCCACTATGGCCTCAGTTCATCGTTACTGTTTTAACTTAAAGTTTGAATATAATACTTTTATTTTTGTACTAAATTCATTATGGTTTTAGCTCCATTTTTACTCATTTTTCAGTCTACATAATTTAGCTTTTTTTATTTATTCATTTTACATGCGTATATAACACCATTAATTCCACCGCTCTCCTCAGACATCACTATCACTGTCCCCATCTCACCATGATTATACCCATTAAGGCTCACAATGTAAATCCACTATCAGTATGTCTTTAGAATGTAGGTGGAAACCAGAGTACAGGGAGGAATGCCACTCAAACACCGGGAGAACATACAAACTCCAGATGTTGTCCTTGGTGGGATTTGAAAACAGAAACCCAGCACTGCAAAATAACACTTTTAGTCAGTGAGTCATCATGCCATTGAACAATGTGTGCTTGCGTTACATTAAGTGGCAAATTTAACATGCAATTTTCAAAATTTAACTACAATACTGTAATAGAGTTAAAATTCTGGGTTACAGCGCTCACACCAATCAAGTATAGCAAGAAGTAAGGGTAAGGTGGTCCTACTGTAGGACCACCTAACTCCTTACACCCTGCCATAGTTGATTGGTGTGAGCTCAGCAATCCAATTATTATATTAATGCTAGTATCTGTCTACCAAACTGTGGCGCCCCTGCAAACTGGTCGCCACAGTGATGCTGCACCTACTCCACAGGTGTGGTGTCACCGTTCCCAGGTGAGAGCGGTCAAAAATCCGAGACACGGTTTGCATTCAACACCATGACAATTCCAGGCTAGGGGATTCTGGCGGACCCTGATTAGCGAGGGCCCCATCTTCTGGTCAAGAGAAGGGGTTAGCAGTAGGTTAGAGAAGGAGAGGAAGGAGAGTCGTGAGGAGGAAGGCGTCCGGAGCAGACACAGAAAGGAAGGAGTCCTAGGAGACACAAGAGTGGGGGATCCACCCGTGTGCTCCGAATCCGGACCCGACCCGAGTCGGGTGAAGGGACAGGTTGCCAGAGGGGATCGGCCTCCATCTGGTGTGGGTACTCCAAGTCCCTACCAGGAAAACCAGAGGCCACTGTGTCTGCAGAAGCAGTGGCCACAATCGGTGGATAATCCGCAGTGATAAATTATAGCGGTTTCTATAAGAACTGATGAGCCTGTCTAATGTTCTTCACTAATCTCTTTACTGGACTCTATCTATACTTCTGCAACCTTTTCTTGATTTTGCGTTCTGTGTGTTTATACACAGTGTGCTAATACCTCCTTTAGGAGGTCTGGGGACAAACCTATGTCTCTCACCTTGGATAATGGATGACAAGACGTAATACATACTCCCCATGATTCTGTGATTAGGCATGGATGAAAATTTGGATAATACTCACCACTGTTGTCGAAGATAAACATACCATCAATCTACTTCAGTATTCCAGTAGATGGCATTAAGAATACGGAGAGACAATACATTAAGCTTTGGACATTATTCTGGATGGTGGATGACTCTCCTTTCCAGGACACCTGAAGGAACTATCTCTTCATGCATACGCCATACTAGTGCCTTAGTGAATTGCTCTACCCTCTGGAACGTGCTCTGCACTGTGCCACTTAGTGGACTGACCAGCCTCCAAATAATAATCTCTTTATATTGTTCTCCCTTCTAGCTTCCCTCTTCCCTTGCAGCCTAGGTGACTTGGTGACTCATATTGGCTATATGGCTATACCTGCCTTTTGGCATTAACAAACTACTTTCTCGTATTTCTTTCAACTCTAGGTTGCATTCCATGGATCTCACCCCTGGCCAAACACTACAGGTGGCATCATGAACTTTCCCCTGTAAATACGATCCTTTTAACTGCACGGCCAGGGCCACAGAGCCAAGTCACCATCACTGTGATTCCCCAAAGAAATGACCAGCCTGGTTACCAAGTACTCCAAGGCTCTGGTGGGCGTCGCAAAACCACCATGTGAGGTTTTTTGTCCTTTTGCAAAGTAGAAGACAAACAAATGACTTTTTAATGAGTAACTGTACTTTTATTTTTTCATTTCATTTTTATCCAGTACGGTGAGTTATGAAAAGTTGCAAATGTCTGTATTAAATATATTTCTTATTTCCTTTAAAAAGAATTGCTGTCCAGTGGCTTCCAGACCCCTGCTTTTCTCCAGCCTTTTTGCCATTCTTTAGCTGTATTGATGTCAGGAAATACTCATTTGGGGTACAGATAATGGCAGTGAAAGGGTCTACTCAGCACCTGTGTGTCACTGTCTCTAGGGATAAGCTGATTGCTGTGAGAAGATAAACACAGTTTAGGAGACAGATGCTGACTTTTTCACTGCTATCATGTGTACTCTAAGGGTGCGTGCACACGATCAGGATACACAGCGTTTTGGACGCAGCGTCTTGCCGCTGCGTCCAAAACACTGCGTTGTACAGTATCAGCATAGTGGATGGAATTTCAAAAAATCCCATCACTATGCGTAGCCCGCCCGCAGCGTGTTTGGAGCTGCGGTGCGGGTTGCCGGGAGTCCGCTCCTCCGCAGCATGAAATGAACATGCTGCGGAGTCGGAAGCGGCTGCCACAGAGAGACTGCATGGAGAAGCCGCCCCGCACCCGCCGCACATGGTGAGTACGGGGCGGCTGCGGTCTCTCTGCGGCCACCCGCGGCTTCACTCAGGTCCGGAGGAGCTGCGTCCAACACGCAGCTCCTCCGAACCGTGAGCACAAACCCTAAATGATTTTGTTCTCATATAGTTGAAGGCAGGGAAATGGACTGGGGAAAAGCAGGGGTTTTAAACTCACTTAAGGTAAATTATTTTTTGACATGAATCAAGACCAATCACCTTTAGAAAGCCTTTTGCAAAGTTTCATAGCTTTCCATGCCAGTCAAAATTCTAAAAAGAATGAAAGCTTAGTTACTTTTAAAGCTTGATACTTTACTATAAAAAGGTTAAAAAAAAGGTATCTTGTTATTTGCTCCAGAAAATGGTGAGCCATTTAATTTGTCAAAAGTCAACTAAAGAAAACAGAAATAAACAAGACAGTCATATGACTGAAAAAACAACAATTAATGAATCAGAGTCATTCAGTATCTTTATTTAGCAAATACATTAAGGACATGATTTTGGTCACTTACTAAAATATAAATGTTTCAGGTTTTCCTTCTTGCTCACACCACCACCCTCCTGTTCTTGAAAAGATCACTGATGAAGCAGACCAGACCTGTCCATGTTGAAATATATTTAGTGCAACAACTCTAATCCTGTGTGTGCAAGTGTTGTATTGCTAGGTTTGTCCATTGTGTATAAAGTTACCGTAGTTTATAAAAAAAAAAGAAACACTCCCAGAAGCTCACACACAGGAAATACCATGTGACTGTAAGCAGTTTCCTGTGTCTGTGCATGTGAAGAGAAGCACAGCAGCTTGCTGATGCTGCAAAGAGACAATTAAGATGTATATTCCTGTTTCCACAAAGCCCTTCATACCTGTACCTGTTTGTTGCTAATTAAAGCTAAGTTCTGTTGTCAACAAGCTTTCAGTGTATCCTGAATGATCCGCTGCCAACAGTCCATCAGTCTCATTCAAATAAAAACTGCTTTCCCACCCTTCAGTTGGAGGAGGCTGATCGACAGGGCACGTTTTCAATACTTATATTTTAATGCTACAATGTCCCTAACATATTTTGTGAAATAAATATGAAGTGGCCATTTCCTTTAAGGTTATTTCTCTTTAAATTTAAAGTGAGCTCTTGACCGAATAGCACATTTTTCCAGGAACATTCTAGCAAAGTGTGAGCATGATATTCAACATTTAGCTACTGTACGAGGAATAGAGGGCTTTGAAAACAATGTGGATATCTCGAAGCAAGAAAAGTAATAGAACATAACGGGTCCATTTATGCAAATATCACTCCATTAAAATGCATGAAACCTAACCTATTTCAATATGACTTTCATTTAGAATAATCAATTAAACAGAGGTCAAAACAATCTCTTTAGTATTCCTACTGAAGTATCACTTCAAACAAAAGATTGTCTTAATGTGTTACATTTCCACATTTGTAGCACAATGCTTGTCCTGCATCATGATTTTCATTTACACACAGAGATCGGTGGAGGCTTCAAGCAGCAATTTAACAAACCATTATCGACATAGGTCACCTATGAATCTAAGATTTACATAAATCATTTAGCAGCTGAGAGCACCCTTTACCATTAAACTGTAGAAATAACAAATTCTGAACATCCTTGAATGCATCATATCAGTATACTACCAATCGATGATGTCACCAGTGCATTCCATTATTCATTAATAGACAAGACTGAATGATCTACTTTAATGCCTTATGTCTTCCACAGAGTGGACATAATTCTCCTCATTTGTATGAAATAAACAATGTGTCATGGCACCTTCTAGGTATGATTACATATTAGCCAAAGGATGCGTCCTCTTTTAAGCTCATCAGTAGCACAAAAATATGGCACTTATGAAAGGGAACCTGTCATCACTTTTCCACACATGGAATAGTGTTATGACTGTATATGTACTTGTCCCCCAATAAAAATGATACCTTTTTTATAGAGATCTGATGTTTCAGTCATGAGAAATCTAGCATAAAAGCCACATGTATAGCAATTGCCATAGTATAGAAGCCAGTAAGCTCTACACACTGGTAGACCACTCTCAATCTCCTCACTTACTGTCACGCTTCCGGGGGAAGGCGCCCTAGAGTGGACCCACTGGGCTGTGGTACCGAACTCCCCTGGGTGAGCTGGTCCTAGTTTAACCAACCCCTATACAGGGATTGTCAGGGCAAGCCCAGGGGGTCTAAATACCACAGCTGCTAGTACCAGGGGGGCGGCTCGTAAGGTTAGCCTATGGTATGACACAGCTAAGGATTCCGAGATAACAGGGTACAAAGCTAGGAGAACAGGAATGGTGCTACTGGGGAAGAGCACAGCAAGGGTTCCAGGAAACAGAGTACAAGGCTGGAAGGACAGGATCACGAAAGATGTCATTGATGAACTCCTGAAACACTGCGGGAGCGTTACACAACTCGTACGGCATGACCAAATACTCATAATGGCCGTCCCTGGTGTTGAAAGCCGTCTTCCATTCGTCTCCGGCACGTATGCAAACCAGGTTGTATGCTCCTCGGAGGTCTAATTTCGTGAAGATGCGAGCCCCTTTGAGTCTGTCAAAGAGCTCTGGAATCAGCGGCAGGGGGTATTTGTTCTTGACGGTGATGGCATTCAAGCGGCTGTAATCTATGCAAGGTCGAAGTGTGCCCTCCTTCTTCTTCACAAAGAAAAACCCAGCGCCAGCAGGGGACGTGGATTTTTGAATGAAGCCCCTAGCCAAGCTGTCCGAGATTTACTCAGACATGGCTTGTGACTCGGCTGGAGACAACGGGTAGATTGAAACCCTTGGGTGGTGTAGCACCAGGAACCAGATCAATAGGGCAATCATACGGCCGATGAGGCGGAAGGACCTCTGCCTCCGCTTTGTTGAAGACATCCGCGTACTGCCAATAGGCAGTTGGTAAACCGGGAAGAACAGAAGCCGGTTGCAGGGAACCGGGTGGCAGAACAGACTTCAATAAAAAGGGAAATGGAGCGCACATAGAGTAATTTCCTTTTGTACAATTATCCTCAGTGCCCCCCTTTAGTGGAAGGACTCACCTGATTTGGTTGTGCAAGTCACAACCAACTAACTCCGCTCTCTGTTATGGTCGCAGCAGGTGCCCAGCAAAAGTAAGGATCCAAAGGGTTAACAGAAAGTGCTGGGTTTCATAGGGTTTGTCTTCACTGGAGGTCAGCGCGGTGGATCTATGAAACCCAGCACTTTCTGTTAACCCTTAGAACAGACTTCAGGCATCTCTCATGGCAGAGAGGGCCCCACCGCAGCACGTCCCCTGAGCGCCAGTCCAGGACAGGTCCATGAATCCGAAGCCAGGGAAGCCCGAGGAGCAGGGCATGGGAGAGACCAGACATGACGTGGAAGGTGATCTTTTCACGGTGTATAGCCCTGATCTGCACCTCTACCTCCACTTTGGTGACGATCTCCTGCAGCGGTCTGCCATCCACCGATGCAATCACGCGAGGCATCACCAGAGGTATTACAGAGATTCCAAGTCGAGTCACCACCTCTTGCCGAATGAAATTTCCTGCAGCCCCAGAATTCACGTAGGCTAACTCAGAAAAGCGTCTTTGCGGACGTATCACCTGCACGGGCAGGGTGAGGGGTTGAGAGGCATCATTCTCGCCTAGGACGGTTTCTCTTATGCGACCTAGGCGGAGGACTTCTCCAGGTCTTTCAGGACAATACCGGCACTGGACGGATCTCTCACTTACTTCATTCCAGAAGTCCAAGAAGATCGGTGAGCGCTGCCACTCTGTATACTACTGGACGGATCTCTTCTCCCTAGCAGTTTCATGGGAGCGCTCTTGGAAATGCAAGTCAATGCAGGTGGCTAGTGAGATCAAGTCCTCCAGCTGGTCTGGGATACCCGACCCGCGAGTCCGTCCTTTATCCTGCCGGACAGGCCACGCCAGAAAGCTCCGGTCAGCACTTCGTTACTCCATCTCACCTGGGAGGAGAGGATGCGGAAAAGGATGGCGTATTGCCCAACGGTGAGCGTCCCTTGACGGAGATTGAAGAGTGACTCCGTAGCAGATGCAACCCGACCGGGTTCATCAAAGACCCTCCAGAATGTCTCCAGAAAGGTCGGCAAGTGGGACACCACTGGGTCATCATGCTCCCATAGAGAATTAACCCACGCCAGAGCCTCGCCCTCCAGGTTGGACACCACGAAAGCCACTTTGGCCCGATCGGTGGGGTACTGCTGTGGCAGTAGTTCAAAGTGTAAGCGACACTGGTTGAAGAAGCCGCGGCACATCCCGGGGTCGCCGCTGTATCTAGGTGGTCTCGCAAGGTGGAGGGTTCGGGACGCCACCCGGGGAGCGGTCATAGGATACAGCCTGGGCCATGGCGGTTGATGCAGACTGCACAGAGTCCAGATCATCATCCACAGAGGATATGTACGACAGCCTGCAAGACTGCATGTCTCGTAGTGCTGACAGCTTCTGCTGTAGGCTTGCAGGCTGAGTGGCGGGTGCCGGGTCGGAGGTTTGCAGAGAGGCTAACAGGGTATCCATGGACTGAAGACAAGCCGCTATGCAGCTCCGACTCTCCCAAAGATAAGCCAGCTCTTTTTGCGCTGAGAACGAGGTACCAGCAGGGTCCATGGCCTGATTATTCTGTCACATTTCCGGGGGACGGCGCCCTAGAGTGGACCCACTGGGATGTGGGACCGAACTTCCCTAGGTCAGCTGGTCCTAATTTAACCAACCCCTATACAGGGATTCTCAAGGGCAAGCCCAAGGGGTCTAAATACCAAAGCTGCTAGTACCAGGGGGGCGGCTCATAAGGTTAGCCTATGCTATGGCACAGCTAAGGATTCCGGGATAACAGGGTCCAAAGCTAGGAGAACAGGAATGGTGCTATGGGGGAAGAGCACAGCAAGGGTTCCAGGAAACAGAGTACAAGGCTTGAAGGACAGGAATGGTGCTACCGGGGAAGAGCACAGCAAGGATTCCAAAAAACAGAGTACAAGGAAAGCCTGACCAACAGTCAGCAAGGCAGAAGCAAACTGACTTAATAATCAGGCACCTCCCATCAGTGGAGGTGGCCTGATATACCAGAGGAAGAGCAGCTATTGGCCGAGGGGAGGGGGAGTGTCAGGTTGGACCGTGCCGGCCCCTAGAGTCCCAGGGGAGGAGTGCACCTAGTGCGCCGCTGATTGGTCACATGAATACGACCATTGTAATGTGCTCATGTGTGAGCCCGGTGGTCAGCTGACAGGAAGGGAACCCGGTGACGGCTCCAAGACACAGTACGCCTGGACGCCGGATGCCCGGTCGGCAGATGGGCAGAGGATGCCAACCCGGGAGAGGTGATCTGGGGAGCGGTGCCAGGGTACCTAACAGTACCCCCTCCTTCACACCCACTCCTCTGAAGGCGCACTAAGAACCTCCCCAGAATGCGTGGCATATCAATGTTCTCCCGCGGCTCCCAGGTCCTCTCCTCAGGATCGAAGCCAACCCAGTCAATCAAGAAGAGGGTCTTGCCTCTACTCTTCTTGATGGCAAGGATGTCCCTGACCTCATAGACATTCTCGGAGCTGAGAGGCAGTGGCATGGTGTCGGAGGATGTGGTCATGCGTGAGCCCGGTGGTCAGCTGACAGAAAGGGAACCCGGCGATGGCTCCAAGACACAGTACGCCTGGACGCTGGATGCCCGCGGTCGGCAGAGGGGCAAGGAGATGCCGACCCAGGAGAGGTGAGCCAGGGGGCGGTGCCAGGGGACCTAACACTTACCCTTTCACTACCCTTTCATACTCTTTGTTTTACTATAGATCTAAAGGCCCAGTTACACACACAGATAATTGTGCAGAGATTGTTCGCAGATCTCTGGTTGCAGTGAAATCATGGACACATTGTTGCATTTTGTGGCTGTGTACAAATGTAACAATGTGTCCATGATTTCACTGCAACCAGAGATCTGCAAACAATCTCTGCACTATTATCTGTGTGTGTAACTGGGCCTTTACTCTGCACCTTACACTGCCATCTTCAAGATTTCTCTCAAGCTGCACCAGTCCTCTGGAATTCTCTACCCCAGATGATCCAATCAAATCCCAGTATCCACAGTTATTAAAAACACATCTCTGTAGACTGACCTGTTATCCTAACTTACTAATATAATCTGATCCCTCTTCCTGAATTAATTTCTCATAAATTGCAAACTTGTGAGCAGGGACCTGACTCATCTTGTTTAAAGGGAACCTGTCACCAGAAAAATGCAGTGCAGTCTGCAGGGACTATATTATAGAGCAGGGGAAACTGCTCCCATAAATGCACACTGTTATTTACAGATGTGGCCCATGCACATACGGTAGGTATGCTGTAATAATCAGTGTGAAAGTCCCAAATAGTAGAAGTGAAAATGACACCTCTCACCACATTGTGGAAAAATCATCTTTATTATCTTTCTAGTAGCACCCCACACATTCAATCAGGTTTTACTGTCAGGCTTGGGTACCACTTTCGAGAGCGATGCAAGAGACAGGGACAGCTGCATGTATTTCCATGCAGCTCCACGCTCGTGTCCAGAGAGCTGGTCCGCTCCTGTCCGGAGTGCTGGTGGCTGTGTCACGTGATGTGATGCGAGACACATGCGAGGCTCTTGCATCACTCTCGCAAGTGGAACCCCAGCTTTAGTCATATGTACAGACTAGCTGTAGTCCTCGGCATTGCCCGGGATGATAACTGTTCTTAGCTATAACAAAATAGAATGAGTTAAAAAAGTATTGTTTTTCTCTGCTGACATACACAGGCTGCAAGTATAATACAGGGGCTATGTGTGAGCTCCTGGTGTAATAGAGGGGCTATGTGTGGGCTCTAGGTGTAATACAGGGGCTTTGTGTGGGCACAGGCTGTAATACAGGGACAATGTGTGGGCACAAGCTGTAATACAGAGGATATGTGGGGCACTGGCTCTAATACAGGGGCTTTGTGAGGCACAGGCTGTAAGTGTAATGCAGGAGCTATGTGTAGGCTCCTGGTGTAATACAAGGGCTATGTCGGGCACAGGCTCTAAGAAAGGGGGCTATGTGAGGCTTAAAAAGTGAAATACAGGGGCTACGTGGGGGCTCCTGGTGTAATATAAGGGCTATGTGTGGGCACTGTCTTAAATACAGGGACTATGTGTGGGCACAAGCTGTAATATAGAGGATATGTGAGGCATTGACTCTAATACAGGGGCTTTGTGAGGCACAAGCTGTAAGTTTAATACAGGGGCTATGTGGGGCTCCTGGTGTAATACAAGGGCTATGTGGGGCACAGGCTCTAATATAGGGGCTATGTGTGGGCTCTTGGTGTAATACAGGGGCTTTGTGTGGGTACAGGCTGCAATACAGGGGGCTATGTGTGAACTCCTGATCTTTTACAGGGAGCTATGTGTGAGCTCCTGGTGTAATACAGAAGCTATGTGAGGTCTCCTGTTGTAATATTGGGGACTGTGTGTGGCCCCCTGCTGTATACTGGGGGCTGTGTGCGGCCTTCTGCTGTATACTGGGGCTATGTGGGGTCCCCTGCTGTATACTGGGGGCTGTGTGCCTCCTCCAGGTGTATACTAGGCACTGTGTGTGGCCTCCTGCTGTATTCTGGGGGCTGTATGTGGCCACTATTGTTCTTATTTTGCATATATATGGATTTGTTCCTGAGTACTTATCACGTGACCTATCACATAATCTTTCAAAAGTTGATCATGTGACATGTCATTTAATACCTCGAGTTGATGTGACCCTCATCTTCTAAACAGCTCAGGGCCCTGATTACTGTTATCAGTTTTGTACTTTGTCCAAATCTCCAGGATATTCGAAATGTTGCAAGTTGTTAGAAGAATAGCAGAAAGATTTTCCAGAAGTCCTTGTCTTTGGCAGACTTCCCTTAATGTTTTACTGACATGCATAAGCTATGTTATACTATGAATGTTCTTTGTTGCCTATAGCAACCAATCACAAACTGAGCTGTATTTGGTTGCTATGGGACACCTGATAAATGTTGAGGCTAAAGGCCCCGTTACATGTAGCAATGCACCAGCGATCCCGACAACGATCCAACTGGCTGGGATCGCTGGTGCATCGCTACGTGGTCGCTGGTGAGATGCCATACAGGCAGACTTACCAGCGATAACCCAGCAATGCGCCGACACCTGACAGTCGTTGGGATCTGTCAGGTTCTCGGCCGCAGAATGGGGATCGCTGGTCGTTGCCCCTGTCACAAACAGCGATCCAGCATGTCGAGCGGAAGATCACCGATCAAAAAATGGTCCAGGCCTTTCATTAACGATCAGCGATCTCCCAGCGGGGGGCCAATCGCTGCTAAGTGTCACACTCAGCGATATTGCTGGTGAGGTTGCTGCTACTTCACAAAGCCTGTGACATTGCAGCAATATCATTAGCGATATTGCTATGTGTAACGGGGCCCTTACTGTCAAAAGAGCCAAGGCAGTATCTACGGCAGGGGTGGGCAACTCCAGGCCTCGAGGGCCGTACACAGTCCAGGTTTTCTGTATATCCTTAGCATTTGACAGTTGACAATTTAATCTCCTGCACAGGTGATGGTTCCAACTGTTAAATGCTAGGATTATCCAGAAAACCTGGACTGTGTGCGGCCCTCGAGGCCTGGATCTGCCCACCCCTGATCTACGGACTCACAAATGCAACAGTATAAGCCTTTTCTGGCAAATGACTGTAAAATATCCCCTTAAAACATAGTCTATGACGTTCCCTGAGTCAAATGAGGTGGCTGTGCAAACTTTTGTGATTATAGATGCGACTCTACGAATTCCTTTAATGGACATACATACATACAGTGAAGGAAATAATTATTTGTTCCCTTGCTGATTTTGTAAGTTTGCCGACTGACAAAGACATGAACAGTCTATAATTTTAAGGGCATGTTAATTTTAACAGTGAGAGATATAATATCAAAAATAAAATCCAAAAAATCACATTGTCTAAAATATATCAATGTATTTGCATTTTGAAGAGAGAAATAAATATTTGATCTCCTACCAACCATTAAGAATTCTGGCTCCTACACTACAGACCAGTTAGGCTATTTTCACACTGCGGTCAGCTCAGGTCAGGTCAGGTCAGGTTTTGTGTTTCAAAACCAGGAGTGACTCCAAAACCTAGAACAGCTGTCAATCTTTCAATTATACTTTTTCTCTGCAGGTTCCTCTCCTGGTTTTGAAACACAAAACCTGACCTGACCTGACCGCAGCGTGAAACCAGCCTTAGATGTTCCTAATCAACTTGCTACCTGCATTAAAGACAGCTGTCACCTGTATAAAAACTGTGCACACACTCAATTAATCAGTCGGATTCTAACCTCTACAACATGGGCAAGACCAAAGAGCTTTCCAAGGATGTCAAGGAAAGATCCTAGATTTGAACAAGGCTGGAATGGGCTACAAAACCATAAGTAAGACACTGGGTGAGAAGGAGACAACTGTTGGTGCAATAGTAAGAAAATGAAAACAATACAAAATGAGTGTCAATTGGGGGTTCCATGCAAAATCTCACTTTGTGGAGCTTCCAGGATCATGAGTTACGTCACACACACAGATATCTGTGCAGATATTGTTCGCAGATCTCTGGCTGCAGTGAAATCATGGACACATTGCTCCATTTTGTGGCTGTGTACAATGGAACAATGTGTCCATGATTTCACTGCAACCAGAGATCTGCGAACAATATCTGCACAGATATCTGTGTGTGTGTGACGTGGAGAGATCAGCCTAAAACTACACAGGGAGAACTTGTTAATGATCTCAAGGCAGCTGGGACTACAGTCACCAAGAAATCCATTGGTAACACATTACGCTGTAATGGAGTAAAATACTTCAGTGCCTGCAAAGTCCCATTGATCAAAAAAGCACATGTACAGGCCCTTCTGAAGTTTGCCAATGAACACCTTGGTGATGATTTTAAGAGTGATTGGGAGAAGGTGGTGTGGTTAGATGAGACAAAAATTTAGCTCTTTGGCATTAACTCAACTCGCCGTGTTTGGAAGAAGAGAAATGCTGCCTATGACCCAAAGAACACCATCCCCACAGTTAAGCATGGCGGTGGAAACATTTTGTTTTTGGGGTGTTTCTCTGCTAAGTACACAGGACTACTTCACTGCATCAATGGAACAATGGATGGAGCCATGTACCATTAAATCTTGAGTGACAACTTCCTTCCCAGGAAAGACAAGTGGCCCAAAATTCCTGACGTGCACAAACCTCATCATCAACTACAAAAAAAAAGTCTGACTGCTGTGCTTGCCAACAAAGGTTTTGCCACCAAGTATTAAGTCTTGTTTGTCAGAGGGTTCAAATGTTTATTTATCTATTCAAAATGCAAATACATATATATAATTTAGACAATGTGATTTTCTGAATTTTATTTTGGATAGTTTAGCTCTAACTGTTAAAATGAATCTACCCTTAAAATTATAGACTGTTCATGTCTTAGTCAGTGGGCAAACTCACAAAATCAGCAAGGGATCAAATACTTATTTCCTTCACAATACATACATATACACATGCATACAAACATACACACTTAGCTTTATGCATTAGATAGCAAGCAGTTATAATTATGTGGTGAGTGTACAGAGAAACAATAGCAGACTCCATTCCGCATCTACTGACACGTTTACAGCCCTGCTACTCACGAGAACTCTCACTCAAGTAGGAAATGTTCTGCCAGGAAACTGAAGGTGAAAAAGACTGAAAAGCTATGTGCTGCTCAAGAGATAGCTTCAGAATACCCCTTTAATGTTGGCAGTAACACTTACCTAATAAACGACACTATGTTCAAAATTAAAGGTTAACACAAATGTCTAGCAGAAAAAAATATTTTTGGAAAGGGTTCGTAGCAGTTAGGCTGCTTTCACATTGCAATTTTTTTCCTGTGTGGGGATCCTACTTTTTACAGGACCCCACGGACAGGAGAGGACCGCATCGGATGCCATTTCTCTGTCCGGGTCCATGATTTTCATGGATCCGGACACAGAAAGCACGAGCCTGCAAAGTGCAGGCAAGATCCTAACCTATCCGGCATGTGTACCATGCCATCTAGCTCCCGGGGCTTAAGGACCTGGTATTGCGTGGCAACCTGATTATCTGATGCAGTCACATGACCGCATCAGCTGAGCGGTTTAAATCCTGCGCCCGCCAAAATTGATCGGTAGGGGGGAGATTTAAACCACAGAGTCATGTGACAACCCGATCAGCTGATCGGTCATATGACTGCATCAGCTGATCGAGTTGCCACGCAACGCCAGGTCCTTAAACCCCGGGAGATAGACAGCGCGGGACACACGCCGGAGAGGTGAGGATGTTTTTTTTTATTTTTAACCCTTTGTTAGTTGATTTCACTTCCGCAATGTATGTATATACATTGCGGAAGTGAAATTAAAGGGGGCAGAGCAGTTTTAGTATACTAAGCATACTCCATAGGCCCCCATGTTATTTGCCGCGGATAGTGTCGGATTCGATTCAGTCTGATTCGGTCCGCTGTGCCCAAAATCGGATCCAACACAAATCGGATGCCATTAAGGGCAAATATGATCTGATCCATTGCCCATAGGGATACATGGGGGCCAAATCAGATCCATGGCTGTCCGTTTTACAATGGACAGCCACGGATCCCCAAAAATCGCAATGTGAAAGCAACCTTAAAAGTAAAAAAAAGAGAATGAACATTGCTCATTTATCTGATCACTCACCATTTCTGTCCTGACACTTGCCAAGTTCCCACTGGACTTAACTTCCATAGTCCCATCTTGACACCCAAGTAATGATAAAAATACCTTCACAACCAAATATTGCTTATAGTGGTGACCATTACCAGATAAAGATTGGCCGAGAGGACATTTCCTAGCTTGTTTTTTCTCAGACTTTAGGGGCTGTATACTGTGCATGACATCCAACTGAAAAGAACAGAAAACCAGCTCACACTGCTTTTTCCAAATATCCCTTTCAAGTTGATTTCCCTGTTTTTTTTAAATATTATCTTTTTTTATTAAATATGTATATATAGAGAGAAAAACAGAAGCACACAATCATATGGCACTAACAGTGCTGAGAAATATACAGATTCCAAGGCTGAGAGATGACAATATTAATCAAAACAAGTAAGTGGGTACTTAAATTCTAACGTTTCTATAGAATTAAAACAATATAGCCCCCTAAACCTTGTGAGCAAGAGTATATATTTCAAGCTCTTAGCACACACTAGTTTAATAGGGTATTCCCGTAATTGAAAATGATCTCTTATCCATAGAATAATGGATAGCTTACTGATTACTGGAGGTCTGACTAGTGAGACCCCCAGTGATTGTAAGGATAGGTTTCCCCATTCTCAGGATCACTGAGGGTCCAAGATGTCAGTTAGGATGTGCACATGGTCTTTATACCTTTATGAGCAATATAAAAATGACGTGGTTTAAAGAGTCTTCGTCTGTAACATGCTAAGAATATTTAGTTAATATTTCGAGTTAATTAAGGACAAATAATTAAAAACTATTTGGAAAATGTCATCATTCTATTGACAAGTAGATGAAGTAAATAAACAGCAATCAATAGAAACAAGAATGTACAACTATGTGTCACTCATTAAAATGATTTCCTTTGGGTTGGCAGCCCTATAAACCCTGCGCTAGCACCAGCCAACAATGTACTTATGAAGTGTGGCATTGCTTTCGGCAAAACTGCTTATCCGGATGACACTTTATGTCACTTTTGAACTTCGCCTTGGCATCTATAAAACTACATTTTCATCATATTGAAAGATCAAGCTCTGTGTTGTGACTCACATGGGTCAACGTTTTGCAAATGACTGGATTTACCACTTGAACCTTAAACCCTTTGTGAATAATTTTGTACATTGATGTTTGATAGCCAGGGGCAGAAATGTTAATTTCGAGACAAGGGAAGAAGTGTCAAAGCATAATGAATTTTCTTTATGAATACTAAATATTTCGAGCCTCAGCACTAGTTCCTGTTGTTCTGCTTCAAGAACTAAGAAATCCATGCACGTGTCATAGATTGTTAACACTGGAAATGAAATTTCATAAGATCTGAAGTTTTGATTTGTGTTTCAGTCATTGTAGGCAGTAAACGCCAAGTGTAGAAATTGCTATGAACTCTCCAAGTTACAACACAATTTTAGCTATCAAGATGTAGTCAAATTCTAAAACATATTAGAGTAAAACGCATAATTATTGACACCCTTCAAGTCTGCATTTTATATGGCAACAATCATACTTTAAAAGGGATTGTCTGGCGAAAACAAGTTATTACTTTACTAAAAGACAGGTGATAGCTTATTAATTTGTGAGAGTCCAACTGCCAATTGGTAGAAAAGAGACCTTCTAGGGCCGCGTTACACGGCACGATATCATAACCCAACTACGATAAAAAGTCACGTGGTTCGGTCGTTGCCGCCGATATCGTTCGTGCGTTGTGTGGTGTAAATGAGCAATGCGATGCAAGAACGATGCCAAAACGATATCGTTTTTGAATTGTACATGCTCTCCAACTGTGCAATATTGGCTTGACGATCTGGCAGGATCGTTCTGTGTGACAGTGCAACTACGATTTGGAGCGCAACTTCCCCTATTCACTCCCATGTTAAATGGTCGTTCCCTGCGTCGCTCGTACACAGCGCGAAGGAGGGGGCGTAGACATCGCAATGGTGTTGCCTGCCGATATCTCCCAGTGTAACATCTCCTATGCGATTTTGGACAAGTGCCAAAAAAATGCGCGCTCCCGTGAGATCTTACCCAATATCGTAACGATATTGCGACGTGTAAAGCGGCCCTTAGCTCCATTACAATTGAGATGAAGTGTGCATGCTACCTAATTCCCTATGGGGCCTACTGTGCTTGAACCATGGCAGAGTCATAGAGAATGAATGGAGCTGCTTTTGGGCATGGCGCAGCAGGCATCAACAATATACAACATTATCTCGACTGTCACCAGCACCATGGCAGCAGAAAGAGGTAGGGTAAGCATGAAGATTGAAGCACCTTATGGAGGCACCAGTTCTGGGGCGGCAGCAACCTGGAATCCTCCATTTCAATAACTTTTGCACATGCTAGACACTCACATTATGTTTTAGTGTGCCCCTGCCATGTTTCTGTTGAGACTGAATTATGTACTAAGTCGACAAATTTCTTTCTACTATGGTGCACAAAGAATGGAGGCACTGCCAATCCAATGGTTCTGCGGAAGGGTGAAGTTCCCTAAAGACTTAAATCTGTAAATGGAATTAAGCATCAGCCACCCCATTTTGTGTACCCAGAACATACTTGGCCCTGAACCTGATATTGTGCTTTAGACATCTCAGAACCATTTATCTCAACAATACTAAAACCACTTATGATTATGAAGTTTGAGAATTGACTGCAATCACCAACGAATGTTTTAAGTCCAGAAAAAAAAATATTTTAATTATCTTATTGCTTATAAGGAATAACAAGACAAAAGGTTATTCAGTTATATATACTAGATTCTTTGATAGGTTGTTGATCCAGGGAACTAGTCTGATTGCCGTACCTGGAGTCAGGAAGGAATTTTTTTCCCCCAATGTGGAGCTAGTGTTGCCACATGGTTTTTTTTTGCCTTCCTCTGGATCAACATGTTAGGCTATGGGTTGAACTAGATGGACTTAAAGTCTTCCTTCAACCTTAAAAACTATGTTACTATGTTACTATGTTAGCTCACCACATGTCCCTGTGTGTATAGGTCCAACTCCAACACAGATAAAGCCTAGGTCCAATCTGCACTCGGGGAGAAATCTACAAAGGAAATAATCCAGCAAGGGGAGTGAATGAACAAGCTTTTACATCTAAAATATCTTTTGACATCCTTTGAGATATTTCCCTTGTTGGATTCCTCCCTTACTGCCTACAGTGCCTTGTGAAAGTATTCGGCCCCCTTGAACTTTTTTCAACCTTTGCCACCTTTCAGGCTTCAAACATAAAGATATAAATTCAAATTAATTTTTTCTTTTTTTGAAGAATCAACAACAAGTGGAACACGTTCGTGAAGTGGAACAAAATTTGTTAGATATTTTAAACTTTTTTAACAAATAAAAAACTGAAAAGTGGGGCGTGCAATATTATTCGGTCCCCTTGAGTTAATACTTTGAAGCACCATCATTTGCTGCGATTACAGCTGCAAGTCGCTTGGGGTATGTCTCCTATCAGTTTTGCACATTGAGAGACTGAAATTCTTGCCCATTCTTCCTTGCAAAACAGCTGGAGCTCAATGAGGTTGGATGGAGAGCGTTTGTGAACAGCAGTTTTCAGCTCTTTCCACAGATTCTCGATTGGATTCAGATCTGAACTTTGACTTGGCCATTCTAACACCTGGATACATTTATTTTTGAACCACTCCATTGTAGATTTTGCTTTTTGTTTGGGATCATTGTCTTGTTGGAAGATAAATCTCCGTCCCAGTCTCAGGTCTTTAGCAGACCCAAACAGGTTTTCTTCCAGAATGGTCCTGTATTTGGCTCCATCCATCTTCCCATCAATTTTAACCATCTTCCCTGTCCCCGCTGAAGAAAAGCAGACCTAAACCATAATGCTGCCACCACCATGTTTGACAGTGGGGATAGTGTTTTGAGGGTGATGAGCTGTGTTGCTTTTATGCCAAACATATCGTTTTGCATTGTGCCCAAAAAGTTTGATTTTGGTTTCATCTGACCAGAGCACCTTATTCCACGTTTGGTGTCTCCTAGGTGGCTTGTGGCAAACTTAAAACGAGACTTTTTATGGATATCTTTGAGAAATGGCTTTCTTCTTGCCACTCATCCATAAAGGCCAGATTTGTGCAGTGTAGACTGATTGTTGTCCTATGGACAGACTCTCCCAGCTCAGCTGTAGATCGCTGTAGTTCATCCAAAGTAATCACGGGCCTTTTGGCTGCCTCTCTGATCAATCTTCTCCTTGTTCGTGATGAAAGTTTAGAGGGACAGCCAGGTGTTGGTAGATTTGCAGTGGTCTGATACTCCTTCCATTTTAATATGATCGCTTGCACAGTGCTCCTTGAGATGTTTAAAACTTAGGAACTCTTTTTGTATCCAAATCCAGCTTTAAACTTCGCCACAACAGTATCTCAGACCTGCCTGGTGTGTTCCTTGGTCTTCATGATGCTCTCTGCACTTGAAAGAGAACCCTAAGACTATCACAGAGCAGGTGCATTTATATGGGGACTTGATTACACACAGGTGGATTCAATTTATCACTACCAGTCATTTAGGACAACATTGGATCATTCAGAGATCCTCACTGAACTTCTGGAGTGATTTTTCTGCACTGAAAGTAAAGGGGCTGAATAACATTGCACGCCCCACTTTTCAGTTTTTTATTTGTTAAAAAAGTTTAAAATATGCAATAAATTTCGTTCCACTTCACGATTGTGTCCCACTTGTTGATTCTTCACAAAAAAATTAGAATTTATATCTTTATTATTTATATATGAAAAACAGCAAAAATAAACAATAATTACGATGAACAAAGATGTTCACTGATAAAGGACACGCCAAAATACGCGTGGGAAAGGTGTCTTAGGCACATACAGTCCCTACATTTGATCTGTGTAGGTATTTGTCTTAATATTGTTTATTACTTTTATTTGAGCAAGTTTCATAAATTTTGTTCATCATCACAATACTGCTCAGATGCTCTATATATTGAATGGTTGTGATAATGGAGTGCACCATGTTTTGTGTTAGTGGCAATATTACTTTTTTATCTATGTTATGCTGCTATATGGTTTGGTAGAACAGTGTTTGTATATATAAAACATAGTGCTATCTGTGGTATGCACTTTATATATTTTGCCTTGATATGCTCAGAGTAGTCTGATAATTTACTCTTTACATGCATTTGCATATATACATGATGGCAACAGCTTTTGCTGTGTGTAATATCGATTCAGGGTCGGACTGGCCCACCGGGAGATCTGGAGATCCTCCGGTGGGCCCAGGTCCCAGAGGCTCTGCCCCCTCAGCCCTGCCCCCTACCCCCCTTCCCCGTGATGCAGAGAGGGCTCGATGGTCCCCACCGGGTCCCCCCCAGCTACTGGTTCATAGAGCACCAATATGAATAGTTTCTCTGTCTGAGCGGTATAGCAGGGAGAATGATCTCCCTGCTGTACTCACTGTCTCCTAAGTGCATGGCAGCAGCCAGCAGCACAGTGACACTGACGCTGCTGGCACGTGCGCAAGAGGGCAGAGTCTCAGGGCGATAACATCATCGCCCCAGCACATTAGTTCTTATGCGTGCGTCAGCATCTCTGCGTTGAATGGATCCTCCAGCACTGAACACTGAAAGTTCCATTGGTGAGGCGAGTATAGTGTTTTTTTTTTTTAATGCACAGGGTCGAGATGACACCATATCGGAGCTTAGGATGGGTCCACATAGAGGGCCTAGGATGGGTCCACATAGGGGGCACAGGATAGGTCCATATAGGGGGCCCGGATGGGGACACATAGGGGGCCCAGGATGGGGACATAAAGGGGGCCCAGGATGGTGACACATAGGGGCAACAGGATGGGTTCACATAGGGGCAACAGGATGGGGACACAGAGGGGACCCAGGATGGGGACACGTGATGGCACATGGGGACATGTGATGGCATATGGGGACACATGATGGCACATGGGTACACGTGATGGCACATAGTCCCAACATTATGGCACATAGTCCCTACGTGATTGCACATGTCTCCCTGTGACAGCACAGGTCTTCCTGTGGCGGCACATAGCCCCCTGTGCGGGATTTGGCCTTCCCATCACTCTGTATGCCCCCCATGCTGCTGCCCACACTAAAATAACAAACGCTTTGCACTTACCTCTCTGGCGTTCTCCTCTGTTGCTTCCTGCTTGCTGCACTTCCTGATTCCTTCTGCATCCTGGGAAGCCTGACATGGGATTGGCACAGCAGAGTGACATCATCACTGCGGGATCTGTTTCCATGACAGGAGCCCAGGGGACGCAGGAGGGCTCAGGAAGTGCAGCAAGCATGGAGCAACGGCGGACAGCACCGGAGAGGTAGGTTCAAACATTTGTTATTTTAGTATGGGCAGCAGCATGGGGGGCCATACAGAGTGATGTGGAGGCCATATCCAGCATGGGGGGGTGACTGCAGGCACATGTTATATGTCACGTCTCCGCACGGTTTCAGCATCGAGGTAATGTAAAGCGGGTGCAGTGCATATGATTCACCCAGGGGTCTATAGGAACTCGGAACCCGGGCGTGGAGTTGGAGGGATGTCATTGGTGGCCCGCACGGACCCGTAGCCCTGGTGGTCAGCTCAAAAATTGGGGAAAAGTAGAAAGGGAATAAAAGAATAAAAGTTTTTCGTGATGCCATCTGTGGTTTCTGATGAATGCACCAGCGTTGCTGTGGGCCTCTGGGTATGATGGATAGGCAGCTGGGTGGTATAGCTCCCCACAGGCAGAGCAGGGTCCCGGGGCTGTGATGAGGAGACAGAGATGGATACAGGGAGTTGGCTATGTTGCCAGGCAGCTGTGGCAGCCTCCGTAGTAGACAGGGTCAGGGACTGAGGAATCGACATACCTTACTGGTGTGGTCCATACCTTTACTGTAATGTCCAGGGTACACTTCGGTGGTCGGGAAACACTTCTGAATCTGCACATTGATTGGGTATAAGGCCTCCTCGTCTTTTTTCCTTTTGTGAAGCCCTGACCTGTATGTAACTTGACCTGGCCTCCTCTGCTCTTCTGTCACCTGTGTGTTGTAGTGGAAAACCTTTGTGTGGGCTACCGCTGTATCCATTCCTGCAGTTACTGGCTCCCTTATTGGTTGCTACACAGATGCCCGGGAGACTGGAGTCTCCTCAGTGAACTGGTATTTCTTCTGGGCCAAATGCTCACCTGCAGACTCGGACTCCAGTGTCCGGGTGGCTTTCTGGGGTGAACCAGTATGGCCCTCTGCCCCAGTCTGCTGTTTCTCTGTGATTTTACACCTTGCCTTCGACCTCACTCTTAGGCCCCTGCTCTGGCTAGGCTGATAATTGCTCGGTTGTCAATTGGCTTGGGCCTAGCACGGCTCCGACACACCAGGACGTCTTCACAGTTCTCCTAGCAACTGCCCATTCTGACTAACTCCTCCCCAGCATCGGTATTTATAGGGGATCTTGCTTGAAGGCAGCAAGTGGGGCTCCCCTACAGGTCTGGGGTGGAAGGTGTTGTATGTGTCTGGGGTACCCACTGTGGAAATCCATCCATGTTTTAGGTGGTTCTGTGGCTACCTGTACTGGCAGGGCACCACACACATTATATGAGCATAATGAGTGGGAGCACGAGACCTCCTGCTGCCTCCTGCAGCCCCAGACACCAATCCAGAGCCGCCCCTCACCTGCAGTATAGAACAGTAGATTTGGATTATAAAACACATCCCCCAATTTCCCCCAAAATTTGGGGGAACAAAAGTGCAAATTAAAGTATAGACACATCTATCAGGGTGGGGACATATATACCATAATGGGGGACATATAGACCAGGATGGGCACATATATACCTGTAAGGGACCCAGGGTAAGGAACGCTTGCACAGTGGTGGAATGATTATGTTGGGGGCACAGTGGTGGCATTATGTGGGGGCACAGTAGTGACATTATTATATGGGGGGCACAGTAGTGACATTATTATATGGGGACACAGTGGTGGTAATATTATGTGGGGCAGTAAGAAGACCACTGTTTTTGTGTCACAAAGCAGGTGCAGTAATATGAACACATACGGCAGCAGCGGCTCAGTATTGTGGGATCAGTAGGATGAGGAGTTTGTCAAGCTTGGAAATAGATGAGGACAGGGCTGGAAATGTGAGATGTCATATGTATCTTTGTTGTCTGGGGACATAGAATGGGGCAATTTAGGGGACCAGAATGGAGAAATATAGGGGCTAGGATGGTGGACATTATTAAAGATGACCTGTCACCCCCCTGTTGCACGGCAAACTATATGCATCACTGAATGCAGCATGTCTGCTGCATTCAAGGAAGAGTGCCCCATGTGTCTGTGTGCTGTGCACCCTGAGAAATACACTTTAGAGAGCTTAGAGATAAAAGTCAGGAGGGAGTTTACTTATCTCGGAGTTCTGCTTCTCACACATCCTCCCCTCCTCCTGCCTCTGTGTTCAGCCTGTGTGTTCCACCTCCTCTTGTGTGTGTGGCCCCCCTCCTCTTCAGAGTCTGCTGAACACACAGGCTGAACAGAGAGGTCTGAGATAAGTAAACTCCCTCCTGACTTTAATTTCTAAGCTTTCTAAAGTGTATTTCTTGGGGCACAGGGGGGCTAGAGACATGGGGGACCCTTTCCCTAAATGCAGCAGACATGCTGCATACAGTGCTGCATTTAGTTTGCCATGCAGAAGGGGGTTGACAGGTCCTCTTTAAGTAAAGAGGGCCAGGATGGGAGACATTATTACTATATGGGGGCCAGAATATAGGAACATAGGGGACCAAAATGGAGGAACATAGGGACCTAGGACATGATTAATAAAGGGGGCCAGAATGATGAACATACATATTTGGTTTATAGTGGCAAGTGGAGATATATTTACTGTGGGGACCAATTAGGGGGCATTATTACTGCATTAATATAATTTACTTTTGAGAATACTGTTTCCCCTGAGGGGAACAAAAGGGAGGTTACTGTGCAGAGTGGCACTATGTCGCTATTTTGTCGTTTGATTTAGTGTAGAAATTTTGGAAAAAGTGTGTAATGTGCTCTGGAAGTGATCATTTAAGGTACCTTTACACGCCGCTACACGCCGTTACCATCGGGTTGAAATCAACCTGTTTTAGAGCACTGCTTTGAAACAGGTGCTGCAAGTGACGGGTGGCAACAACTGCCTTTACACGCCGCTACCTCGGGTTGATTTGACGGTGCAAGATACATTTGTTTCATAAACCCAGTTGTTTCCACCCGGCTGTAGGGGCGTGTAAAGGTATCTTTATCGATAACTGTTTCTTTCTGCAGGGATGAGTCCTGGCTAGAAGATGTGATATCGGTCTGCAACAGATGAAGAAGAAAACTGAAGATGAAGGAGTTTACCTAGAGACATCACTAGTGAGTATGTGTATTACCTATACACGCACACTGACACTATATACAGAGCTACTGTGTATAATGTCACTGGTGATCTCTGCATTACCTGTACACTAACACTATACACAGAGCTCCTGTGTATAATGTCAATGGTGATCACTGTATAACCTGTACTCTGACACTACATATAGAGTTCTTGTGTATAATGTCACGGGTAATCACTGTATTACCTGCACACTGACACTATATACCGAGCTACATTGTATAATGTCACTAGTGGTCTCTGTATTACCTGTACAGATGCTATATACAGAGCTCCTGTGTATAATGTCACTGGTGATCACTGTATTGCCTGTACACTGATGCTATATACACATCTTTTGTATATATTGTCACTAGTGATGGGCGAGTCCTAAATTACTCGGAATCGCTTGACTCTAGCGAGTCCGAGCCCGGGACTCCCTACTCGTTGCGAGTCTAGCGAGTCCAATGTTAATGAATGGAGAAGCGAGTAATAGCGAGTAATGTGCGATTTACAAATCGCAGATGTGTCTCGGAAAGCGCTCGCATTGCCGTTTTGGCAGGTTAAGTGTGTGCTAACACTTGGCAGTGAAGCCAGCACACTAGTCCCTGCAAAAATTATTAAGTGCGCACAAGTAGTCGCACAAGCAGGTGGCGTACGTGCTATTTACAGGTAGGAGAGCAGCAACGCACTGGTCTGTCACAGAGAAAATAAAGCTGAAGGGGTTATTATGACCCAAAATCTATCAGGTGCAAAAAAATAAGAAATAGTACCTCAGCTAAGCCTCTGACTTCAGCTATTAGGAAAGCTGTGTGACTAAGCTAAGCTATGAGGTCGGTCCTGTGTGCACTGTAATGGTGGGTTTACACGTCACGATATCGTTCCGATATCGTATACAACGGCGCGGGAGCGCGCATTTCGTGCCCGGTTTTCCCTGAATCGCATCGGCGGTTTACACGCTGCGATATCAGGATACAACTTCCCTACGATGTGTACGCCCCCCGACCCAGGAACGACCATTTAACATGGGAGTGAATGGGTGACGTTGCAGTACACATCGGAGTTGGGCTGTCACACGGGACGATCCGGCTCCAACCGGCATCCGATATCGGGCGGTTGAATAGCACGCTCATTCGACCCCCGATATCGGTTTACCATCGTTCCTGCAACGTATTGGATGTTCACACCGTACAACGCAGGAACGATATCGGGTCCAACGCACGAACCACGTGACTTTTGGTCGGAGTTGGACGCCGATATTGCAACGTGTAAACCCACCATAAAGGCTGCTCTTCCCTGCCTGCCTGCCTACAGTCCTCTACACAGTACTCCTCTGTCCTCCTGGTAGCTCTCAGAAGAGCTTTTTGGGGTAAATATAAGGAATCTTGAAGTTTCCCTACACTGACTGACACTCCTTATGATCTGCTCCAGCATCTACGTCACCCTGCACTAGCTCAGATCGTCACAGGAATGTGGAGAAAATGGCGGTGGCAAGGTTTATATACAGCCTCGCCTCTCATACATGACATAGGCATCACGATGGACAGAAGCCAATCATAGTCCTGCCACAACCAACATGGCTGTGGCATTACTGAATATGATTCGCTAACATGCTTGTCCATCTTCACAAGTTTTCTGACCTAACACGCTAGGCTGTCTTGGAAGCTTTGTCGGAACATAACAGATTCTGTATTCGCAAGTCCCAAATACAGTATACAGGACTCGGATTCGTAGACTCGCTCAGACTCGCTCAGACTCGCTGCTGACAGCGGGTATCCGTGAAGCGGTGCGATTGTTTAAACGATTTGGGGAGATTCAAGCTACATAGCGATGTGATATAGCGAGTCTAGCGAATGAGAAAAAGTAAACTCTGACAAAACTAGGATTGCCATTGACTTGCATTGGACTCGCTACTGTGCGAGTAACCGCTGGGAAACTCGCCGAGTACAGAGTCCTGCGAGTCCCTTACTACTCGCCGAGTAACAAGTCCTAGTGAGTAGACTCGCCCATCCTTAATTGTCACTGGTGATCTTTGCATTACCAGTACACTGACACTATATACAGAGCTCCTGTGTATAATGTCACCGGTGATCACTGTATTACCTCTACAATGACACTATATACAGAGCTCATGTGTATAATTTCAATTGTAATCGCTGTATTACCTGTATACTGACCCATTATACAGAGCTTTTTTACATTTTCATCTTGTAGTATTATTTGTCATTATGTGGTGGTATTATGTACTCTGGTCATGACGTGGCAGTATTTGTCCCTTTGTATGTGGTATTATTTGATCACCTTTTGGTGATCAAATGTGGTCTTGTCATAGTGTGGCAGTATTTATAACTTGCACGTGGTAGTATTTGATCATTATGTGGTGGTTGTATGTGCTTTGTTAATGGTGTGATGGTATTTGTGCCTTGTGTGTGGCATTATTTGTGCACTTTGATAGTAATATGTGATCTGGTCACGGTTGTCACATCGCCATTGGACTCGGTGGCTGGTGTTCCTGCCTCGGCCGCTGGGAGGAGCCGGATTCCTTCGGCTGGTGGCGCCGGTGATAGGAGGACCTTGTCCTCATATGGAACTGCTCCTGCGACGTCTGCCTCTGTCGCTGAGCGCCGCTGTGTTTCCCCTCTGGGTGGTGTTGGTCGCAGAGGAGCGGGCCCTGCAGAGGTGTCCGTTAGGCGCAGCCTGCGTTCTTCTGTCAGAGGTGGCGTGGGTGGAGCCAGTCGTGCATCTCCATCTGGCCTGGATCTAGGGGCGGTCCGGATGAGGTCATCAGGCTGTGAGCTCCAGCCTATGGGAGGTAACCGCGCCCTTCAAATACATTGGAGCCTGTCGTGCAGGCCGCCAGATATAGTTTTGGTTCCCCAGTGATAGTGTGTGTTTAGTTTCGTGTCTGACCTTGCCTGGATTTCTGACTCTGCCTATGCCTATTGATTTTGTACCTCAGCTGCCCTCTTGGTTTTTGCCCTTGACCTTTGCCTGGATTTTTGACTCTGCTACTGCCTGACGATTTTGTACCTTCGCTGCCCTCTCGGTTTTGACTCGGACTTCTGACTTCGTTTTTTGGGTCTTGATTTTCCCCTGGCGACCTCCCGGCTCTGTTGCTCATATAGGCAGCTACCCCCTGGGCTCCGCTGTAATTCCAGATCCCTGTATAGGGTTAAGGGTCTCGGGGTTTCTCGGGGTGCTGCCTACCAGCAGCTCGGCCTCACGGCGGATGGTCGTCACAACGGTGTGGTGGTATTTCTCCCTACTATGTGGTATTGTTAGTCTTGGTATAGTGGATTGTGGTCAGTCATTTGTTTTATCTGATATTGACTCACCCAGGGCAGGGTACTCAGATCTCAGGCTCAGTCTGGTGGTCACGGGTGGCTGCCTGAGGCTGTGGCCCTGATGGTCAATGAATAAGGGGAAAATAATAAAATAAAGTTTGTTCGTGACGCCACCTGCAGTACCTGGTGAGATGTCACCAGCGCCGCTACAGTCCTCCGGAGGTCGGTGGTAATGCGGCAGTGATGGTATAGTCCTCCGCAGGCAGGACTGGGGACCTCCGGGGCAGCGATTCTGTGAAAGAAATGAGTTCATGCAGAGAAAGATGCAGCGGAGTCGAGAGTCACTTCACCGGGTACTTTACTGGAACTTAGCAGTCATTACAGTTTCAGTGCAGTAGGTGTAAAAATGACAAGTGGCTACGGGTGGCTGCAAGCAGATTTTTGGTAGGTAACATAGTAACATAGTTTTTAAGGTTGAAGGAAGACTTTAAGTCCATCTAGTTCAACCCATAGCCTAACATGTTGATCCAGAGGAAGGCAAAAAAAAACCATGTGGCAACACTAAGCTCCACATTGGGGGAAAAAATTCCTTCCTGACTCCAGATACGGCAATCAGACTAATTCCCTGGATCAACGCCCTATCAAAGAATCTAGTATGTAAAACTGATAATATTATAGTTTTCAAGAAAGGCATCCAGGCCCTTCTTAAATGTTAGTAGTGACTCACTCATTACAACATCATGTGGCAGAGAGTTCCATAGTCTCACTGCTCTTACAGTAAAGAATCCGCGTCTGTGATTATGATTAAACCTTCTTTCCTCCAGACGTAGAGGATGCCCCCTTGTCCCAGTCTCAGGCCTTAGAGTAAAGAGATCATTAGAAAGGTCTCTGTACTGTCCCCTCATATATTTATACATTATTATAAGATCACCCCTAAGCGTTCATTTTTCCAAGCTAAATAACCCCAAGTTTAATAACCTGTCTTGGTATTGCAGACCCCTTAGTCCTCTAATGACTTTTGTCGCTCTTCTCTGGACCCGCTCTAGTTCAGCTATGTCTTTCTTATACACCGGAGACCAGAATTGTACACAGTATTCTAAGTGTGGTCGCACTAGTGACTTGTATAGAGGTAAAATTATGTTCTCCTCATGAGCATCTATGCCTCTTTTAATGCATCCCATTATTATATTTGCCTTTGCAGCAGCTGCCTGACACTGGCCACTAAATGTGAGTTTGTCATCTACCCATACACCCAGGTCTTTTTTCAGTGACAGTTTTGCCCAGTGTTTTACAATTAAGCACATAATTATACCTTTTGTTTCCTCTGCCCAAGTGCATGACTTTACATTTTTTCCCCATTAAAGCGCATTTGCCATTTAGCAGCCCAAGCTTCTAGTTTACATAAATCCTCCTGTAATATAAAATTGTCCTCCTCTGTATTGATTACCCTGCAGAGTTTAGTGTCATCTGCAAATATTGAGATTCTACTCCGTATGCCCCCTACAAGGTCATTAATAAATATATTAAATAGAAGCGGGCCCAACACTGACCCCTGTGGTACCCCACTGTTAACTGTGACCCATTCTGAGTGTGTTCCATTAATAACCACCCTTTGTTTCCTATCACTAAGCCAGTTCTTAACCCACTTACACATATTTTCCCCTATCCCCATTGCCCTCATTTTATGTATCAACCTTTTGTGTGGCACCGTATCAAAAGCTTTTGAAAAGTCCATATACACCACATCCACTGCATTTCCTTGGTCCAGTCCAGAACTTACTTCTTCATAGAAGCTTATCAGATTAGTTTGACAGGAACGGTCCCTCGTAAAACCATGTTGATAATGGGTCATGAGGTTATTTTTCTTCAGATACTCCAGTATAGCATCTCTTAGAAAACCCTCTAGGATTTTACCCACAGTAGAGGTTATGCTTACTGGCCTATAATTTCCAAGTTCAGTTTTTGTCCCCTTTTTGAATATTGGCACCACATTTGCTATACGCAGAACCCTCAATGCATGCCTTTCTTATTCCTCTTCTTCCCTCGCCTCCCAGTAGTGGTGTGAAGCCTGACCTCGTGTAGAGTAAGTCTGATCTCCTGCTGTCTCTCTTTCCTTCCCTTGCTCCCGTCGGGTAACCTTCTATTGATCACTGCAGCGCCCGGGACTCTGTGGCTCCTACACAGCGGCTTGCCAGCGGTGTCTGTTCCCTCTAATGGTCGCTTAGGAATCAGGGCCATATCTAGAGATACCCCCGTGTCATGGATTTTATGTACACCGTAAAGGTTCCTACAGGTGCGGGCTCCGGTACCCGGTTTCTTTCTTTGAGTGAACTCCCTCCGAGCTTCTTGCTCCGTTCTTCGTGTCTGGGATCTGCTCTCGTTTCCTTGGGTCCCTCAGCCGAGGTAACCCTCCCTCGTGCCTCAAGCTCCCTGCCTGAACTCTCCTAGCTCTCCAACCTCAGACCTCAACTCAAGTCTAGTTCCTCCTGGAGGTGAGTATATCCCCTCCCGGGCTCCCTCCCACCGTGTGACCTAGTGTGGGGTGTGGGTTTAGGGTTCCTCCTACCATCCATAAATCCACTTGCAGTGGGTGACTACACCTTTTTTACAGGTGCAGTACCCGTTTTGTGGCACCTACATGGTGGGGCACCACAATATCAATTAGGGGAACATTTTTATTTCTAATAGATATTAAATATTTGGATGTTTAACTCCTGTGACACAGCAGCAGAGATGCACTTACAGAGGTTCTCCAGAGAAAGCATGTAATCATCTATTCTAAAGCCAAAGCACACGTTGCGTATTTGGTGAGATTTTTACCTCTGTATTTGTAAGACAAAACCAGGGGTGGATGGGAAATGTTGAAAAAATTAACTCTGATTGTTCCACTCCTGTTTTTTTCTTACAAATACTGAAGTAAACTTCTCACCAAATACTCAATGTGTGCATGTGGCCTAAGGATAACTGATAAGTTATTTATTGGAGGGGTCCAACTGTTGAATTTGCAACTTTTATCTCCATTATGTGTCCAAAAAAAATAGAAAAACATTCAGCACAGAGTCCTTCTGAAATATAGGTCCTTAAAAATTTATTTTTATTAAAAAAAAAACATTAAAACACATTAAAATTATCATCCTTAAAGATGGTTGTTAGTCACAGGTTTGTTTTCTCTCCATTAGACTCGAGCTCATGTACAGTTCGCCCTTGATCCGCTCATTCCCTCAGTGGCTGTGAGTGCTGGGTTTGACTTTTTCTGGAAGCCCCAATGATGATGAATGGAGCCGCGGTCACATCATTACTGATCACTGCATTTTATAATGGGGATAAAGTGTCACATTCTCCTGACAGTGCGGATTCCAGTGGTCGGATTCCACCAATAAATAAGTGATCACCTTCCGAACCTGTGGATCGCTGATAACTTGTTTTCACCATAGAATCCCTTTAATGCAAATTACAGTAATTGTACATCACAGTTATGGTGAGCGCACAGTGATGTGCAGGAGCCGCCACTATAATGGATATAATGGCTAACAGCTATTTACATATAGCTGAAGGGTGGGTGGGCCCCTGGAGTCAATTGTCCTGTTGGGCCCCAGACAACCCAGTCCAGCGCTGTATCCATTCATGAACGGATGGTGCTGTGTGGGTACATATATTTGTTCACTGTAATTATTGTGACTATTTGGTTTTATTTTGCTGTTTTTCCTATCAGGGATCTTTATGACTAATCATTACTACAGGACTGTTGTGCATGCTTTGTAATGTATTTAAGGATTATTGTTCTGTGATGCCTCACTTTTACTGCACTTTGGGTCACTGTATATTATTATTTTAAGCTTTTTATTTACCAATAGAGTATATATTATTTTATCTACCCTCTTTTTTTATTTTTTATTTAGTTGATGTTTATACTATTAGAAGTAGTAATGTCATGTTGCTAGTTAGTCCAGTGTATGACCAGTGAGATGGCCACTGTTCCCTGCACCAATCTCTCTCGAAAATTGCAGCAAATCCGTTGCTTCCTGCTGCACTTGTAAACAAGCTGAGATCATTGCTTGAAATCTCTTCATCTTTGATCTGCCATTGAAAGATTGAAGAAATTCCTTTGATGCTAACAAATCCTGCTACATATTGCAGGTTACCCTCACAAGATGGTACGGCTGAGCAATGCCTCTAGTCACCAAGGATAGTCTGAGAAAAAACTTAACCTATGGGAATAACCTTGCAGCGGGATATCAATAGGCCTAGCAAAAGCTGTATTTGACGTGACATCAATTTCTTTGAGCTTCTTGCTTGTTTAACATTATTATGCAATTTTTTTTACATTTTTAGACCAGTAACCCAAAAATCATATGTTTCGAGTCAATTCCTATCCCCAAAAGGTGAAAACTGTACATAAGCCCTCCTAAATGAGCACAAAATTCTGCCATCAAACTGCGAAGCATATGCAATAAGTACAAGCAATCACCTAGACCTACAAACAAAAAATTATCCAAGTAATGCATTGTCAAAAATAGCCCTGTCTCGAAATGAAGCATCCATTCCAAGAAACGACTGAACATTTCAAAGTGATAGCATGAGATGGAGCACCTCATCGGTAAACATGCATCAACAAAATATTCACCCTCCAAATGGCAGCCCAAGAAAGGAAACATTCATGATGTATCATCAATAATCGAAAAGCTGTTCAACATCCAAAAGCTAAAAAGGACCTGCAACTCTACCTAAATACACGTCTTTTATTACTATCACCCTGACTATCCGCGTAAGTTCACTAACTGACTTCAAATTTGAACAGAAAATGGACACAGCAAAAAACTGAAAGAGTATCTAAATACTATTCAAAACACCTCTCTTGCAAGCTCTTCCTTTGCTTCCTCATCTTGGCATATCACTCTAACCAGTACAGAAGTACTTCCTTTGTCACTGGAGTTCTCACTGTAGTAAGAGCATCCACTCTGGGATTTTGCTTTCTGCCTCCAAAAAACAATGTAACACCACATGGTCCACCCCACAGACTGAACACATGTATCTGAACTTGTATGTATTATGTATTAGGCAACAAGCAGACCTTGCTTGGCTTGGAGACCGCAGCCACTGGTGACATACGAGTAGGCGCGGCCTCCGAAAAAGAAATATTGAGGGATAGGGGGTCTTTGCATTAGAATTAGCTGGATCAAAACATGTGCTGTCTTCATGGCCCAATCCACACCCTTGCAGAATGCTATACATCAGTTAAACTCTTTGTCATACATCCATCACACTGCACTGCAATGTAATATATGTGCCCTAAAAATGGTGTCAATATAAATCACTAACTCAGGACTTTTATTGTGCTGTAAACGGCATATTTCATGTGATAATATTGGAAAGCTTGTAACCAATTCTTGATAGTCTTTGCAGCTTTGGGCTTTTTAGCACTGAACGATGGTCATCTGTTCAATAGAAACCAAAGACCATATTTCTACATATTCATCGCAAAGGCTTTTTTGTGTTTCCTTTCCTGGAACCCGACACAGAGAATTATGAAGATGAAAAGGCCTCCAACATATATCCCAGTAAATTCTGCTTTCCAAAGGTGTGGTGAGTGTCTTTTTTTTAACCAGCAGTACACCGTGCTCCCTTCTCTGATTGTGAAACATACCGTCCTGAGCAGCAGTGTAACTTAAAGCTCATTGGCAAAAGCTCCAACGGGGCCCCCAATTTTTGCAAGTCTTTAATAGCATTGGTCTTTTTATATAGCCCAAAGGGACTTTTGGGCCCCGTAGGGCTCCAGGGCCCAGGTGAAATCGCAACCCCTGCACCTATGGCAGTTACGCCCCTGATCCTGAGTCATGAATGGTTTCTGCTGTAATAATTATGGATGTTTGCTCCAAGTCAACTATCACTGACCTGTTCTAAATTTGTGTCTGCCAACTTACTCCTCCCCTTTCTCAGCCCAGTGGTCTAAGGGTTAATGTTATCTTGCTCCACCCTGTACAACCCTTCTAGACTCAAAATGTGCCTTGCCTCTGCTTTACCTGGAAACCTGCTTATGATATTTGTACCTTCAACACTCAGTTTCTCACTGCACTTCATTTCTTTATTGGACAACAATCCTCCAGCCAGTTGCTCTGTGGTGTCCACCAGGGAAGCAGTCCCTCTCTGTGCCCACAGTGCATTGTGCTCAGTGCATTTTCTCTTGCATTCTTTCTCCTGCGCCAATATCTGTTGTGTTGGGACACTGGGGTTGGGACTTAGGCGTGCAGGTAGTCTTGCTCGGTAGTGCAACTGGCCACCACGGAAGCAGTTCTCCTTGATAACCTCTTTTACCTTCTGTATCCTGGTTATAAAACTTTAGAGCCAACTGATACCCTCCTGATCTATCTTCTGCACCTGTTCCTCCAAGCCCTCTATAACTTGGCTCTGCTGTGTGATTTTTTTTTTTTGGGTAAATTGATTGTAAGGTCACTGCCGTCTCTGCCCTTTTTAAGCCATCAAACATGCCCCTGGCCCTTGGTGTAGCCCCTTGATTTTCCTGTATTTTTATTAATCCCTGCCAACTGTTAGGCTATGGGTTGAACTAGATGAACTTAAAGTCTTCCTTCAACCTTAAAAAAAACTATTTTACTATGTAACTCCCTTCCAACTTAGGTCCTATCTTTATTTAGATCAGTGCCTGCTTCAACCTTTTCATTCAATGGATTTTGGGCAACATTTCTGATGAATTTGAAGCACAGAAATTGACCATGTATGGAACATAAATGTGTCGCTCCTTTCTAATAGATTAAATAATTTTAGGAATCATAACCCTGTCTGTATATATGTAGAAAAATGATTTGAGGCAGTTTCACACTGGCATTTGCCTGCGTCATGCATCCCTATGTTTAACATGGTGATGCATGGTGTATGCATTTGGCCGCGTATGTATGCATTTGCTTTTGCATGCATTTTTTCTACAACACTGGAAAACGCTGCATGTTTCATTTTTTGTGGGGTCCGAGGATACTTGCTTTTGACGCAGGCATCCTCCTGCACACAATCTATACATAGAAATCAACTGGGACGCATTGGCATCCGGATTTTCAGCGCAAGCAAACGCAGCGCTCTCTCTTACACAAGAAGGACACAGCTGACATGGGCGATTGAATAGATGATATACTGTATGTGCAGGTTAAATACAACCATCACTAGTATACAGAGTCAACCAGGGGCGGACTGGCCCAGGTGGCAGGGGGGCAAGTGCCCCCTGGGCTGGTGGTACAGCCCCCACCTAGGGCCCCCACCCACAGAAACTGGCTGGCCAACCCCCCGGACCTCACCCAAGGGCTGGAGGGACTGAGACGGGCGCCGAAATTTTCCGACAGCAACTCCCCCCCTCCCACCAAGGGCTGGGGGACTTAGAAGGGCCGCCGAAAGTTTTCGACAGCACACCCCCCCCGGTCCTCACCAAAGGGCTGGCGGCTCTGAGATGGGCCACCGAAAATTTTCGGACAGCGCCCCCCCGTCCTCACCCAAGGGCTGTCAGAAAAATTTGCCACCCAGGGTTTGCGTCGCCAGTCAGCCCCTACAAAACAGAATGTTATGAAACGCTCACGTATTCAGCTGTCTCTTCTTTGGAAATTGCCCACATTTTCTATATTTGTCAGCATGTTTTAAAAAGGAAGAAAAAAGCTCCTAGGTTTACAGATTAGTAATACAATTTGCCAAACTTAATAGCTTTTCACATCCTGGAAGCCTTTGAGACCTTTTATGCATTGACCTTTGTCAATGTATTCTTCATGGAAATATTTCTGTATTTTCCAAATTCTGGATCAAAAGACATAGTGTAACCTGGCAGTCTGGTCCCATGCTATGCCATGCTCTCTGGTAGTTCGCAGATAGTTTTTTCAATGTCAACTCTCTGTATTGGTGCTATGGAACAAAACTAATTGCTGTCTGTAGTGGATGCAATTCTATTCACAGCAAGATAAATTGGATTTCTAAACTGTGATTTCCATTGAGTTACCTCTATGCATCATGAGATTGAGTTCTCTCTACACAGCAGTGGGTGCCTTATTTATACAGCACCGAACATGTTTACCTTTTACCCAATTTACTATTTGGCTTCAGAAAGGAAGAAAAATGAACAATGAAGTCATACAGATGTCTATACATAAAAATGTATGAGATTATCCATCTTCCAAATATTTGTGATGTCTTTTCTAATTATGGAATGTTTAATATATATCAATTTATTATAACAGCAATTTCAACCAAAATATGTTTTTGATATGAGAAAATTATAAATGATGTTATGATGAATGCATGGCATAGATGATGGTGGATAATATTCAAAGAACAATAATGAGTTAAAATGGTTTTCCCACAAAGTTTTAAAGTTCATTTTAATCAATAGATTTTGGAGTAACAATAATTTCCACAATTGGATGTGTTTAAAAAAATGTTCCTTTGCTGAGATAATCTTATATATATGTCCCTGCTATGTACTATGTAATGAATGTGTCTGACTATACAGGCACATGGTCTGATCATACCACATCTCCTGTGCTGACATAATCTTATATATGTGTCCCTGCTATGTACTGTGTAATGGATGTATCTGACCGTAGATTATATCAGCACAGAAGATGTGGTATGATCAGACCATGTCCCTGTACAGTCAGACACATCCATTACACAGTACATAGCAGGGGCACATATATAAGATTATCTCAGCACAGGAGATGTGGTATGATCAGACCATGTCCTTGTACAGTCAGACACATCCATTACACAGTTAATAGCAGGGGCACATATATAAGATTATATCAGCACAGAAGATGTGGTATGATCAGACCATGTTGCTGTATGGTCAGACACAGTCCATTACACAGTATATAGCAGAGAGACATATATAAGATCTTCTCAGCACAGAGAGTAGGGGTATGATAGATCATGTCCATGTAGTCAGATCAGACCATTCACAGTATAGCAGTGACACATATAAAGTTATCTCAGCAAGGATGTGGTATGATCAGACATGTTGTACGTCAGAATTTCATCATAGCAGGGCTAATAGATTATCTCACAAGGAGATGTGGTATGATCAGACCATGTCCCTGTATGGTCAGACACAGCCATTACACAGTACACAGCAAGGGCACATATATTAGATTATCTCAGCACAGGGACATTTTTTTAAACACATCCAAATGTGGAAATTATTAGTATTCCAAGATAAAATGATGGATAACGTTCATGAGGAAACTCCTTTAAGCTATGTATCCTCTCTGAGGCTTGTGCATTAGGCAAAACACAAGGTCCCAGGTTGATCAAACAGGTTTCGCCAAAATTCTGGTGAAAGAACATTTGAAATGTCGTAAAATAATTTTTGCATTTTCACACCAGCTTTGCCAACTTTTTCAAAAGTGAGGCAGCTTAACGAGAGAAGGGTGTGGATGAGTGCAGCCAACAAATTAAATATTTTACAGCACAAAATAGAGTAAATTACAAAAGAAATGTACACAAGTCCCCGGATAGTGCACTGTTGTTAGGCTAGAGAATGGCAGCTAAAAGATGTGCCAAGTATATTTAGAGGTGCATAACTTTGTCTCATCTTACACCAGCAGACTCTTCATCAAGGCTGGAATACCAGATATCGGTCTTGATGAAGCAATGCCTGTGTATTCCTTTTAGCTTTTAACACTTGTTAAAGCTTATCTCTGCGCCATTTGACATATCAGTCTTATTACTTATCTATATACCCAAAAATTACAATGCTAGAGAATCTTTTTTAAAAAAAAAAAGGTGTATTACTCTTACAATATGTATGCCCAGATGTAGTGGCGTAACTTGACGCTCATTGGCCCAGATTCATATGCTCCATGGGGGCCCCCAATATTGCAAATCTTTAATATCATTGGTCTTTTTCTATAGGCCAAAAGGACTTTTGGGGTCCCCTTGGCTCAAGGGCCCGGGTGCGATTGCAATCCCTGAACCTATTATAACTACACCCTTGCCCAGATGACATTTGTTTCACACATTTCTAGAAGGACTAATAGAGGAATATATTTGTTAAACAGCCCAGAAAAGATAGATACCGTATATACTCGCGTATAAGCCGAGTTTTTCAGCCCAAAAATTGGGCTGAAAAGTCCCCCCCTCGGCTTATACGCGAGTCATACGGCCCCTCTCAAAGTTTGGCGCCCCCACCTCAGTTTCTGGGCCCCCCCGCATGCAGCGCTGCACATATACATTACGTGTCTAGCAGCTGTTACCCTCCGGTGGCAGATCGCGGCTCCCGGCTCCGGGCTCCATCTTCCTCTCTGTCTTCCTGTTTGTCATGTGACCGGCGCGATGACGTCATCGCGCTGGTCACAAAGCAGGAAGACAGCGAGGAAGATGGAGCCCGGAGCCGGGAGCCGCGATCTGCCACCGGAGGGTAACAGCTGCTAGACACGTAATGTATATGTGCAGCGCTGCATGCGGGGGGGCCCAGAAACTGAGGTGGGGGCGCCAAATTATGAGGGGGGCCCTGCTGGGGCCCTGTATACTACCACTGGGGCTATATACTACCACTGGGGCTATATACTACCACTGGGGCTATATACTACCACTGGGGCTGTATATATACTACCACTGGGGCTATATACTACCACTGGGGCTGTATACTACTACTGGGGCTATATACTACCACTGGGGCTATATACTACCACTGGGGCTATATACTACCACTGGGGCTGTATATATACTACCACTGGGGCTATATACTACCACTGGGGCTGTATACTACTACTGGGGCTATATACTACCATTGGGGCTATATACTACCACTGGGGCTGTATGTATACTACCACTGGGGCTATATACTACCACTGGGGCTATATACTACCACTGGGGCTGTATACTACTACTGGGGCTATATACTACCACTGGAGCTATATACTACCACTGGGGCTGTATGTATACTACCACTGGGGCTATATGCTACCACTGGGGCTGTATACTACCACTGGGGCTATATACTACCACTGGGGCTGTATACTACCACTGGGGCTGTATATATACTACCACTGGGGCTATATACTACCACTGGGGCTGTATACTACTACTGGGGCTATATACTACCACTGGGGCTATATACTACCACTGGGGCTATATACTACCACTGGGGCTGTATATATACTACCACTGGGGCTATATACTACCACTGGGGCTGTATATACTACTGGGGCTGCGTGTATACTACCACTGGGGCTGCTGCTGTATACTACCACTGGGGCTGCTGCTGTATACTACCACTGGGGCTGCTGCTGTATACTACCACTGGGGCTGCTGTATATACCTCTGGGGCTGCTGTATACTACCACTGGGGCTGCTGCTGTATATACCACTGGGGCTGCTGCTGTAACACTGCTGGGGCCTGTATATACCACTGGGGAGGCTGCTGTATACCACACTGCTGGGGGCTGTATACCTGTGCTGGGGTCCACCCTCGGCTTATACACGAGTCAATAAATTTTCCCAGGTTTTGGGGGCAAAAGTAGGGGGGTCGGCTTATACACGGGTCGGCTTATACACGAGTATATACGGTATATGTTTAGCAGTGATTCTGTAAAGTAGGCATTAAGAGGATTATGGGAATACTTAATTTATTTATTTTAGAATTATAACTATTAAATAAAGGTAGTGAAAAAGATTAGGTGACATTTGATATATTTTACAACATGAACCAAAAATGTTATCTTGTGGGAAATTGTTGGCCGAGGTCAACCTTCAATATGGCTTGGTAAGGTTAATGGACAACCTAAAATGTGATGATCAAATTTAACATTATCAGGCAGCTCTTGTATAATAAATGTGTGCAGTGATATTAATTCTGCACAAATTAAACTTGTGGAAATAGCATGAATAATTAAAAAGCAAGTTTGAGGAAAGAGGCAAGCAATTATATCTTTTTTTTGCAATTTTTCAACATTTAATCGTTTATGAAGGAGAATAAAACTTGAAGGTCCTCATTTCTAATCATTTATATTTGACCTATATGTTTAATACAAATACGGTACCGTATATACTCGTGTATAAGCCGAGTTTTTCAGCCCAAAAATTGGGCTGAAAAGTACCCCCCTCGGCTTATACGCAAGTCAGTGCGGGGGCTGCTGTATACAGCGGTATAAAGCAGCCCCCACATCCCCAGTAATGCAGGGCCCCCCCTCATGCTCCGGTCACCTGTAAAGCAAATTATACTTATCAGTGTCCCACTGCCGTCCGCGCCCGCCGCTGCCGACATGCGATCCTCCATCTTCATGCATCTTCTTCCTGTTTCTGTGCGCGTCGCAGGCAATGACGTCATTACCGGCGACGCGCACAGGAAACAGGAAGAAGTCGCATGAAGACGGAGGATTGGGATGTCGGCAGATGCGGGCGCGGACGGCAGCGGGACAATGATAAGTATAATTTGCTTTACAGGTGACCGGAGCATGAGGGGGGGGCCCTGCATTACTGGGGCTGCCTGTATACTACCACTGGGGCTGCTGTATATAGGGGCCCTGCATTACTGGGGCTGCAATACCACTGGGGCTGCTGTATATAAGGGCTGCAATACCACTGGGGCTGCTGTATATAGGGGCTGCAATACCACTGGGGCTGCAATACCACTGGGGCTGCTGTATATAGGGGCTGCTGTATACACCACTGGGGCTGCAATACCACTGGGGCTGCTGTATATAGGGGCTGCAATACCACTGGGGCTGCAATACCACTGGGGCTGCTGTATATAGGGGCTGCAATACCACTGGGGCTGCAATACCACTGGGGCTGCTGTATATAGGGGCTGCTGTATACACCACTGGGGCTGCAATACCACTGGGGCTGCTGTATATAGGGGCTGCAATACCACTGGGGCTGCAATACCACTGGGGCTGCTGTATATAGGGGCCCTGCATTACTGGGGCTGCAATACCACTGGGGCTGCTGTATATAGGGGCTGCAATACCACTGGGGCTGCAATACCACTGGGGCTGCTGTATATAGGGGCTGCTGTATACACCACTGGGGCTGCAATACCACTGGGGCTGCTGTATATAGGGGCTGCAATACCACTGGGGCTGCAATACCACTGGGGCTGCTGTATATAGGGGCTGCTGTATACACCACTGGGGCTGAAATACCACTGGTGCTGCTGTATATAGGGGCTGCAATACCACTGGGGCTGCTGTATATACCACTGGGGCCTGCTGTATATCATACTGCTGGGGCCTGTATACCACTGCTGGGGCTGTATACCTGTGCTGGGGTCCACCCTCGGCTTATACGCGAGTCAATAGATTTTCCCAGGTTTTGGGGGCAAAAGTAGGGGGGTCGGCTTATACACGGGTCGGCTTATACACGAGTATATACGGTATGTAGATTTTGAGTTAATTGATATTTGGTTAAATGACTCAATTTACTTTGTCCTGAATGTGTGGCTGTGCTAATTTTTATGGTGCCTTTTAGTGGTCTGCTATATTTTTTCTTAGCCTTTTCTGCTTTATTCTAACTTAAAATGATTATGCAGAGGGCCTTATTTGCCACTATACAATGAAGTGCTGGTATCTGAGGGGGCAGGTTGCAGGGGCAGCAGAGGCATAACTTGAAGCTCATGTGTCACGGGAAGCTTAGGGAGAAAAGTAGGAAAGGAACCTTGGACACTGAACTGCCCCTCAGGCTAGGGGAACCCTGACTTTCCTTAACTCAGGGGTACCCTTGATGGTAGAGATGCCTGAGTCTCCGACCTGTCCCTATCTCTTGTCCAGTCCTGAACTGAACGTCAACCCCCACCCTAGGAGGTGAACCGTTATGGAAACCACAGATATAGACATACAGGGATAAAGCAAATTGCAACACACAGGAAACAATTAGGAAGATACAATAAGTGTATATGGAGAACACAAATACAAATAAGGGATGAAAAAAGAACAAGGTATGCTTCACCAGTCACCAAGCAATGATTAGAAATTCAACAGCAACTCCAACACAGGACCAGTATACAAGAGGCATGGAAATGTTATAGTCGACATCCAGGAATGTTCTGAGCCATAACTTAAAGGGAACAGGCAATCCAAGCAGCTTCAACCTTTAATTAACACTAATCAAAAGGTTAATTCCTGGAAAGCTCAACATCAGTGAAGAAACCACCAATAATGACCAAACTCAGGCTCAGCAACAAAGAGGTCTAAGGCTGCACATCAGACTCCCCAGTGTGAACAGAGTCTGAAGCTGGCATCACATCATGGGCCCCGATACAAAAACTCCAATGAGGCCCCAAATTATTGCAAATCTTAAATACTATTAGTCTTTATAGAGGTCAAAGGGTCCTTTGAGGCCTCCTAGGTTGCAGGGCCCGGGTGCGATTGCAACCCCTGCACCTATTATTGTTACACCCCGGAGAGGTGGCACCTGCTGACAGCATAAACATTCTGATAGAAATATTTTTTCCTCATCCCTTTTTCTGCCTTTTATCAGATAGGTTCACCATCACTGTGCTAGACTTTCCGAGACGGAGTGCCCAAACTGCAACCTAAAACCTTACTATTTATAGCGAAATGCCAACAGGGCAATTTAACCTAAATCACTGAAGTGGCCATCACAAGCACTGCACAGGGGAGAGCCAGCAGATGCCAACTCTCTTCCTTGTACAATGCTTGCAGTCCTGAAACCTTGATGATCCATCCTGACCCTCTCGTTGAAGTTATGTCCCTGTCTTGGCCCCTTCTTGTTGTAATGTCCCTTATCCTGATCCTCTTCTTGTAGTAATGTCTCTATTCTGGTCTTCATCTTGTAATAATGCCCCATCCTGATCCCCTTCATGTAGTAATGTCCCCATCCTGATCCTCTTCTTGTAGTAATGTCCCCATCCTGGTCCTCGTCTTGTAGAAATGTCCCCATCCTGGTCCTCTTCTTGTAGTAATGCACCTTATCCTGATCCTCTTCTTGTAGTAATGCCCCATCCTGATCCTCTTTTTCGAGAAATGCCCCATCCTAGTCCCCTTCTTGTAGTAATGTCCCCATCCTGATCCCCTTCTTGTAGTATTGTCCCCATCCTGATCCCCTTCTTGTAGTAATGTCCCCATCCTAGTCCCCTTCTTGTAGTAATGTCCATAATCCTGATCCTCTTCTTGTAGTAATGCCCCATCCTGATCCTCTTCTTGTAGTAATTTCCCCATCCTGATCCTTTTTTTGTAGTAATGTCCCCCCATCCTGATCCTCTTCTTGTAGTAATGTCCATATCCTGATCCTCTTCTTGTAGTAATGTCCCCATCCTGTTGCCCTCCTTGTAGTAATGTCCCCATCCTGGTTCCCTTCTTGTAGTAATGTCACCATCCTGATCCTCCTCTTGTAGTAATGTCCCCATCCTAGTCCCCTTCTTGTAGTAATGTCCCTTATCCTGATCCTCTTCTTGTAGTAATGCCCCATCCTGATCCTCTTCTTGTAGTAATGTCCCCATCCTGATCCTCTTTTTGTAGTAATGTCCCCATCCTGATCCTCTTCTTGTAGTAATGTCCCTATCCAGGTCCCATTCTTGTAGTAATGTCCCCATCCTATTCCCCTCCTTGTAGTAATATCCCCATCCTGGTTCCCTTCTTGTAGTAATGTCCCCATCCTGATCCTCTTCTTGTAGTAATGTCCCCATCCTGATTCCCTTCTTGTAGTAATGTCACCATCCTGATCCTCTTCTTGTAGTAATGTCCCCATCCTGATCCAGAGCAGTGTTGAAGCTAAGTCTCTCATTTCTTTTTTCTAATACAGCATTTACTGTTTTCATCTGCCACATACATTCATTAGCTGTACATAATGCCCTGTTTTTCATTGTTTCCAATAGCCATTAGCTTATTCATGTGCATGTTATGTTTAGTGTTGCAGCATTTGTCCTTTAATATAACATCAAGAAACAATCACTGATCTCAGGGAGACCTGTCAAAGAAAACATCATGTACAGTGTCCCCAATATGATCAGTAATGGTCAGCTTTACCGCGGCGGGGATGACGACAGTGTTTGCACTACAGTACCCCTTCCTCTTATGCCCTTCTTTTCCAGGCCTGCAAGAAATCTCTTCCAGAGAAGAGGAGTGTTAATTTTCTGCCATGATCTCTCCTCTGGGTCAAACCCCTTCCCATATATTAAGAACAGGGTCCTACCTTCTTCATGGACAAAATAATTTTACCTTAAAGACATCTCCCGAGGACTGGCGAAGACAAGGTACTGGGATCATTGAAGAAGTGACTAAACACTGGCTTGAGGATAGACACGTGGAATGAATTGGGAATCCAAAGCGAGGCAGGGAGCTTCAAATTGTATGTGACATCGTTGATGGTATGGATGATCCCAAACAGTGGCGGACAGATTACTGGGAGGGGCTGGTGAGGACCCAGCGGGGCTGGTGAGGACCCAGCGGTCATGGTGCACATTGGCACAAATGACAAAGTTAGAGGTAGGTGGAAGGTCCTTAAAGATGATTTCAGGGAATTAGGCTGCAAGCTTAAGGCAAGGACCTCCAAGGTAGTATTCTCTGAAATACTGCCTGTACCACGTGCCACACCAGAGAGGCAAAGGGAGATTAGGGAGATAAATAAGTGGCTCAGGAATTGGTGTAGGAAGGAGGGGTTTGGGTTCCTGGAGAACTGGGCCGACTTCTCTGTTGGCTACAGGTTCTATGCTAGGGACGGGCTGCACCTCAATGGGGAGGGTGCAGCTGTGCTGGGGGAGAAAATGGCTAGAAGGTTGGAGGAGTGTTTAAACTAGGGATTGGGGGGGAGGGTATTCATTGTATAGTAGGGGAAGATAGTGTAAACAGTAACCTGGGCACAAGTAATAAAATTGGGGGTGGCATGGGGGGTGGGGTTAGAACAGACAATCTAGTAGGAAGGAAGAGAGGTAATGAGAGATGCATAAAGTGCATGTTCACTAATGCCAGAAGCCTCACCAACAAAATGGAGGAATTAGAATTGATTTTGTTGGAAAATAATTGTGACATGGTGGGGATTTCGGAGACTTGGCTGGACGAGAGCCATGACTGGGCTGTTAATTTACAGGGCTATTGTCTGTTCAGAAATGACCGTACAAATAGGCGAGGAGGAGGTGTATGTTTATACGTAAAATCATCCTTAAAACCCATCCTGCGTGATAATATAGGTGAATCTAATGGAAATGTAGAGTCCCTGTGGGTGGAGATAAGGGGAGGGGAAAAAATAATAAATTACTGATAGGGGTTTGTTATAAGTCTCCAACAATAATGGAAGTGGAGGAGAATATCCTCATAAAGCAAATAGATGAAGCAGCGACTCAGGGAGAATTCATGATTATGGGGGACTTCAACTACCCTGAAATACATTGGGGATCAGCAGTTCCAGCAAAGGTTATAAGTTTATGAAAACTATGAGAGACAATTACCTTTCACAACTGGTTCAGGACCCAACAAGAAGGGGGGCACTGCTGGACCTAATATTAACCAACAGGCCAGACCGCATATCAAATATACGGGTTGGAGGTCACTTGGGTAATAGTGATCATAACTTAATAAGCTTTCAAGTATCCTTTACTAAGACGTGTAGTAGAGGGGCCACAAGGACACTAAACTTCAGGAAGGCAAATTTCCAACGGTTGAGAGATGATCTTAGTGCAATAAACTGGGACGATGTCCTGAGACATAAAAGTACACAACACAAATGGGAGATGTTTATTAGCATCCTGAATAGGACCTGTGCACAATATATACCCTATGGGAATAAGCATGCTAGAAATAGGAGGAAACCACTATGGCTAAATAAAGCGGTAAGAAGTGCAATATGTGACAGAAAGAAAGCATTTAGGGAATTAAAGCAAGTAGGTAGTGATGAAGCATTAAATAAATACAGAAAATTAAATAACATTTGTAAAAAGCAAATCAAGGCAGCAAGGATTGAGACAGAGAGACTCATTGCCAGAGAAAGTAAAAAGAATCCCAAAATATTTTTTAACTACATAAATAGTAAGAAACTAAAAAATGATGGTGTTGGCCCCTTTAAAAATAGTCTGGGTGAAATGGTGGATGAGGATGAGGAAAAAGCCAATATGCTAAATGACTTTTTTTCAACAGTATTTACACAAGAAAATCCCATGACAGACAATATGATCAGTGATAACAAAAAGTCTCAATTAAATGTCACCTGCTTAACCCAAGAGGAAGTACGGCATCGTCTAAAAATCACTAAAATTGACAAATCACCGGGCCCGGATGGGATACACCCCAGAGTGCTGCAGGAATTAAGTACTGTCATAGATAGACCATTATTTTTAATATTTAAAGATTCCATAAAAACAGGGTCTGTACCACAGGACTGGCGTATAGCAAATGTGGTGCCAATATTCAAAAAGGGGACAAAAACTGAACTTGGAAATTATAGGCCAGTAAGCTTAACCTCTACTGTGGGTAAAATCCTAGAGGGTTTTCTAAGAGATGCTATACTGGAGTATCTGAACAAAAATAACCTCATGACCCATTATCAACATGGTTTTACGAGGGACCGTTCCTGTCAAACTAATCTAATAAGCTTCTATGAAGAAGTAAGTTCTGGACTGGACCAAGGAAATGCAGTGGATGTGGTGTATATGGACTTTTCAAAAGCTTTTGATACGGTGCCACACAAAAGGTTGATACATAAAATGAGGGCAATGGGGATAGGGGAAAATATGTGTAAGTGGGTTAAGAACTGGCTTAGTGATAGGAAACAAAGGGTGGTTATTAATGGAACACACTCAGAATGGGTCACAGTTAACAGTGGGGTACCACAGGGGTCAGTGTTGGGCCCGCTTCTATTTAATATATTTATTAATGACCTTGTAGGGGGCATACAGAGTAGAATCTCAATATTTGCAGATGACACTAAACTCTGCAGGGTAATCAATACAGAGGAGGACAATTTTATATTACAGGAGGATTTATGTAAACTAGAAGCTTGGGCTGCTAAATGGCAAATGCGCTTTAATGGGGATAAATGTAAAGTCATGCACTTGGGCAGAGGAAACAAAAGGTATAATTATGTGCTTAATTGTAAAACACTGGGCAAAACTGTCACTGAAAAAGACCTGGGTGTATGGGTAGATGACAAACTCACATTTAGTGGCCAGTGTCAGGCAGCTGCTGCAAAGGCAAGTAAAATAATGGGATGCATTAAAAGAGGCATAGATGCTCATGAGGAGAACATAATTTTACCTCTATACAAGTCACTAGTGCGACCACACTTAGAATACTGTGTACAATTCTGGTCTCCGGTGTATAAGAAAGACATAGCTGAACTAGAGCGGGTCCAGAGAAGAGCGACAAAAGTCATTAGAGGACTAAGGGGTCTGCAATACCAAGACAGGTTATTAAACTTGGGGTTATTTAGCTTGGAAAAACGAAGGCTTAGGGGTGATCTTATAATAATGTATAAATATATGAGGGGACAGTACAGAGACCTTTCTAATGATCTCTTTACTCTTAGGCCTGAGACTGGGACAAGGGGGCATCCTCTACGTCTGGAGGAAAGAAGGTTTAATCATAATCACAGACGCGGATTCTTTACTGTAAGAGCAGCGAGACTATGGAACTCTCTGCCACATGATGTTGTAATGAGTGACTCACTACTAACATTTAAGAAGGGCCTGGATGCCTTTCTTGAAAACTATAATATTACCAGTTATATATACTAGATTCTTTGATAGGGCGTTGATCCAGGGAATTAGTCTGATTGCCATATCTGGAGTCAGGAAGGAATTTTTTCCCCCAATGTGGAGTTAAGTGTTGCCACATGGGTTTTTTTTTGCCTTCCTCTGGATCAACATGTTAGGCTATGGGTTGAACTAGATGGACTTAAAGTCTTCCTTCAACCTTAAAAACTATGTTACTATGTTACTATGTTACTATGTTCAGCCTGGCGGGCCCTGGTGCAGCTTTTGGTGATGACCGGGGGATGCTAGCAGCGTCAGGTAAGAAGCGGGGGGGGGGTGCTGGCAGCTTTGGATGAGGAGTGGGGGGAGGGGTGCTGGCAGCTTTAGGTGAGGAGCCTTTGCTAGTAGGGTGGAATTGCGTGCGGCTCTTACCTCCACCGAGCCGCGCATTGTACATCTGGGAGCCGGGACTAGAGAGGAGGGGCGGAAACAGCCAAGGGAAGCAGGAAGCTTCCCTCAGTTGACCTCCTCTCCTCTGACATAGGGTCACGGGGGCCCCCCTACAGGTGCTTGAGGGGCTCCCTACCCAGTCGGGGCCCTGGTGCAGCTGAACCAGCTGCACCACGGTAGGTCCGCCCCTGACCCCAAAGGGACCAATTTAGCGAGACCCAACTTGCAGAAAGGCATTTTGAGATGAACATATCTGGAAGAGAGCCATACCTTGCCACTAGGCAGAAAACTGGGCAGGTCCAGACGTCCCTTATTTAACCAATATTTTTTTTATTGTTTTCCTCAAGAAAAGTACAAACCGCCAAAAATGGCAACAATTACAATAAAACAGGGTCAAGTTTTTCTGCACATAACATTCCATTCCATTAGGTAGAACATAGTACTAGACTGACTCACAATATAATTTCCTTCTGAATGGTAAAACAAGTATTTCGGGACCAAGCCTTCGGAGCTCTCTCACCTAATCCCCTGGTATATGTACCATGGGGATGTCTCCCATACCAGCCACTTCTTCGAGAAGCTATCCACTTTGTTATTTCTATAAGCCATCAGTTTTTCAAAAGTGTAGGTTTTGTTTATCAAAGAAATGATGGGAGTGCTGGTGTATCACAGTCCGCGCTGCTCCAGGGCTGAATAAAACTCATCAATGAGCCAGTCTACTTTTCATCCTTTTTATTCTTCCTTCTCCTACGCGTTTCAGCGCCACACCCGGCGCCTTCCTCAGGGATAAGGCGCCGGGTTTTGGCGCTGAAACGCGTAGGAGAAGGAGGAATAAAAAGGATGAAAAGTAGACTGGCTCATTGGTGAGTTTTATTCAGCCCTGGAGCAGCACGGACCGTGATACACCAGCACTCCCATCATTTCTTTGATTGATACCACTATCCAGTGGTAGGTGGAGGTACTGCAGCAGCTTGGAACATTGTTTCCTAAACACCTTCAAACCAGTTGTGGGGATCACAACTGGAACAGGTGAGCAGCTTCATAGCACCACCACATCATATCAGTGTCACTAGTGATAGGGCACTATTGCGCCTCTTGTCCCCCTCCCTATTTTATATTTTACAGTAGGTTTTGTTTATGTCGGCTATAAAGTCTGGAGCAGTGGGGATAGCAGAAGTGTTCTAATATTGAGTTAAGGCCACACTTATTAGAAGTAAGGCAAGATCTGGACAAGGGCATATTGTCCTGCCCACTACCGAGGATATGAGGCCAAACGAATGCACCCACACCTGAGATAAAATTAGGCAATTCCATAGAATGTGGAGCAATGAACCGTTGCTACCGCAATCACACCAACATGAGGGGGACAATTGGGGGAAGAAGTAGTTCAATCGGGCCAGAGTGTAATACCATCTCAACAACACTTTCGGATATGATTCAACATGTTCCACACAGCTAAATGTTCCTGAGACAAAGGCTAATAATTGTTTCCAGATAATGTCTGTGACCGGTCTGCCAAGATCCTTCTCCCATGAAAGTAGGGGGAGGTCTTAACAAAGAAGTTTTTACGGCCCTTAATCTTGTAAATTGGCTTTAGACCCTGGCAAGGACTATTTGGTCTGGACAGCACACGTAGTATCTCTGTCTTTACCTTGAATGACAGGGGCATGATCAATCGTATAATGTTTGTAACCCGCAAACATGTAAAGTATTCTAGCCATGAAAGATTGAATTTTCATTGTAAATGTTCGAATGGGATGGGAGTGGTTCCATTCATCACATCAGACGTCCCTTATGACCTTGACTTTCCCTTTGGACTATTTCATCAGGGTGACTCGGTGTTCTCCCAGATCTCAGAGAAACTCTTAGCAAGGTCATAAGCCACAGAGATGCCCAAAGTATTAGCCACAGAAACAGGGATGCTGGACAAGGTATGATGCAAGAAAAAGAATATGGAGTCAGTGTTTGTGAAAAAACTAAAATTAACCTACCCTTAAAATTAAAGACTGTTCATGTCTTTGTCAGTGGGTAAACTTACAAAATCAGCAAGGGATCAAATACTTATTTCTCCCACTGTATAGAAAGGGAGGAATAGGGCTAAACAACAGCACGTGTGAAAAAGACTTGGGTATACTATAGTAATAGATCACAGACTTAACATGAGTTAAAAGTGTGATGCACCAGCAAAAAAGGCGAAAATAATTCTGGGATGTATTAACAGAAGCGCAAAGTCTAGATCACGTGAAATCATTATCCCCCTCGACTCCTCTTTGATCAGACCTCATCTGGAATACTGTGTCCAGTTCTGGGCACCACATCTTAAAAAGATATCAACAAACTGGAGCAAGTTCAGAGCAGAGCAACCAGAATAGTGACCGGTCTGCAAACCATGTTCTATGAGGAATGGTTATAGGATTTGAGAATACTTAGCTTGCCAAAAAGATGACTGAGAGGAGACTATAAATCTCACAAGGACTGTCACACTGTGGAGAGGTCAGTATTATTCTCATTTGCACAAGGAAACACCTGAAGCAATGGGATCAAACTGAATGGAAGGAGACACAGATTAGATATTAGAAAAATAAATTGAAAGTGAGGGTGATCCAAAAATGGAACAGGCAGCCACAAGGGGTGGTGAGTTCCCCTTCAATGGAAGTTTTCAAACAGAGTTTGGACAGACATCTGTTTGGGATGATTTAGGCAATCCTGCTTTGAGCAGTGGGTTGGACAGGTGACCCAGGAGGTCCCTTCCAACTCTACCATTCTATGATTCTATGAACTGGGTTTAGAGACTCCTTTCCCTGCTTCCTCACTCCCCTATATTCCATTGATTTAAAATAGAAAGTACACAAGCTGACAGACGGCATTTAGCTCTTTCTATAAGAGAGAGGGGAAATACTTTCTTTTGAAATCCGTGGAAAATACAGCTTACAAGAATCAACAAACAAGGACCATTCTACCTACCCTTAAAGGGAACCCGTCACCAGGTTTTTGCAACCTAATCTGAGAATAGCATAATATAGGACCCGAGATCATGATTCCAGCAATGTGTCACTTACTGGGCTGCTCAGTGTAGTTTTGATAAAATCACTGTAGTCAGCTGGAGATTATCATTAGCTGCCAAGTAATCTGGCATATTCACAGACTGCTAAATCTGCAACAGAGAAAACACTAATTGTATCAATTCCAGCTCAGTAAATGACACATCGCCGGAATCAGGGTCTCTATTTCTACATTATGCTGCTCTCAGATGGGATGGCAAAAACCTGGTGACATGTTCCTGACTCACCGTAGCCGGGTTCTGCACGTCGCAGGCATTTGCTTCTCCTGTCACGGAACCGCGCCTGCGGCTGTGGTCCAGATCAATAGGGGATGGCTGAACAGATAAAAGTTATTATTCTCTTCATGACGCCACCTGCGGGAATTCCGGTGATTTCACCGGCGCTGCTTGGGCCTCCGGGAGATGTAATGCAGCAAGATGGGACGCTCCCCACAGGACGAGCGGGAGTCCCCGGAGCCAGGAGCTGCACTTGATGTTGTGAGGCAGCTTAGTTACTCTTAACGTGCAGAGTTAAACAGTTCTGAAGAAATACAGACACCAGTGTTCTCTGTAACGGGTCTTTTACTGCAACCAGTTGATGATACATGGTATACAGGTAACGGGTAACGGACTGGGTGGACTCAGCAATAACCGGTGTTGTTTCAGAGCTCCGCAGTGTTCCTCCATTCTAAATTTGTTCTAGATGGGTTGCCGATGTCGCCTTAGTGTGCCAAGTTCGGGTACAAGGGGCTACTTAAATTTCCCTGCCGGTGTGTACGTTCCGGTGTGAGGGGAGCCTGGGTCCTTTTGGTGGGTACTCCGCTGGCAAGACGGCTCTGTTTGCGGCAGCGGTGGGGTACTCCTGTAGAGCGGTCCCTCCACTCCTGGTTTGATTAGCAGTGAAGAACAACTTGCTAGCTCTGGAACCAGTGATCCAGTTGTGTGATGGGCGCGGGTGTATTTTGACCCGTAGTTGTTCACCCAGGGTCTGGTTGTTAGGCACCAGGTAATGGAGCCAACCGGTAGGTGGTCTGCGGGGCTGCACGGAACTGTGCAGAGCCCCCTCTCCTACGTTCCTCCCGACCACTTCTCTCTCCTTCCTCCTTCTTCTACATTCTCCTACACTCTACTCCTACACTCCGCCCACCAGGACCTTATTGGCCCTCTATTCCGATGTGCATGTAGGGTATGGAGCTTTGAGTTTTAACCATGTCATTACTTAGTCAGAGAATATTGCATCTTCAGTCAGGGATGCAATACCCTCCTGTGACGCACTCGTTGCGGGGCGCCACATTCCCTTTAACGTACAATCAAAATGACATATCTTGTGGCTATCTCATAATTGCTTAAAATGTAATGGTCATTTTATTTTCTGTTTAAATCTGCTTCTTTCTCAACCAGGACTGATCATCTTTTTTTTAAAAATTCTCAATTCCCATTTAAAATCTGTATTCAGTAAAGACATACTTTTACATTACTGATTTAAAAGTCCGTACTGTGATGCAGCGGGCTTGCTGCATTGCGAATATGTATGCAGAGACTTGTAGTTCAGCAAGTTATGTTCTGCAATAGAAACCCAGAAAGCTCACTATGGGACTTGTGGTGCCATAAAGGTACCGTCACACGCGGCAATTTTGCAAGCAATGTCACTTGCAATTTGATGGTTGCAGTGAAATCATGGATACATTGTTCTGTTTTGTTGCCGTGTAGAAATGGAACAATGTGTCCATGATTTCACTGCAACCTGCAAATTGCCAGTGAAATTGCTTGCAAAATTGCCGCGTGTGACGGTACCTTTAGGGTTAAGTTTGCAAGTTGCTTAGTTGTAGGTGTGGCTCATACCTTATAACTTGAGTTTGTGTGAGCACACATGGGCTGACAGAGACCGTGGATGTCTGGAGAAACTGTCAGAACCCGTGAGGGCTCGCTTTTGGTGTTTGGAGCCAATGTCCTGGAAGGCACCCGAGTTGGAATTCTTGGAAATGGCTGGTTTACTGGAAGACACACAGTGAGGAGACCATGCAAGAGCCTGAAATGTCTTTGTTCAGGAAGCTTCAGTCCTGAGGGTCTGGAACCGACAGGATATAGTGATCCCAGTGAGGCAGTTTACTGGATGATGGACTGCGAAGGTCAGTGTGTATGGGTTGTGATGCTTGCACTGACATACTGTAACAGGCTAAGAAAGTAAGTACCAGGTGGGTGTTTCTGCCATTTTGAACAGACTGGGATGTCACTAATATTCAGTCGATGTAAATAGACTGTGCATTGTTTGTGGTTCATGATGTGTTAATAAACTGCTGGACTTTATTTTACTGAAGAACATGCCTGTTTGTCTCAATCCTGCTACCATTTGAGTGACTCCCAAAACACTTAGTGAGCAAATCACCACCGTGCTTATAAAATTCTGTGTTGTCTGGAATGGGGAAGATCTCCGCCTCAAGCTCCTTCGCCTCCATGCCTTCTCTCTACGTAGGATTTTATCAGTAACAACTGTCATCTCCTATCTCAGTTATGTCTTCAATTAACAACAGTACCCGTAAAGTGAAAACTTAGAATATGAATGATCAGTCCAGGACGAGAAAGAAGCCAACTTCTTGAATAAAATATATTACAAAGTTGCTTACTTTCATGTGTACTATTGATTTATGAAATAAAATGAAGACAAGGGTAACTTTTTAAGGTAAATACAGTACCTGTTTAAGGTCACAGGACTAGTGATGAGCAACTAGCGAAACATTTGCACTCCCTATACTCGTAATGAGTAGTTTCTAATACTCACATATTTGTCCAAAATGTAAGTCAATTAGTGATTGGCTCCGCCCACACATATCCAATCATAACACGAGTCTTTCCAGGACAGGACGGGAGGGTGTTTTTTTTTTTTTTCAATTTTAATGTCTAAAACACCTGGCTGTGCCCCCCAGAGTGACCCTAACGTTCAATCTGCTCTCACTGAGGTGCCAGCTCCCATTGTTAAGGAAGGGATCTGTCAATTTGAGTCAGATTGATAACGATCAACACATCACTCATGAGCACCAGCGATACTCGCTGAGTAACAAGTATCGCGAATACTGTACTATCCTTGTGAGTAACGAATAGTAATGATTACATTCGCTCATCACTACACGGGCCGTTTTAACATTTTGTTTGTGTCTTACCACAGTCCAACAGTTTTTTCTTTCAAGGATGATTACAGGAGTGTAAAGTCAATATACTTGTTAGGACAAATGGAAGAAGGATCTTATTAAGAGACAGTTTAGCAAAATTTTAAACATTATTAAATATTTTTTTAAATCATTTTACAGAATTTCACTTGTGTAAAATTACCCAATGACTATGTAGAAGCAGCAAAGAGAAGTAATAAAAATTCTGCAATCTCTGCTAAGCAATGAATGGACTCTGGTGTTTAACAGACGATAAACGTTGTATATCAACCTCTCTCCTGCAAGCCCTAAATGATTTTAGTAATTATTTCTGTACAAGCAGTTAGGTTTATATCTTAATGACTTAGCAAATTGCACAGGATCAGTACACTGGCACTTAATAATTCGGAAATAAAATAAAAGGGGTCCATTGCATCTTTATTAAATATGCTAATTATTGCGCTCTATGCTTTTTATGATTTTCTATGTGAGAGAACTAAGTATAATTTACAGTATTGCCTTCATAAGTGTCTATAAAGTTGTGGTATAAACAGATCATTTTTATTTATGTGCTACTAGGATTTAGTTTTGCTGATATACATGGGTAATAGTATGCAAATTTTACAGCCACAATAAAGAAAATTGATGGATATTAGATAGTGATGATAAAACAACCACAGTAAAGTGAATTTTACCACTTCCCAGGTTCTTTTGTGTTTTATGACATTTATTTATTTTAGATAACACACATTTTTCTGTATATATAGAGTTAGAAAAGTTTTTGTCAACTTTTTTTAACCCTTTTACCCCAAAGCCTGTTTTCACCTTAATGAAAGACAAAAAGGGAACAGGTGCACCATCAGAGGGACCCGTGGGGAGATAATGTTCTGGGGTGTCGGGGTTGACCTCTCACCTTGCAGGGTTGTGCTCGCCCAGCAACAACCCTGGTGTATACAGTTTTCTTTGCCACCGGCTGCGAGGTGGACATGGAGCCTCCAATAACCACTGCTGATTTTCTGTCACATGATGCGGAGAATCCAGTCAGTTTTCACCTTAATAACCAGGCCAATTTTTTGCAATTCTGACCAGAGTCACTTTATGAGGTAATAACTGAGGAACCTTCACTGGATCCTAGTGAGGCAGCTCATTATTTTTTTTTATTAAATATTGTATATCTCTGTTAGTGGTAAATTAGGATAATACAGTTTTGCATTTAATTGTGAAAATATAAGAAATTTGGTAAAATTTTGAAAATGGCTTTTATGCCCTTAAGGCAGCTTTCACATCAGCAGTTTTGCCACATCTGCAGCCTTACCGGGACACTTGCAGCAAGCCCTATTCATTTTTTGTGCTGCCGCAACTGCCGGATTTGCCGGATTGCAGCAAGACCGCTCTTGCCACACCTGACCGCCAGTCCTATGGGGTATGTATTGGGCTTTCCGCAAGTAAGCCGTTAACGCAGCAGATGCAGTAAAACTACTGGATCTGATGCGAATTAATAAAATCGCTGATGTGAAAGTAGCCTTACCCAGAGAGATATGTCACACAAAATTGTAATAAATAAGATTTCCCACATGTCTACTTGACATCAGCATAATTTTTTTTTTAAAAAAACATAATTGTTGGGGGGGGGGCTAGGAAATTAGAAGGGTTAAAAGTTTATCAACAATTTCTCATTTTTCAAACAAAATTTTCAAAATAATTTTTTTAAAGGACCACATCACATGTGAAGTGACTTTGAGGGGCCTATGTGACAGAAATACCTAAAAGAGACACAATTCTAAAAACTGCACCCCTCAATCTGCTCAAAACCACATTCAGGAAGTTTATTTACCCTTTCAGTGCTTCAAAAGGACTAAAGCAACATGGAAGGCAAAAATAAAAATGTTACTTTTTCCCACAAAAATGTTAATTTAACACCAAATTTTGTGATTTTCACAAGGGTAACAAGAGCAAATGCACCAAACCATTTGTTGTGCAAGTTCCCCCGAGTACGCAGATACCCCATATGGGGTGGAAAACTAGTGTTTGCGTGCATGAAAGGGCACAGAAGAGAAAGAACACCATCTTTTGGAATGCAAAATTGGCTGGAATCATTAGAAGATGCCATGATGCCTTTGTTGAGGCCCTGATGTGTCTAATCAGTGGAACACCTCACCAAGTTACCCCATTTTGAAAACTATACTTTCCAAGGAATTGATCTAGTTGTATGGTGAGCACATTAAACCCCCAAGTGTTTCACAGAATTTTACAACATTAAGCTGTGAACATAAAAAAATCCCAAAAGTTGGCAAATCCAGCTATGTTTGGGGAAAAATACTTCAAAATTTAAAAAAAGACCCTAAAACTTTACCTGTTTATTTGGAGCCAAAACGCTTGCTGGAAGACCCGCTGGCTGGGAACTACAACTAACCTTTGGTTAGGGGTGTCCAAGCCATTGGACCTACCGACATGTGTTAAGCTGTAGAATTTTTGAGAATTGTTTTGAATATTTTTAAACTTCCTAGAGCTTGCAGGTGTTTTGACACCTACAGGTTCTGAATTTTGGAAACAGTGCCAGATGTGGAGAATTTGTTACACAGACTCACACTGAAAAACAATATAGATATAGTATGTAAAAGAATGAGAGCCTAATCAAGTTGCACCAAGCCTAAGAAAATATATACAGAAAACATATGTGCACATATACGGTATAAAGCCTAAAAGGTAAGTATCACATTTAAAATGCAAATGTCTCTACCATTTTCTGCTTCCCACTCCACCCGCAGGGGGTCTAGAGCAGCGATCTCAAACTCGGCTGGGTTGGTGGGCCGCACACAGAAAAAAAATTATATTGGGGGCTGCATTTCTTGTAGGACTAAGTGACATTTTTAGTAATACCAGAATTTTTTGCTCAATGTGGTAATGTCCAAATCCTGATGATCTTCTTTTAGTAATGTCCCCACCGTGGTTCCCTTCTTGTAGTTATGTCCCCATCCTGGTTCCTTTCTTGTGTTAATGTCCCCATACTGTTCCCCATCCTATAGTAATGTCCCCATCCTGGTCCCCATATTGTGGTAATGTCCCCATCCTGGTCCCCATATTGTAGTAATGTCCCCATCCTGGTCCCCATATTGTGGTAATGTCCCCATCCTGGTCCCCAAATTGTAGTAATGTCCCCATCCTGGTCCCCATATTGTAGAAATGTCCTCATCCTTGTCCTCATCTTGTAGTAAAGTCCTCATCCTGGTCCCAATATTGTAGTAATGTCCCCATCCTGGTCCTCATCATATAGTAATGTTCCCATCCTGGTCCCCATCTTGTAGTAATGTTCCCATCCAGGTCCTCATCATGTAGTAATGTCCCCATCCTGATCCCCTTCTTGTAGTAATGTTCTCTCCCTGGGCTTCATCTTGTAGTAATGTCCCCATCCTGGTCCTCATGTAGTAATGTCCCCATAATGGTTCCCTTGTTGTAATAATGCCCTCATCCTGGTCCTCATATTGTAGTACTGCCCCATTCTGATCCCCTTTTGTAGTAGTGTCCCCTTTCCTGGTCCCTTCTTGTAGTAATGAGCCCATCCTGATCCCCATCTTGTAGTAATACCCCATCCTGGTCATCATATTATAGTAATGTCCTCTATACTGATCCCCTTTTTGTGGTAACGTCCCCCATCCTAGTCCTCTTTTGTAGTAATGTCCCAATACTGATCTGTTTTGTAGTAATGTCCCCCATACTGATCCCCTTTTGTAGTGATGTCCCCATCCTGGACCTCTTTTATAGTTACGTCCAAATCCTGGCCCCCATAGTGTAGTAATGTGCCCCATGCTGGTCCTCTTTTGTACTGATGTCCCCAACCTGGTCTACCACCTTTTTACACACACATATTCTCTCTTACATACTGTGAGGCATGCCAGCGCTATAGCACGTGGCTGGTATGACTAACATGGCCTGCAGCAATCTGGGTGATTACTGTAGCTAGTGGTACACACAGGGTTAATGGCAGCTAAGTGTGTGCATGAGTGAGAGGTGCTGATTGCCACTGTGTTGCAGCTGTGGGTTTGTCAGGCAGGATGTTAGCCTGCCCAGTGCTGTGTGAGGCAGTCTTCCACAAGCCTGCAAAGGAAGCAGATATTCTAGGCTGGCCTGGAGACTCGGCCTCTGTGAGGACACTGAGAGAAACTGGTGTGTGCAGTCTCCAGACAAGTCAGTCCAGGCTTTGATTCCTGACTGGACCAGCTGCTATAATCAAGGGGCTGGAAGGATTCAGTTGTCTGCTGGCCTGCTGGACTGAGGAGCTGATAACGTAAGGAGACGTGTACTTTATTTGTTATTTAGGTTTATTTTGTAGCTAGGATTCTAATGTTTAGTTAGTGGCCAGACGGCCTTAGACGTTTCTGGTGTAACACTGAAGTGATAAGTGTGCACAATAAACCCTGCTGTGTGAAGCCTGCCAATCTTCTATTGTCTACTGTGAGTCCACAGCCACACGCTTGAACCAAAGCAAAGATCCCAGCTGAGCTATCCTCTCTGTCTCACAATACATTCTCTCACACACTCACACTCTAACACAGACACACTTAACAATAGGTTTTAAAAATTAAAAAATAAAATACCTCTCCGCCGGCTATCCCGGGTCCTGAGGGGAAGATGTCCGATCACTGCAAGGACCTGAATCATCTGATTGGTCAGTAGCGATCGGCTGATGTGTCACGTGACATCATCAGCTGAGAGTTTAAAGACTATTGGTTTTGGCGGGCGGTTTAAACTCTCAGCTAATGATGTAACGTGACACACCAGCTGAGCGGCTAACCTGGAGTTCATCAGAGTTCACGCGTAATGCAGTTCTGACGTGAACTCCGATGAACTTTCCCACGGCCGGGTGCGCAGCCTGTGCCTGCTACATCTCTACCAGCAGACGTGTGTATCAGCTGGTAGAGATATAGCAGAGTTGAAAAAGAAGATCTCCTCTGGACTACGTTGGAGTTTTTTTTCTTCAATAAAGATGGAGTCATTAATTGTATTGTGTTTTATTTGTACTAAAAATCTTTTTCTCTGTGTTGTGTTTTTTTTTTTATGATTACTAGAAATTCATGGTGGTCATGTCTAATATTGGCATGACCACAGAATTTCGGGCTTAGGAACTGCGAATTGCAGTCTGCAGCCGCCCCAGAAAATGGCGCGTTCATAGAAGCGCCATCTTCTGGTGCTGTATCTGGCTCATCCAGGGCCCTGGTGCGGTGGATTGCTGGGAAATAATGGGGTTAGGGCCAGCTTTGTATTATCAGCTGAAATTCATGGGGTCACGCCATTATTAGACATGACCGCGATGAATTTCTAGTAATCATATAAAAAAAAACACAACACAGAGAAAAATATTTTTATTAGAAATAAAACAGAACACAATTAATTACTTCATTTTTATTAAAGGGACACCTGTCACCAGGTTTTTGCCATCTCATCTGACAGCAGCATGACATAAAGACAGAGACCCTGATTCCAGCAATGTGTCTCTTACTGGGCTGCTCATTGTAGTTTTCATAAAATCACTGTTCAATCAGTTGGAGATTAACATTGTAGGACTAATCAAATAGTCCAGCATAGTCATTTAGTAGTAAATCTGAAGCAGAGAAAACAGTAATTTTATCAGTGATAGCAAGCAGCTCAGTAAGTGATATCGCTGGAATCAGGATTTCTATCTCTACATTATGCTGCTGTCAGATGGGATTGCAAAAACCTTGTGACAGTGTCACTTTAAAAAAAAGAATCCCTCCCTCTGACGTAGTCCAGGGACGAGGGTCTTGCGATGTCCAATCCGGATCCAATATCATCTAATCAGTTTGCCGACCGGCAAATCAATCAGATGATCAATATCAGGTTCAAGGACCTGAATGAGATGACAGATCAGCTGATTGTTTGGTAAATAATCAGCTGATGTGTCATCAGAAAAAAAAAATACGTCTGCAGACACGTCTGATCAGCTGCAGCAACTCCCGGGAATCAGTTGATGCTGTCTCCTCCGAGACACAGCATCAGCTGATCGTTAACCCTGGCTTTATCTCGCCGGCCGGTTTAAACGATCAGGTGATGCTGTGAGGAGACCGCATCGCCTGATTACTGGGAGTTGCTGCAGCTGCGGACATGTCTGTGGAAGGGGTGAGTATGATGATTTTTTTATTTTAATCTGCTCTTTACTTTTCATTTCGCTTAGCAGCGAATGTACAGGCAGCCAGAAGCTGCCGCACATACTCTGCTAAGCGAAACTACATGTCACACATGTCACACTGGGGGAGGAACACAGGATTCTTCCTCCCCCCGTGTGACATCACATCCTGCTTCTCCTCCTACGCCCGACATTATACGCGCTGGAATTGCGCATTGTCTGTACAGCGATGCATAATTCCAGCGGGTATAATGGGGCCTATGGGAGAAAGTGTGCGTAAAAAAGCGCCAACAATTGAGATGTTGATTATTTTTACGCACGCGCTTTCTCTCATAAAAGCGCGGTGTATATTTACGCATCATCTGCACGGCAAAAGTGAAAGTACATTCACTTTGCCAGTAGACGCAGGTGCGCTTTTGTGGAAAAGCGCAGCATAAAAAAGTGCAAAAAAGCGCACAGTGTGAGTGTAGCCTTACACACATTCTCTGTCACACACTCACATTCTCACACACACACATTCACACACAATCACACACACACATTCTCTCACACACTCACATTCACACACTCACTCTCACATTCGCACACTACATTCACACACTCACTCTCACACACATTCTCTCACATACACACTCTCACACTCACTCTCACACACACAAACACACTCTCACATACATTCTGCCACACACACACACATTCTCACACACTCACTCTCACATACACACACATTCTCTCACGCACAATTTTCTAACCTTTAACATGCTGGCGGTACAGTGCAGGAGAGAGCCGCGCTCCCTGCTGTGCTATATTTTCCTGCTGCGGCACTGACAAGGCTCTGTCGTTCAGTAGCATCAATGAAAGCTGCAAGCCAATGAGAGGCCCGCAGCTGCCGTCGACGTATGACGTCACCTGCGGGCCTCTCATTGGCTGGCAGCTTTCATTGATGCTACTGAACGACAGAGCCTTGTCAGTGCCGCAGCAGGAAAATTGACAGCCTTGTCAGTGCAAAGGGCATAAAGGAGCACTGGGGGAGCAGACATCACATATTGAATCTAAAATGATGGAGTTTGCCAAGTCTCACAATGGTATTATTGATGCTAATACAGCTTTAGATGAAGAAGTGTTCTCAAACTTGATGGTAGACAGTATTCATAGACTTCTTAAACCAAAAATCTTAACCCTTCATTGCCAAGAGATGTTTTGTCCGATCACATTTCTGTAAAACAAAAGGAGCATTTCAGCACAATCTAAGAAATAAATGTCGGGCCCCACGGGACAAGGGTACTCGGTGCCGGACCGGATGGTGCTGGGGAAGTCACGGGTGGCTTGGTCCGGACCGTGTCCCGGGCTCGGCAATAAAAGGGGATTATTTACAAGGGAATTGTCACTCGTGACGCCACCCACTTGATGCGGCCAGTGATGGGGGCCGCCGCTGCTGCAGAACCTCCAGGGGTGATGTGATGGCAGCGGAGATGGTGTAGTTCCAGTGGGAAGAACTGTATCCCCCGGGGCAGTAAGGGTTAAGTCTATGGTGAGGTTGTAGCACACTTACTTGCAGACGCTGCAGGGATCTTTCCTCCTGGCTGGTGCTGACAGGCTGGATCCTGTATGGCGAGAATAGCTTGCACACAGAGACTCCAGGGAAGCAGTTCCAGGGTTTTCCAAAGCTTTACTCCAAGTTCTTTCAGTTATTTTATAAGTCATTTGCAGTTCTTACAGGTTACAGTACACGGGCACATTCTCCCTCTCCGGGTTCCCTTTGCTCTGCAGCCAGGCCTCTCTCTCTGTGACCCTCACACAGTCTTTAGTGTTCTTTCCGGGCTGTCTACGGTCTCCGTCTGTACGGGTGATGTGTGGTGCGCTGGACAGTATGGCGGTGACTCGGGCTTCTGTGAGTCCTAGTGCGTCACTTAGCTGCCTGTCCTTTAGGGTAGGGATCTCAATCTGAAACTCAGACCCCTCGTCGTGTTGTCTGGGGATGTCGGGTGAACTACGGTCCCCTCTAGAGCCGACACTCTACTTCAGCCCAGCCTCCGGCAGTCCTCCAGCACGAGGCTCTACCAGGCTCTCTCCTTTCTGTTCCTTTTAGTATTCTAGGAGGGCTACTCCGCCTGCAGTCAGTGGCTTTAGCTGCTGTCTAGGGCACGGGTTCCACCGTCCCTCTCTGTTCTGTCACACTCCTGGTGGCATCAGCGTCGGATGGGCTTTCTCTCCCCTCTGGCTCACACTGGCTCAGTACGGATTCTGCGCTCCTAGGCCTTGCACTCACAGAACGTGTGATTGTCTTTCTGTCTTTGCAGCTCGGCACTCTGGGCCTACTAACTTCCTTCACTCCTCGCCCTCACTATATACTCTCAAGTCACCTGACTTCTGGTGTGCCCAACCCACTCCTCTGATCCACCACCCCTCAATCTCATAGAGTTCTAATCTCAGGGCTGGATGTTGCCTTCTCTTACACGTGGGTTGTGTGGGCTGTGAGGGTGTTGGTGTGCAACAATGTCCTACCTGCCTGGCTGCAGTTCCCTTTTGTGGCCTCCTGGACGCAGGGGCGCCACATAAACATGATCTCTACACTACCAGTCAAGGAGTTGCTGTGTTTCCAGACCTCTCAGTAGCTACCCTCGCTAGAAGGAGGGAATTTGCTGCAGTAGTTAAAGTGTTGAGAGAAAATAACATTATTCATAGGTGGAGATTTTGGGTCAAGATGTTGGTTCAACATTCTGGTAAAGCATTTATTTGTCATTCTCTTTCCAAAGTGGAATAGCTTCTTCATTCTTGGAACTTATTTTCTCAGCTTGCCATAAATCAACAGTCACACTCTGGAAAAAAGAAAAAGCTTGACCCAGAGTGATCCAAGGCTTCACTTTATTTTAAAAAATATGTTGAGTTGCACTGGACTTCTGACCTCAGTTCAGACTTTCTTTGAGGAGTAACAGAGCTCATAGAGTGTGAGTCTGTTCTAGAATACTTTTGCGCTGAAAATCTTAAGATCACCACAGCCAGAATGTTATACGTTGTCAGGAAGCTGATTGCTTTTTATTGGATTTCAGACAAAGCACCTATACATAAGGAATATATTAATAAGTTGAATTATATACTGTATCGGGAAAAAAATATATCTACTTGAAAAGGGGATGACCAGGAATGTTTGATAAGATCTGGGGAGGCTGCAGGGGCATAACTACAACAGGTGCAGGGGTTGCAATTGAAGCGATGGCTGGGAGGACCACCGCGGTGCAGAATAAGGTACGATACACAAGATGGGAGTGCAAACCACAAGGGTGAATTTATTAACAGGTGGGGAAAGATGTGAAGAAGGAAGGTTCAAGCAGGGGTAAACAGTGGCAAACGAGATTTAACAAAGTCTTCGTTTTCACTAGTTGGTCCGCTCAATAGCACGGTTCTCCAACTATCACAAGTTAAGAGAACACAGGTAAATTCACAACAACAAGGTACAATGCTACTCTACGTGTAACATTTCTGGCCTCGCTACACAGGCCACACAGGCTGCCGTGTTCTACCTACTGAAGCCTATTCTACCCTGAAAGGTGCACAATATTCAACTCACGGTGATGCTGGGATTTGGATGCAGTCCTGGGGGCCCCCAACAACAGTAGTCCTATCCGAAGATGCACACAGCTCCTGTCTCGAGTCGATGGGCTGCAAATCTTCTCCTTGCTTCAGGTTCTCACTGGATCCCAGGCTTGTCTGTGTCCCACTTTCATTTCACACGAACACTGCAGTCCTTTCCAAAACACACAGATGGTCTGTTCCTCTCTACACATAAACGGGCTGTTCCAAAAAACACACTCTCCAAAGGGGGGAAAACAGGACATACCATCATCCCACAGCTGGGGGGGTTTCTGTCTCTTAAAGTGGCAGCGTGTTTCTTACGGTCCCACACAGGCAGGGATTTCTTAAAGTGGCAACGCTTCTCTTACTGTCCATAGCAGTAGCCCCCCAATACAATCGCACCCAGGCCCTGCAGCCTAGGGGGGCCCCAAAAGTCCCTTTGGCCCATAGAAAAAGACTAATACTATTAAAGATTTGCAATGATTGGGGGCCCCGTTGGAGCTTTCACATCGGGGCCCCAGGGCCTGAAGTTACGCCACTGGGAGGCTGGTCAGACTTTCCTGGCCTAGCTTCAATGGATCTGATAGGGGGAGAGGCCAAGTCTTGTATAGAGATTTTGTAAGGTAATTGTCTACTTTTATTACACATGTATCCATTGTAGAAGAAATTTCTATAGTTTAGGGTACGGTCATACAATATCATTGTGTATATGTGTTATATATTATTATTTTTGTATTCCTCTGAAATTGTACTTCTGTGTATTGTAACTTTAAACGTTAGTAAAAATAATCTGATTTAAAAAAAAAAAGAATACTTTTGCCATGGAAGGCATGATTACTGTCTTAAGATTTCTATTTTTGTTGTTAATTTGTCTATCCTGTTAATTGTTCTTGCCTTTTTCTCCTTTCCAGGGACAGTCCACTGATCTATATCTGATGTTCCTTATGAGTATACAACTCATGTCTTTAAATGTAAAATTCTCCAGCTAAAAGATTGATGCTCTAGAAATATGTTTCTAGCTCTAACTATGACATCATTTGTATTCAAGACTAGTCTCAATTGCTAGTAACAGATAACTTAAGATGGAGTCATAACAAATATCCTTTCTCCTTTGCAAATGCTGATATCAAAAAAGCAGGAGTTTGCATATTTCTATAAAAAAAAAACCTATTGCCTTTAATCCCTTAGTGCCTGAATACACACATATGCACACAAATGAATTGAACTGGTATGATGCAAATACACAACAGTAGGCATTAAGGGGTTAAACAGGGGGCGTACATAGAGATCGCAGGACCTCATAGCAAAAGTTATATTTGCTCCCCCCCTAAAAATAATACAAAAAAATAATAACAAAAATTGAAAGAAAAGGTGCACTCACACGCTCCTTCTCCTCCACCCTGCCTCATGTAACCATTCACTAAAAATAAAAGTTTTATGTGCAAAAGTCACCAACGGGTGAGTGTGTGGCACCCTGGCACCTGTTGGGTACCACAGAACCCTTGGGGCATGAATGGAGCAGTAACAGCAAAGCAATACTCACAAACACCTTACTATACCTTTAACACCTGGTTTCACCCCAAGTCTCTAGGGGGAGCTCCACTGGTCACTTTGAGCCAGTTCCCCCTATAAATAGGGTCTAGGAGGGAGAAACACCAGAGTGTGTGCAGTTGCTACAAGAGCTGCAGGACGTGTGCATTCCCGGTTCTGAAGCCATACTAGGCCTTGAACCAGCACACCAGCCCAGTGAGAAAACCCTTGCAATTGGGGTCAGAGGAAAAGGAGAAGACACCTCTCAGGGACACCAGAATTACCTCAACTCTTTCCCTTGCCAACCGGTTACTGGAACCGAGCTGTGAGAGCTGCCCAGGCACCACAGAGAACCAGCCCAACTAACAGGGAGTCTAGCCCCCTGTTCCACCTGAAGCACCTACCTACGAGAGCCCAGGGAGAAGTACTGATCCTGCTTAACCCCTTTTACAGTGCCCTCAGTGCTGTTACCAGGTGAATTACGTTCCTCGAATGCACTACCCGGTTCGGCTGGATTCCACATCCACCCGACCACACTAGAGTACAGAGAGAGATGGAAGACTAACACTGCTTGCTGTGAACTTCCAGGAGTGTCAACTTCACTATCCCGGTCTGAGTGTACCTGCTTTCCACCAGTAAAGGTACCTAAAAGACTTTGATGTGTCTGCGTTTGATTCCTGGACTTAATAGCAAGATTACTCAGCTGCCTCACAACATCTTGTACAGCTCCTGGCTCCGGGTACTCCCGCTCATCCTGTGGGGAGCGTCCCATCTTGCTGCATAACATCCCCCGGAGGCCTAGCAGCGCCGGTGAAATCACCGGAACACCCGCAGGTGGCGTCACGAAGACAATTAACCCTTACTGTTCAGCCATCCCCCTATTGATCTGGACCACCGGGCCGTGCAGTCGCGGACGCGATTCCGTGACAAGGAGAAGCAGACGCTGGCGACATGCAGAACCCGGCTACCGTGAGTCAAGTGCACCTTTTCTTCCAATTTTTGCTCCATTATGTTGCCCCTAGTTTAGCTCCCCATGACTAAATATGAACAATTATTGATAGACTTTTGTGTTGAGTGTGCTGGCAAGCAAAGTAAAGCTGTGTAGGTGTGGTGCCCGGTTTTTCCATTACTTGGTCTCTTTAAAAAAATAATAACTAATAATAATGAGACAGATTTTCTTTAACGGAGAATAGATAAATACATTTTCATTACTATTCAAATCTACTGGTTTCAGCATTGTTATACTTGCAGTCTTGTGACAACTAGAGTGTCAGCTGTGTATATGAATAGAACATAGTAAGACATGGCTGGCACAGTTGGCACATGTCAGCAGGTATGCAAGGTGCTTTCTCGTGGTTATGTGATAACGGCTGGAACCTACAGAGCCAGTGGCATAACTTGAAGCTCATGTGCCCTGATGCGAAAGCTCCAACTGGGCCCCCAATTATTGCAAATGTTTAACAGCATTAGTGTTTTTATTGAGGCCTAAGGGACTTTTGGGGCCGCCTGGGCGCCAGGGCCTAGGTGCGATTGCAGCCCCTCCACCTGTTGTAGTTACACCCCTGCACAGAACCCAACCATATATAAATTGCTCAGAAAAATAAAGGGAACACGTAAACAACACAATGTAACTCCAAGTCAATCACACTTCTGTAGAAACTGCATTATTCCATACAGCGGTATTCTATTAAAAACATACCGTACTTAAAGCACATCTTTTTTACAGTTGATGTTGGAAAGCATCCATAGGAGGCAACTGTTTAACATATGCATACTGGTTATATGCTAAACAGAAGCCATTTAGTATAAAAGTGTTATTCCCACCAAAAATCCAGTTATCACTTATTCCGATGATAGGAGATAACTTAATTGTTTTTTGGGGTCTGACCACTGGGACCCCACTGAACCTGAGAGCAGTGCTCTGCAGTTCTGCCGTTAATAGTTTGGTGGTGCACATGCTCAAATTCTGCTCTTTTCATTGTCTACAGAAGAGATGGAAATAGTGCAGCACAGTACTATAGTATATAATAGTATTAAAGCACATCACTCATCAGTTTTATTAGATAATGAATCAAGTAAAGACCAAGTATGGACAACTTTACTTCATTCAGGAGGGGCCTGCAGTGCCCTGATCTCAGAATCTCTGGGGAGCACTGCGGTCAGATCCCCAGTGATTAGTAAGTGATCCCTAATCCTATGGATCAGGGATAACTTGATTTTTGGTGAATAATCCTTTAATCAGCCAAATTGATTCCTCTATTTGTACCATACAAGAACCAAAATCAAATATGTACTTACACACATACCAAAATTCTATACTTAGCTATATTTCTTTCAAAATATGATATAAATGATGGCCAAACTTCAAGCTCTGTCTAGTACATTTATATGGGCAAATAGGAAACCTAGAGTGGCTTACAAAACTATATTAGCCCCTTATAATAAAGGCTGTTTTGGGGTTTCAAATCTTCTAGCATACCATAAAGCGGCTATCCTAGAAGCAGCTAAAGACTGTTGTACCAACAATAATTCTCATAGATGGATGCAGATTGAATCTTTCTTCACAAACTGGAATTCTACACGGACAATTCTAGAAATAGAATTTGTTAAACTCTCAACATTTAATCCCTGCTTAATGATGATGGCAACAAGTGTTACTTTATTGAAATAATTGGGCCAGAAAAAAACCTTAAATTTACCCTATCAGAGGTATCCATAAAAACAGTAGAAAGTCAAATCCCTTTTCTAACCAAGTGGTATTAAATCCCTAGATGTTGTTTTCCATAATTTATTACTCATAGCCTTTAATAACAGTATCCCAAAATTCCCAATAGTCAGCAGTTTCTATCAATACCTACATGTAAAGCACTTCCTTAACTCTTGTCATATTCCATAATCTCGACCCCTCTGACTCTTCTGCAATGCTTTTTTGCTCAGGGTATCCCAATACCGAAGGTCTTTAATTATTATGTAAAGTATTACATTCTCCCTGAGAAGACTCAAAGTTACTCTATATGATTAAATGGAAAAGAGTACATTCAATCTTGCCTTCTTTTCATCAATGGGCTGAAGCTTTTAAGTAGATAAAAAAAATCTTCCTGTATTAACAATCTTGAACTGAAAAAATATTTACGAGGTGGTATCTTTTTCCAGCTAAATTAATGAATCTTATTCCCAATTACTCCCCTCTATGATGGAAGCACCCCGGAAGACTCAGAAGGACCCCACTGCTGACACAAAGACATTAAAAAGCTAGACTGCAGTTTGTCAAAATTTACGCAAGTAAGCCAAAATCCTTTTGGGAATGCATTTTGTGGACAGATGAGACCAAGATAGAGCTTTATGGCAAAGAACATCAGTCTACTGTATACTGAAACTGGAATGAAGCCTACATAGAAAAGAATACAGTATTCAATGTCAAGTATGGTGGAGGTTCAAGAATTTTGTAGAGCTCCTTTGCTTCCTCTATGTGTGTGCATTTATATATATATATATATATATATATATATATATATAGTGGTGATGTGACCCATGGCCGGGTGCATCACACGGGTTAACAGCATAGGATCCTGTTCAGATCAGCCTATGTTATTGACTGTGTGTGTGTGTGTGTGTGTGTGGTGTTAAACATGGGATCCGGTATACAGTGGGTTAATTCATGAGCCTAATGAGCGGCTGTGTCTGAATCTGTGTATAAGTGCTTTGCTGGGCTAATCACATCTCAGGTCTGTGTGTGAGTGAGAGCTGATTGACTCACTGTGTTGCAGCTGTGGGTGAGGCAGCCTGGATAAGAACCTGCCAGGTGTCTGAGTGAGGAGAGGACGATGGGAATCAGAGCAGTCCAGACCACTGCCATGTGAGGACGTGCTTGAAGTGATCCGTCCCTGGTGGGGGAAGTGAAGGGAGCCTGCCAGCTCCATGCCAGTGGCACGTGAGACGTGCATGAAAGCAACTGTCCAGGACCGAGTACGGCTCAAGGGCCAGGCAGTCATATGTGTGATAAGGATCGAGGACAGCTCAAGGGCCAGGCGGTCATAAGTGTAGCCGACTTTGGGACTGTCAGTGCTAGTCGTGATATGGTCACGTTGACTATGTGATGGCTTATGTAAAAGTGCCATGTGTAATGGATGTGATGGCTTATGTAAAAGTGCCATGTGTGGAGCCAACTGGGATGGGGTACTCGGTGCCGGACTGGTGTACTGCTGGGGGATGTCACGGCGGTCCTGGTCCGGACCGTGTCCAGGGCCCGCACAATAAAATGGGGGTTATTTACAGGGGATTTGTCACTCGTGATGCCACCCACTATATGCGGCCAGTAATGGGGCCGCCGCTGCTGCAGAACCTCCGGGGATGATGGGATAGCAGCTTGGATAGAATAGTTCCTGTGGGCAGAACTGGGTTCCCCGGGGCAGTGGTAGTAGTAGTTAAAGTCTGTGAGGATAGTTATTGATGCTGCAGGAGAGTAGGGGTAGCAGTAGAGATGATCAGAGTAGAGGTAATCACAGTATATGAGGGCAAGTGGGGCTTCAGTATAGGGATCACACACACTCACGGTTTCTGTTATTTTCCAAGTCTTTACTTGCAGATGGTATAACACAGTATTGTCCACGGAGTCTGTACCAGGTTGCTCCCACCCTGACCGGGTCCTTGACTTCCTACTTAAGCGCTGTGTGTGGCCCTGCTGCTGGTTGTAGCTGAACTGCTGGCCCTGTCTCTGCTCACGGGTACCAATCTGCTGGGCAACTTGAGTCCTCTGTGTCACTGACCCCTCCGTGTTGCTTTGCTATGGTGCTGTGAAGATGGTGGACCTTCACTATGCCGGTGTTTACTGTCCTGTCTGTCTCAGGCACAGCCTCGGATCCGGTATCTGTCTTAAGCGCCTCCCCGGGATCAAGTTTTTTGGGGTAACTCTTTATCCCGGGTATGTTCCTCTGTTCCTCTGTCTCCTCTCCTCAGACCTCTCAGGACCTCCACTCCTACTTGGCTCTGCTCCTGCTCCAGACTCAAAACTCAACTCTCCTCTGAACTGAACTAACTGTCACTCTTACTCTGTGGTAAACAACTTAACTCCCCCCACTAGTGCAGGTGCCACCTAAGCTCCTCCCACCTTCTAGTGTAGTGTTGTGTGGGGAGTAAACCTGTGTTGATGTTTCTGTGGCACATTAACCCTTGGGGTGCCACATGTTTGATGTATGATGTAACGTGGGGCTGACTGGTATGTCGAGCAGGGTTCTGTTGAGAAGCGTTACTCATGCAGTGTGGCTTGAGACTCCTGGGAGTGGGTTGAGGATCCCTACTGCAGGATGGGGAAAGATCCCTGTCAGGGTGATATACGGTGATAGCTGTCTTTAGAACCAGACCGAGGACTGCAAGGGTCAGTGGGTGACGACTTGAAGTTCTGTGGAAAACTTAATTCTACTGTGACTGTAAACATAGTATAATGTCATATGTGAATGTCCTGTAATGTCATGTGATGTACTAATGTGAAAGTTATGTCATATGAAAATGTAAATACGGTGTTATGTTTTATGTGATGAAAGCGGTTTATGACAGAGAAACAATAAATTCGCTGGTTGTGTTCCGTTACAATGTAGTCGCTGATGTAATTTCCCCGTGCCAAGCGGGTTCCCCCGGATCGTTACCTCACAATATATATATATATATATATATATATATATATATATAACAAGAGAAAATTCACTGCAGCACTCAGCTACTGCCAATTATGTATATGTTAAAGAGCAGTCTATATTTGAGAAAATTTTTTAAAAACTTACGTTTTTTCAAAAAACTTAATACTCACATATTTTTATTTGCGAAGGTTCTTAGTACACATATTGGCCAATATCTGCTTGCCGATCAACCGCTTACAAGGTGACCTTAGATCTGATGGGTCCTAACGCTGACATCCCTTTCCTCCTTGTCACTCCCTGTCCCACATCTTCACTAAGTCTTGTGCTCAACTGAACCTCCATTTCTATTTCTGAGTGGGTGGACACATCTCAATCACAGAGCACTTGGGGTTAATGGTGGTGCAATGTGTAGCTATGGAGCGAGCAACTCTATCTATTATACAAACAGAACAGACAGAATCACATCGGGTATTCTAGAATATGTATGTACGGTGTTGGTGTGCAGCGGTGGCGGTGTGCAGCTGTGGTGGTGGCGGTGTGCAGCAGTGTCGGTGTACAGCGGTGCTGAGCCAGGGGTGACTGGGTGCTGAGCCAGGGGTGACTGGGTGCTGAGCGGGTGAGAGTGGGTTTCAGTGAGGGCAGTGTGGGTTCAGTGGGGGCAGTGTGGATTCAGTGCGAGGGGCAGTGTGGGGGTAGTGTGGGGGCAGTGTGGGTTCTGTGTGGGGTGAGAGGGGTGAGCAGGGGTAGTTGTGGGTGAATAGCAGGATGGAGAAGGCTCCACTCACCCCGACATTGTGCGCGCTTTTCAAAAATATGCAATGTGTTTTGTGTATGCCAGCAAAGTGAATGGGAAGTTCACTTTGCCGTGCAGACACTGCGTAATTTTACGCAGCGCTTTTATGGGAGAAAACGCTGCTGCGTAAAGAATTGGCATGTCAATTCTTTACGCAGCAGCTCCTGGGTTTTCTCCCATAGGGGCCGGTGCGGCTGGATCTGATGTCACAGAGGGGAGGAACAATCCTGCTCTATGCCATGTGTGACCGCCCCCATTTGATTTCACAGTGTATCAATATACACTGCGAAATAAAAATGAAACAAAGTCAAATATATTAAAAATAATTAAGAATGAATACTTACCCTCCGACGGATGTTCTGGTGTCCGGGAGCCACCGCAGGAATTGACCTGCTAGGACCTATCGTGATGTCAGAGGGGCGTTCCCGGAGCTGATTGGCCGCTAGCAGTCATGTGATATGTATGTGTCGGAAAGGTAAGTATGAATTCTTTATTATTTTTAATACCTCTGACTTTGTTTAATTTTGATTTCACAGTGTATATTAATACACTGCGAAATCAAATGGGTCTGTCACACATGTCACAGAGGGGAGGAGGAACCAGGATTCTTCCTCACCCTCTGTGACAGCGGGAGCGGGAAAGCGAGTGGAGGTGGGCGCAGCAGGGAGGTAACAGGCGGCTACTCTGAATGAACAGCTGATGCTTCGGCTGATAGCGGGGCGGAAAGCCGACAGTGAAGTCAGTTTTCCGTCCGCTATGTGAGTGTAGCGCTGTCACAGTGTCTGACATTGCTACATGATTCAGATATCCAGTGGCATTGAGGTTTCTATTGATGAAGAATGGCCCCACTATCTTTGTACCCCCTATACCACACCATACCATCCATTTTTGTGTTCCAACAGTCTTGGAGGGATCTATCCACTGTGGGTTAGTGTCAGACCAATAGCGGTAGTTTTGTTTGTTAACTTCACCATTCACGTAAAAGTTTGCCTCATCACTCATCGGAAGGCAATTGTCTATGCTGTGAAGATACGAGATGTGTAACATCTGAAACAACGGATACTGGAAGTGAGGTGCCCCCAGGCCGTGGGGTACTCAGGAACCGGATCGCTGCTGCTGTCACTGGGGAGTCACGGGGGTTGTGACCTGGTCCTGTGGCCTGGGCGTCAGTTGAAAAAGGGGGATATGTACAGGGCAGGTTGTTGTGACGCCACCCATAGAATGCAGTCAGGGTCACCACCGCTGCCGTATTCCTGCCTGGGATGGTGATGAGGTGCAGCGTTGGTGGTAAGCCCTTCATGGGTAGGGCTGGGTGTCCCCGGGGCAGGTGTGATAGGGGCTGAGTACTCTGGATGTTGCACCAATTCCTCCTCTGCAGCTTCTTCCAGCCAGCACACGAGGGACAGCAGAGATGTGGCTCTGCAGGTCGGGGACTCTACAGCGGCGGGTTAAGGAACAGTCTCAGACACTTTTGAGCTTACCGGGTACTTTACTGTTCAAGTTCTTAGAAGACAGGTTACAGTTCACAGTTCTCATTCTTAGTTCTTACACCTATCCGGGGACCCGGGTTCTACTGCAGCTCAAACGGTTGCTCTGCGTTGCTTCCCTTAAAGTACCTTTCAGGCCCTGCTCGTCTCTCTCTCACTGTCTTCGCTCCTTGGTTCAATCTGGCCGTCACGGGCTCTTTAGTGATGCTTCCCTCTGCTTTAGGGTCACTAGCCCTAGTACGATGGCTGTGTTCCTACTTCGTGGCGGTAGGTAGGTTGCGGGTCATAGAGTCCCCACACCATGCCGGGTTGTCTCGTGATTGGGGTCTTAGAGTCTCCCCGATCACCTCTACAGAGCCGGCTCTCTGGAAGGCTAGGCCAGGAAAGCCAGTGACCCAGGTGTGATTTGGGTTCACCAGCCTCCTTCTGTCTCTTCGGTTGTCAGCTCTGGGTCCTCCGGCCAGCGATATTAGTGATGGCTGCCGGGCCAGTTGTTCTCCCAATATTTTGTAGTGTTTATCTGTAGGGTGTATCTGCTTGCGGTGCTTCTTCCCTCGGCCTTACTCTCTAGAACAAGCTTTCTCCCTTGGGTAACTGCCTCCAAGGTTCTGCGTCCTCCAGGGAACCTCTCCTCCTGGGAATCCACCCCTCCAACTTAGTGTTCCAGTGTTTCTAGTCCTGTTCCTCCACCCCTTTGTCCGGGTTCTACCTCTCTTTCCTCCCACACTTCTCTAAACTCCTGCCACCCCTTGCCCTACATAGAGTCAGTGGCTTAGGATCGGAGTGTGTCGGTGTGTGGATGTGTTTAAGTCAACCGTCTTCCTTGTCTGGCTGCAGTTCACCCTGTGGTCGCCCTGGTCACAGGGGAGCTACAGAAGCCTGTGCTAGCATTTCTTCAGCGGTGATGCTATCAGTGTGTCAAGAGTGGGAGAAGAGGGTTGCATTGAGAATCTAACACAATGTGCAGACTTTGAACACATTTTATAAGTGGTCATAAATTGTAAATAACACATTAAAGAATAAAGTTACGTTAAAACCAAGCACACCGTTGTTTTTCTTATGAAATTCTTAATAAGTTTGATGTGTCACATGATCCTCTTCCCAATGAAAAAAATAAAGTTGAATCCAAAATGGCCAACTTCAAAATGGCCGCCATGGTCACCACCCATCTGGAAAAGTTTTCCCCCTCCCATATACTAATGTGCCACAACCAGGAAGATGATATCACCAGCCATTTTATTTGGGTGCATCCATATAAATGGCCCACCCTGTATTTAGAAAACCATTTATTATTTCTTTTACACTTCACAAAAACTTGCTACTTTTCATGGGTACATCACATAAAATCCTGGTAAAATATATTTCATTTTGTGGGTATAACATGAAAAAATGTGAAAAAGTTCACGGGGTATGAACACTTTTTCAAAGCACTGTACATTTAAAGTGTCAATGTCATTTCCTTGCAAAAAAAAAACAATACTGCACTGGTTGTTAATGATGGGTCACATAGCAGCAAATATAATGTTTTTTTTGTGCCATATAACATATTTTCTCATATTTTTCAATGAGATTTTAAAAACAGCATTTTATGGCTCTGTGGGCGTGGCCAACATCTGATAGGGATTAGTGCAATGTGATGTGATAGCAGAGAAAGGGACAAGAGAGATCCTGAGCTGTGTGGAGCCAGCAGACAAGGGGTTAACGTAGATTGTGACAGATCTTTCTGGCACAAACTAGTTTGACCTGATTCTGAACTCTAATGTTGCTTAGCAACAGTATTGTGAGATCAGCCTAATCTGATACATTGTTACATGTCCGTATTCACTGAAGACGGATTTGAGTGATAATAAACATGTGTCTGCTTCACACACAGTGCAGTTGCGACACTAGAAGGTTTATCAATGGTTTGCAACCAGAATTTTCTAATGAAGTATATTAGAAATTTTATTAAAATCACTTTCTCTAGATTATTATTAGATAAAAAAGTAAACGGCGGTTACGCTTTAACCATTATAAGGGTATGTGCCCACACAGTGGTTTAGTGACGTTCAAACCGTCAGTAAACGGTGGAAATTTGCAGGAGCCTAGAGTTCTGACCTCTGAAGTCTCCAGCTGTTTCCCAGCGGTTTCCCAGCGGTTTTTTTCAGCGTGTGCACAGCGTTTTTCAATCGTTTTTTCCGGCGGTTTTCTATGGAGGATTTTGTTCATGAAAACGATCAAAAACCGCTGAGAAGAATTGACATGTTGTATGCTCCTAAACCGCTAGGAAACCACTCAACCTCTGGCAGATCCGCTCACTTAAACCCACTATGTGTGCACAGCGTTTTCTAAATTACATAGGGTTACTTGTAAGTCCTAACGCTGCCTAGGATTTACATAAATTTAAATAAAACCTATGCTAAACCGCCGGGGGTTTTCGCTGCTAAACCGACGTTAAACCACTATGTGGCCACATACCCTAACAGTTTTCAGAAATTATACACTTTAAATCTGTATAGAAAACTGCTGCTCAAAAAAAAATTCAGTTTGTTTTGAAAATCAGTACCTCCTATGCTCGGTCTACATGGCGATGTGTTGTGGGACAACAATTCATAGGCAAGTTGTGCATCTAAAAACATTATACTTGTGGACTTTCAGCCATGTGACTATTTCAGTGCTAAGACTTTCTTATAAAATAAAACCAATTAAATGCAGATAAGTCTCATTTAAGTTACAATTTATGTGATTTTCATTGTAGTTCATGGCAATTGAGATGCAACTTGCATCTAGCGTCAGAAAATCTAACATATTTGTAAACATTTGAAATTTGGTATCATAATTGTAGCGACCGAGTGGTAAGGCCGCGGGTGTGTGTGTATGTCTGGCTTCAACAGAATCTCCATACTCAGATTTAACCGGTAGTAACATTTCTTTACTGTAAAACATATCTATAACACAGTCAACTGATCTAGCTGCACACATGTATATGGTGGAGTCTCTGGATCTTCACTTTATCTGGGTGCGCAGCAAGAAGAAGAAAAAGAAAACAAACAAAATGGAGATATCTTTCCCTAACTTTCCCTCAAATCACGTACCAGTCTATCACGGAAGAAGATGTCGCTCCCACGTGGCAGGCCTGGGGTCTCACGATGACGGGTCCCGCTGCAGCGCTGAAGGGGGAAACTCCTCAGTCCTCCTCTTCGGTCTTCTTCCGCAGGTAACAGATTTTTGTTAGTCTCTCTCTTTGTCCCAGGGCACACCGATCAGCAGAAAGGAGATCACAGTAGCAAGATGGCTCCCTTATGTCGGTCACAGCCCCTGCACATGTAATCCAGTGGCAATGTCCTGATTTCCGGAGCAATGTCCTGAATTTGAGTTGGACCCTCGGTAAGACAAGGTCCTGCAGACCGGGGGTTGCAGCAACGATTTTCACGGGGTATTTCTTCCCAAGAATCCGGCTGCAAAAGAGCCCTATGTCGGGAGACACCACACACAGGTCTGTCCTTGCTGAACTCTGTGTCTGCACTGCTCTGTTTCTCTGCTTTCTCTTCCTGGGTGAACAAAAGAGATGGTGGGGGATTTCCACCCTCTGTGATTGTACAGTCCACTAATGCTCCCTGGTGGACAAGTGCGGAAACAAAGTCCAATTCTATGTCCATCTCAATGCAGCAGTCTGAATTGTTCACCTCATTACATAATCATAATAGGTTGCAAGTCGGAAAGCGAAGCCATAGGAAATCATTAGATGCCATGTTGCTATGTAACACTGTGATAAGGGTGTTAGCTTTAATTTGGGGAGGATGCAAATGAATAAAAAAAATCCTGGCTATGAATCTGAGAAGGAGAAATAGAGGGGAAATACAAAAAAAAGATCTTACACATAAAATATGCTTATGAGGTTGTATAAATTAATTGTAAATCTCCAGCAAAATTGTGTGTACACTGTAGATCTTACTGCAGGATTGTCAAAAATTTCTGGAATTTTCGAAGAAACTCAATGTCACATTAATTACATAAATCTACAGCTAGTCCAACTTCAGACATGGATGGTTTCAATCAGTGGTGCAACTTGAGGTTCATGGGCCCCGATGCAAAAGCTCCAGCGGGGCCCCAATTATTGCAATTCTTTAATAGCAACATTCCTTTTCTATAGGCCAAGAGGACTTTTAGGCCCCCTAGGCTCCAAAGCCCGGGTGCGATTGCAACCCTGCATCTGTTGTAGTTACGCCCCTGGTTTCAAAAGTTTTTTGTATTGCAATCTTTAGATTTGGTTGGGCAATTAAACTTTAAAGGGAACCTAACCCCTCATAATCACCCCCAAGCCTCTGAATACCTGTCCCTGCACCCTCACAAATCATTTCCAATGTTGCTCTTGTGTTGGAAATGCTCCCTATAAAAGATGAAATTTAGCCTTTTATACTTACTGAAAGTGCGACTTCTGCTCCCTGAATAAGTCGCACAGGGCGTTCCCTATGCACCCCTAAGCCGCTCATTATCACGCCCCGATGGGCGTGATAAGAAATCCAAGTCCTCCTTGCCATGATTTATGGGCGTATTAGCTGGTATGACGCAAATAGCGTCATATCCGGGCAGGATGACGTTGTATGCATTGCGCATGCACGGCTTCTGCTTTACGGCGCTCCCCGCCGTAAAGCGAAACCCGCGCATGCGCAATGCGCATGGTGAGGCTGGCGGTACACCTAAAGGGTGAACCGACGTCATCCTGCCCGGATATGATGCTTTTTGCGTCATACCAGCTAATACGCCCATAAAGCAGGGCGAGGAGGACTTATCATGCCCATCAGGGCGTGATAATGAGCAGCTTAGGAGTGCTTAGGCTTAGGAGACTTATTTAGGGAGCAGAAGTTGCACTTTCAGTAAGTATAAAAGGCTAGATTTCATCTTTTATAGGGAGCATTTCCAACACAAGAGGAATATTGGAAATGATTTGTGGGGGTGCAGGGACAGGTATTCAGAGGCTTGGGGGTGATTATGAGGGGTCAGGTTCCCTTTAATATTTATGTTTTGACCCTAATGCCATGCTGTTTTCAATCAGTCATCTATATAAAACATGCTTCACTTTTTTTCTTTTTCATTCTTCTTTTTGTTTTCCATCTTGAGTATTGTTCTGTGTTTTTTTCCCAGATGCCATTCCTAAAAATAAGACAATAATTATTTATCCAGACAGTTTTGTGGAATTATAGAGTTATTCACAAACTCAGAATTTGGTTTCAGTTTTCTGTATATACAGAATTAATCATGCATGCCATTACAACTCATTATAAAAATCTCTACTGTTTTGCAGTCATAACTTCCCTAATGATGACTCCCTCTTTTCTTTTTATGCAAATAGAGTCTGTGGAGCCTCGGTTAGGAGTCTCAAACACAGGACTAGCCATATATCCCTCCAGGGAAGGACCCAGCCAAGGGGTGGCTCCTTGCGGAGAACACCATAACCACCACATGAAGTGGCCCTTTAAGTCAATATCCAACTCTTTTACAAGTTTACAGATATGACAAGGGGATACCAAGGCCAGGTATCCATCCACATACAGCTGTTTCGGGGTGTTGCCCCTCATCAGTGTGGAGTAGGATTCCCTTGTCATATATGTAAACTTGTAAAAGAGTTGGATATTGACTTAAAGGGCCACTTCATATGGTGGTTATGGTGTTCTCCGCAAGGAGCCACCCCTTGGCTGGGTCCTTCCCTGGTGGGATATATGGCTAGTCCTGTGTTTGAGACTCCTAACCGAGGCTCCACAGACTCGATTTGCATATTCATATTTCCCAGGGGGCAATGTGCCTAGGAATTCACTGTGTTTGAGCGCTTTAGCCAGCTGCCCGCAGTGTTTTCTTGGACTGGTCTCCCTGAGATCAGTGAATATTTTGCAATCTTTTCTTTTTACACTCGGTTAACCTTTGATCCATACTCCTGTAGTTCTAATGCTGTCAACTGAGCATGCTCAGATCACCAAATTACCTTATCAAATAAAACTTCTGACAGCTTGGTTGTGGCACATCCCCATTGAGCTGAAGATCCCAGTGATACTAGCCAGTAGCGTAACTAGAATCTGATGGGTCCCAATGCAAAATTTGGACCTGCACACGTTAGTCAGATGTATGGGCCACTTGTAGGATTCTAAATCCTATAGACTTACAAATTGCCCCTTCATTATGTATTAATGTCCCCAATACTGCTTTATATGACCCATGCTGCTATATATGGTCCCCATCCTGCTATATATGGTCTCCCTCCAGCTATGCATAGTCCTCCTGGTGTATGGACCTTATCCTGGTATTCAGTATACCGTATGTCTCCCACCCGGGTATATATTATTATTTATTTATATACCACCATTTATGGGCCTCCTCCTGGTATATATGCTTCTCATCCTAATCTTTATGCTCCTAATCATGGTATATATGGTCCTCCTACTGTTATATATGTTCCTTATCCTGGTATGTATGGTCCTCCTCCTGCCACCATAGCCCTCCAAAATAGTAAATAGCATCCTATACAGATATACATAGCAATTGGAATAATATGGCATAGGAAAATTTGAGAAAATTTAGATACTTAGCATTATTGAAATGACCATATCCATAATCCGCCCAGTTGCCAACTGTGACGAAATGGACTCCTTTAATATATAACATAGGATGATTTCTTATGTAGCCAGGCAATTCTTTGTATTTTGTGCTCTACCTTGTTAAAAGCAACTTATTGTTCCTACAAGTCTTCTAGGTGCCTGGTAGTGTTAACGTGGGCAGTGTAATTATCTCATCTCTTTGTACTGTATTTTATTTCCTACCTTGTGAGGGGCAACTAATTGTTCCTACAAGTCTTGTAGATGTTTGGTGATGGTTACCGTGTGTAATGTAATTATCTTACTTATAATAATAATAATAAAACTTTATTTGTATAGCGCCAACATATTCTGCAGCGCTTTACAGTACAATGGTACGTATAAGAAAAATATACAATACAGAATGGTAGGTAATACAGAACAGTAGTTACATACAATAAACATAGAATCAATGTAGGAAATACAATAAAAAGGCAAAAAATAAAGGTAATGCTGCTGGAAGGAGCTTACAATCTAAGACAGGATGGGAACACAAAGTACAGGGGCTTATAACAATAAATATCTTATGTCTAAATGACTACTGTTAGGGAGAATGATAGGCTGCCCTGAAGACGAGTGTTTTTAGGGAGCGTGTGAAGCTATTCAAGTTGTGGATGGTCCTAATTTCTTGGGGTAGAGCATTCCAGAGGATTGGTGCAGCTCGAGAGAAGTCTTGGAGTCGGGAATGGGAGGTTCGGATTAATGCCGATGTTAGTCTGAGGTCACATTCAGAGTGAAGGGGATGCATGGGGTGGTAGACAGAGATCAGGGTAGAGAGGTAGGGAGGTGCCGCACCATGAATAGCTTTGTGGGTGACAACAAGCAATTTGAATTGGATTCTTTGGATTCTATAGTGTACGGGTAGCCAATGCAGTGACTGGCACAGAGCAGAAACATCTGAGTAACAGTTTGCTAGATAGGTGATCCTGGCTTACTTCTTTAGCCCCCATCACACTGAGCAAGATCGCTAGCGAGATTGCTGTTACGTCACAGGTTTTGTGACACAACAGTGACCTCACCAGCGATCTTGCTCAGTGTGACATGCAGCAGCGACCAGGTCCCTACTGTGAGATCGCTGATCGTGTCGGAATGGCCTGGATCATTTTTTGATCGTTGGCTCCACACTGGGCAGCATGCATCGGTGTGTTTGACGGGGACAACGACCAATGACCTCAATACTACGCCCTTGAGTGACAGGGTTCGAACGACCGCTGTCTCATTGCTGCATCGCTGGTGAGATCTGACTGTTTGACATCTCCCCAGCGACCACGTAGCGACGCTCCAGCGATCCTTACCAGGTCGTATTGTTGTTGGGATCGCTGGAGCGTCGCCAAGTGTGACAGAACCCTTTGTCATAGCAGGCCAGAGAACTTAATCCTCCTAAAAGTCCATTGAATTACTATGTGTACTGATAGATGCTATGTAAACTATGTCATTGAGTCTCCTTTGCCAACAATACCACACAACTAGAGGTAGTTTATATTGAGATCAAGCCAATGAGAGCACAGTCTTATTCCTCCAATCTTCCCCAATATCCTGCAATGAGGGCTCAGGTATATAAGGAGACCTGTTCATTAACCAAATACAAAATATTAAATAGCATCTTATACAGACATACATAGCAATTGGAATAATATGGCATAGGAAAATTTGGCTTAGGAAAATTTGAGTAAATTGAGATACTTAGCGTTATTGAAATGGCCATATCCATAATCCGCCCATTTGCCAGTCCTTGCCTATATGGCTTAAAACTTCTATTGTTCTCTGGTATCAGCTGCCTACAAAAAAGGATTCAAACATAGATAGAAAACATTTACATAGGGACCAAGTTGCTAGATACACCTCAACGTTGGCAACTGGGCAGATTATGGATATGGCCATTTCAATAATGCTAAGTATCTCAATATTCTCAAATGTTCCTCATATTGTTTAATGAACACCCCGCTTTGTCCTTAGGCCACCTTGTACTCACTGATAAAAAAATAAAGTACTCACCTTTCCTCGGTTCCCTCGCTGTTCCAGTCTCTGTGCTAGCGTCCTGTGAACTACACATTTCAGCACAGCAGGCACGCACTAGTGAAGTCACATTACTCCACTGAGCTGAGACATCAGAACTCATTTATAGTGGAAGAATGATAAAGGAGGGAATCAACAGGGAAAGCTTCCTCTTACATAATTTCTTTGTGTGATGTGATGACAGGCGGGGGCAATGTGCACTAGGGGGTCTGGAGACAGAGTGGACACTGAGCCCCCCTGACTGACTACCCCTGTTGTACCTGCTATGTCTACCCACCAACAAACCAACCCCTGCCCCCCCACAACTCCAAGGTTGACTCACACCTAATTAGTACTCAAACTGACTACCACCACCCTACACGGAGACAGACCCCATACGACAGCTAGCACGCCCCCATTGTGAATGTATAAGATACTATCACACAACGTCCGAGGGCTCAACTCCCCGTTTAAAAGAAAATGCACATTCATAGAGTACTCAAAACACGCACCGTACTATACAGGAAATGCACTTTACAGACAGTTCCTTCCCAAAATTCTTCCATAAGTCATACACCAGATTCCACCTGGCATCCCACCATAAAAAAACTAGGGGAGTAGCTATCGTATTCCACAATTCCTTCCCATTCGTACAAGAACAAGTGACTGTGGACAAAGAAGGCAGATCCTCATAATATGCAGGACGGTTCAATCAAAACAAATCTGTATTATAAATAGCTATGTTCCCCGACGATGCAAAAGAAAACGATCCGAATCATAGCAAAGCTGATAGGGGACGCAACTTACGACCTTCTATTTTGGGGAGGAGACTTTAAATTAACCATATACGCGACATTGAATAGCTCCACCCAAAAATAATCCGACATCACTAACACCGAGGGAAAAACTCTACAAAACCTACTTAAATCCTACCGACTAGTAGACACATGGAGAGAAACCCACACGCACTCGAGGGGCTACACCTACTTCTCCAAGGCCCACCACTCATACTCCAGAATATACTGGATACTAACGAACTTGGGCAATCTAACTTCCCTTCTCTACTCTAGACACATCCCATCCTTCTGGTCACCACGACTGCGTACTATCAGTATTTAAAACTAATACTAAGACATCATCTCTTTACAGATGGTGACTAAACAAATCCCTATTGACAAATCCCCACACCAGAACGCAGATAGAACAAGAGCTAAAAACTTACTTTGCCACAAAAAAATTCCCAGAAGTCTCAGAAGGCAATCTTTGGATGGCCCATTAAAAAATACATGACAGGCGTACTTATACAACTGGCCTCCAAAAAGAAGAGAGACAGACTAGAGGCACAGGCGGATCTCGAAGACAAGCTCGGTGAAATAGAATTTGCCAACCAATCCCACCCCTCCAAATATCTAACTAAGAAAATATTCTACACAAAATTACAACTCACACAATACTAACAACCAGTACTGAAAGAGCCATTAGGTGGACGCAGGCGACGTTTTACAGGTACTCCAATAAGATGGACACAATGCTCGCATGCAAACTCAGAGACAAGGAACGCCTAAACACGATTTTTTCAATTAAAGATGAACAATCGCATACCACTCACAACCCAAATAAAATCTACACCACATTCCATAAATTCTACCAGAATTTGTACAACTACAACCCACACTCTACCAAACCCAAAATTGACGAATTCCTTGCCACTATTCCACTACAAACCTAACTCCAAACTACGCGGTAAAAGTACACTCACCGATTACAGACGAGATACTGACCACCATCAAACAACTAAAAGCAGGTAAAGCTCCAGGCCTGGATGAGCTGACTGCACTATACTATAAAAAATTCCAGGACATTCTAACAAGCCACATACACTCAAATTGCAACAGCCTACTTTCAGGACAGACCATGCCCCAAGAATTTTACACTGCACATATCTCCATTATCCCAAAACCAAAAAAGACCCATCAAAAATGATCCTATCTCTCCATTAAATATAGACCTTAAAAGTTTCACAGCCATATTACCCAATAGAAAAATACCTGCCTGCCTAACCTTATACACAAAGACAAGGTGGGTTTCATACCATTGAGACAAGCACCGGACAACATACGTAGGAACCTCAATATAAAACACCATGCCAACCAATCCAAGTCACGCCTAACTGTCCTGGCCTTAGACATAGAAAAGGCTTTTGACTCAGTTGCCTGGCCATAACTGTTCCTCACTCTCAACAGATTGGGGCTACCTCAAAAACTCCCTTGAGCTCCTCTACAACAACTTGAAGGCACGAGGCAGGGGTGCCCCTTGTCACCAGCTTTATTTGCTATAATCATGGAGCCCCTAGCCCAAAAGATACGATCCCATCCAGATATTACAGGCCTGAAAATAGGGAAACACACCTACAAAGTAAGCCTCTTTGCGGATGACCTACATGGACCCTGCTACTTGTTGTTCTCCCTATGGAGGAGGTCCCACAGGTGCAGGTTGAGGAACCTATGCAGTTAGGGGGTGTGTTGCCTCGTATTGGGTCGCCTGTAATTCGCAGTGAGATTGGGGAATGTTTTTACTGAGGTCTAAAGGGGCATTTTTGGGGGGTTTGGTCATCTATACCCAAATATTCATCTAAAAGGCCATCTACCCAAGGTTGTGTGGATGATGGCACCCTTGGTATGTACATTTCCTTCGTACTTCCCTCTTTTCCAGATAATGTGAACATGGTGCAGCCAAAGAGAAGCAACATTTCCCTCTTTACAGGTTCTTTCTAGACCAATGTGTCCCACCAGAAGTGGAAGGGGATGGTCGTCCCCACTGAATATTCTGTTCCTATGGTTAAGAGTTGCAAGCTCCGGGGAATTGCCTCAGTTGTCAGTCCTTCAAGGGGATTTTCTCTTTACAAAGGTCGCATGCATGGTAATAAACATTCAGGTCCGAACCTGTGTGTGAATGACTACATATAAGTATGACTACTTATGCCATCAAGTGGAAGTGTGCTTCTGGGGCTCTAGGTTTGTTGGTCCATATCAAATAATGGACATTGTTAACCCTTTGCCTGTTCGGCTAGAGCTACCCCCAGTATTTAGTACCCATGACGGTTTTCACTGATCATGGCTCAAGAGATGTGTTGTGTCTCAAGAGCCAATCTTTGTTCCATCATTACCAAGCTGCGCCGGTTAAAACCTTTAGGAACAGAAGAGATGGTTGACGGGTCCAGAAATTCTAAACAAATGTATTCTCCGGGATCTCATTGGCTACCATGTTTACAAATACAGCGACATCTCCTGTCCCGTTTGCGTAATGTTACGGCAGAAATAGAGGGTGGTAAGTGGGGAGAATTAATGAGAATTAGTCTCGACGACATATCTATATCCACCTTGTATAGCAAGCTGCAAAAAACCCTCAGACCTTTGATGTCCCATAAACTATTTTCCATATGGAAGAAACATTTCACTGATCCAGATCTAACTCAAATTATACTAACAGGTTGGGATTTAATAAGAAAACATATTATAAATGAAAAATGGAGGGATACTCAATATAGACTTATACACGGAACCATCAAAGGCTTCAATATTCCGCCTTCTCCGGTCAATAGTGAAAGATGGGTGCAATGCCCTAAATGTAAGGCTCCCATGACCGATCTTGAACATGGGATTTGGTCTTGTACGGAGACACAAAAATTTTGGAGCGAGGTGGGAGATCTTGCCTCGGGATTATTTCCTGTTGAAAGTAGGGATGATCCGATGCTATGGCTATTCCACTACTCAATTGACACTACTACGGGTAGACAGACGCATGTCCTATTTCACACAATATCTCTTGTGGCCAAGAGGCTACTCTTGTTACACTGGCTCCAGGAATCTGTCCCCTCAATTGAAATAGTTTGAAACACCCTCAGGAGATCCCTGGAGCTTGAGTCCATGGAGACACTTAGAAATCCTACCAAACTGACCCAAAAATATTTTCATTAATGGAAGCCATTTATTTTGACAACGTTATCAGATGTAGAGATAGAGAGGTTCATGACACCCTACAAACACACAGAGTGGTATGCTTTAGAAGACTTGGTAGGTACTCTAGGCAAATTGAGAGGTAGCACTTAACTTTTGTAAGGGATTTCTATAGTTGATATATGTTTTAGCTAGGCATAGATGATTAAATAGTAATAAACGACGGAAAAAGACATGGGGGGGGATGAAAGTGATTCTTATCTTCTTTGTTATTAATATATGTTAATATGTTTGAGATAATTGAGATGTGGACATTCTTGTATCTTATTATTGATGTTACAAATGACAATAATCACATTTTGTTTTTTGAAAAGATTCAATCTCAATAAAAATGATAGTTCAAAAAAAAAAAACCTTTAGGAACATGTGGTAATAAAAGTGAATGCAGGAATTTTGCCGGTCATTTCCGGTCTTTAAGGTCCAGAGGCCCCTTGTTTAAGCAGGGGGCTTTGTCATGTTTGTCTCCCGTGCCTTGGAGACTTGTGACAAATTTGGGTCTAGAGTCTGTTTGGCTTGAGAGACTCTGAATTAAATGTTGTCAATTTCTTTTGGCATACTATGGGTTAATGTCAGTTCTGCTAGCGAGCCCTGTGATCTGTTCAAGTGTGACCACTCCCATCTCCATCAAACAGTCACATGACCCATCACTTAATGCTGGTACTTGAATTTCATTCATTGCAAGGCCCCCAGGTGTAAGGAGCTCTCGGTGAACTGACTGGGACTAAGCCATCTGCTGGCTACAAGTTTGTCTGCAGCCATGAAGTTGCTTTCTCCTTTGGCATTTCCCCTGTCTGTCTTTTATTCCCTTCATGTTATATTAGTTCAGTGGTGGGGGTAAGAGCAGTTTTTGGTACATATTTAGTGCGTGAAGGTGCAGATTTTTGTCCTGCGTCTATCGGCTTTTAAGTCAGCTTTGAGAAAGAGACGCCCGCTTCACAAGAAGGGCTTGTGCTCTATCTTATTCTGTGAAAAGGTTAATAAATATGTATATGCGCATGCTTGTACTGTGGGTTGACCTGGTGAGGAGCAGCATGAGTACTTTGAAACCACAACTTTATTATAATTAATGATTAAAGTCCCCGTCGGTTTCTGTGCTGGAGCAGGAAATATACTAGTTCTGACAATTCTCTACGTAGAGAACTGTCAGTACTGGCATAACAGCCTCATCCTGTGGCTACAGGAGATACATAACCTCGCGCTGGAGCGTGTCATACGCCAGTTCAAGAAGTTGCGTGTCTCCTGTAGCCACTGTATGAGGCCATTACACCAGTTCTGTCAGTTCTCTATATAAAGAACTGTCAGGACTGGCGCATTTCGGCTCCAGTGCAAAAGCTAATGGGGACTTTAATCACTGATTACAGTAAAGTTGTGGTTTAAAACCACTCATGCTGCCCCTGACCAGGTCAATCCACAGTATAAGCATGTTAAAATACATTTTTATTATCCTTTTCACAGAATAAGATGGTGCACAAGCCCTTCTTGTGAGGTGCCGGTCACTTTCTCGCAGCCACGGCTGACCTGAAATCCGACACTACATTCTAGCACTGCGCTGGAAATACACGCTACATTCTACACTACTAATCTACTACATTCTAGCACTGGAAATACCCACAGGAATAATTGGCATGCTGCAGATTTTCCTGCAGGAAAGGTCTTTGTTTACTTTTAAAAATAATGGGACAGCTGATACATTCTACAGTGTTTCAGAGAAAAACATACTTTATAAGCCGTTGGGAATCTAGCTGCATGGGAGACTAGTCAGACAGGTGATTCCCTGGTTGCTTCTCCACACTAAATGGCACTGCATGCGTGTATAGGCAGAGACCTGTTGTTTTAGGGGCACAGGCAGGGAGAAGTCACCAGGAAACCATCCATCTGTCAAGTCACCCATGCAGCTCTGTACCCAGTGGCTTTTAAGATATTTTTTTCTCTGATATACTGCAGCATTTCAGAATCAAACATACCTGGCTGAGATCATACAACCAGTGTCTGATGCATCCTGCCCATGGATCAGGCAGCATGTGTCAGCTCTAGTCCTCAAAAGTAAAACCTGACGTGAATAGTTTCGTAGTCTATAGTGAGTATGTTTTATCTGATAAAAAAATCTGATGTGAAAACAAACTATCAAAAAAAAAAAAGAAGAAGCAAGTTCTGCACCAATCTGATATTCTGGGCATACAGACATGGTATTGAGTATTGTGTGTGAAAAAATGGGCGTACTGGTCATGCTCATTCCAGATTAAGGCATGTCCATTTGTAGAAATAAAGAAAAATGGCACTCACCAGATCTTGCTTCATAAAATCCTCTTTATTTCATCTTCCTAAAGAGGACCTGTCATCCCCCTCCTGGAATTCAATCTAATAGCAGCACTGAATGCAGCATGTATGTTGCATTCAGCCAAGGGGTCCCCTATGTGTCTGTGAGGTTTGTACCCCTAAATATAGCCTTTTGAAACTTACAGTAAAAAGTCAAGAGGGCATTACCAGTGGCAGCAGTCAGCTCGCTTCCCGGGGGCCATTCCCGCCCCCTGCGCCTCCGTTCCGCCCTCCTTCCTGTCCTCGCTGCCTCCTTGATGGTTTGTCATCCATCCTCGCCTGCGCCTCCTTGTGTTACTTCACGCAGGCGCAGAGCGAAGTCTTGTTAGCGTCAGTCCCACGCTCCTGCCCCACCTCCTGCCCCGACGCCAGCGCTTGTACCCGGCTTGCTCTGTGTATACAGCATAACACAGAGCAGGGCGAGCACAAATGTTGACGTCAGAGCGGGAGGCGGGACAGAGGCGTGGGACCGACACGAACAAGGCCTCACTCTGTGCCTGCGTAAAGTAGCACAAGGAGGCAAAGGCGAGGATGGATGACAAACCATCAAGGAGGCGGCGAGGACAGGGAGGAGGGCGAAACAGACGCAGGGGGCGGGAATGGCCCCCGGGAAACGAGCTGAACGCTGCCACTGGTAATGCCTTCTTGACTTTTTACTGAGAGTTTTCAAAAGGCTATATTTAGGGATACAAACCTCACAGACACATGGGGGACGCCTTGCCTGAATGCAACATACATGCTGCATTCAGTGCTGCTATTAGATTGAATTCAGGGAGGGGGTGACAGGTACTCTTTAAAATTACATGTGATGGCAGGTGGACAAGCGCAGAATAGTATCAGGGTGACAGCTGTTTAGTTTCAGCTTGACACTTCTACAGATCCTCTTAGAAGTGATCTGTAGAAGATCTGTAGAAGTGTCGAGCTGACACGAAACAGCTGTAATCCTGATACTATTCTGCGCTTGTCCACCTGCCATCACATGTAATTTTAAGAACATTAAATAAAGAGTATTTTATGAGGCAAGATCTGACGAGTGACATTTTTCTTTATTTCTACAAATATAAATACAAACTATATTTGAAAAACTGATATCTGAATGATGCGAAACATGGAATCCCAATTAAGTTTATTCACTTTGTTTTGCTGTTTAGAGGGTGAGATTTGCTGTAAAGGGAGGAAAATATGCAGACATGAAGCAGAGATGGGAGGGCAGCATTGTGGCTTAGTGATTAGTCCTCTTCTTTTGGAGCACTTGGGTCTTGGGTTTAAATCTGGACAAGCACAACTTTTGCAACACTGGTTCCCTCCAATGAGTTTCTGCACCAAAAACAGATCCTGACAAAATGTATCCATATAGTAAGCTGTGAGTTCACCGTTGCTATAGTAACCGCTATTGCTATGGCAACGGTGACCTCACTGCTTACTATATGAAAGGTATGGGACCTGGCTATGGCAAACAGCTGGTCTCAGCGCTGTCATATACCCAAACGGTAAACTGCACTTTACCGCTTTTCTATAAAGCAGGTTTCAGCGCTTTCATATACTAAGTGCTGAGGTCACTGTTGCCCTAGTAACTGCTGTTGCTATGACAATGGTGACCTCACTGTTTACTATACCGCAGGTCTCAGCGCTGTCATTTAGTGATCAGAGGCCACGGGAGTGGATGTGTTAATCCTCCCTGTGGTCTCTGATGTAGCAGAGCTGAGTCTATCCAGGAAGAGAGAAGCAGAGGATAGTGGGGGCTACGAGGGTGGGGAAGGGGTAATAATAATGGAGTCACTAAGTGTCTCTGTGTTTTTTTTTTACTAATGTGTATGGCTACCAAGCACAATCACTGTCCAGATTGTGGAAATCCACTCTGACAGCAACAGCCAATCACAGAGGTGCTCACAGAGTGTGAGCGTCTGTGATTGGCTGTTTGTCTGAGAGTGCAGTGAATATGTAAATAGTTTAATAGGCAGCCCTGGAAGTGATTCAGCATGAGACTAAGCTGACCTGGGAGCAGCAGCAGGAGAGTGTGAGACTGAACTGACTTGGGAGCAGCAGCAGGAGACTGGTAAGCCCAATCTGCCTGTTCTATCTATCTTTACTAGGTTCTGTCACAGCTTTATGGCAGAACAGTATACAGACAGAATACATCATGTCTGCCTACTGTTCCCATGCAATTTGAGTATGTTCTCAGCCATCGCTGACTTTTTACAGCCTCCCCAGACCTCATCGCTATTTAGTTTTGAACAACTTTTTTTTTCTTTGGTTATAATGCGCCTGACAATCACAGTAATGCCATTATCAAAGATGAACATGGAATTACTATAACTGGCAAGCAATCCAAGCATGTTTATTAACTGAAAATAAGCCAGCAAACATGCTTTTCAACTGACTCGAATATCACGAGTAAAATCCCAAAAACCCGCCGAGTACCGAGTATTGTGAATACCGTACTATCCATGCGAATAGCGAATATTGACAAGTATACTTGCTCATCACTAGATATAAGGAATTAAAGATGCGCTATAGCAGGAATTGTTTGGAAAAAGTAGGAGATACTCCTGGAGGCTGTGTTGTAATGAGGGAAACTGGTGGTGTGGTTACAAAGCAGTGGAATATTCTATGATATACTAGATAAAAATATTTTTTCAAAATTCCTATTTTCTAGCTGCTGATTTAAAGATTTCTCCAAATGAACAATATGGAGAAGAAAACTACCAATCAACGGATTTTGGATTAAGGCCAAATAACTTTTGTTTTTCTTTACTTTCAGCATAGATATAGCTTTATATGGTTTTCTCTTTAGATTCTCTATCGAATATATATACAGGTTTCATAGTTCTGTAAATTGTGTTTTTGCGAGTCAATATTCATTATGGACATAGCAATTCTGAGATGTGTACAAACCTGTTGTGCCTCTGCTCCTCTTGCTCCTCCGCAGAAATATAGTCAGTGCCACTACTGCACAAATGAATAGAAGTCTGATAGAGATTTCACATATTGAGCTTTCACTTGTAAATCCAAATTCATACCCTTTGTCTGTAATATGTTATAAAAGCTACAATTAATACAATTTTTCAAATTCTAATTGATCAGTTATGCTACACATATGCACATAATTACTAGAATAAGCTTTAATACTCTAAAAGTAGCTAAGGAGGTATTTGAGAGATTTTAAACATCTTTTGCCTATCTACCAAACAAAACTTACAAATCCAATATGTATTTAAACCATCTCTTTCTGATGAATTCTAAGTACTGTTAAGTCCATACTTGGACATTGACCGACTCTTTGTGATTTGGACAATGGCAATCCTTTTCATGTAAAATGAAATAACTGAGATGCAACGGAAATGCAGACTTTCAGGTTTAATTAAAGGGATTGCACAAAAATATCCTGTGACACATTTAGGAATTACAACGATTTTTCTACAAAGCCCAATCATTTTAGCGATTCAAAAGTAATTAACCCCTTCAGGACCCAGCCTATTTTGACCCTAAAGACCTTGCCATTTTCTGCAATTCTGACCAGTGTCCCTTTATGAGGTAATAACTCTGGAACGCTTCAACAGATCCTAGCTATTCTGAGATTGTTTTTTCGTGACATATTGGGCTTCATGTTAGTGGTAAATTTAGGTTGATAATTTTTGCGTTTATTTGTGAAAAAAATCAAAAATTTGGCAAAAATTTTGAAAATTTTGCAATTTTTTATTTTTATTCTGCTAAACCAGAGAGTTATGTGACACAAAATAGTTAATACATAACATTTCCCACATGTCTACTTCACATCAGCACAATTTTGGAAAAAATTTTTTTGGGGGGTAGGAAGTTATGAGGGTTCAAAGTTCACCAGCAATTTCTCATTTTTTCCAGCAAAATTTACTAAATAATATTTTAAGTGACCACATCACATTTGAAGTCCCTTTGAGGGGCGTACATGACAGAAAACAACCCAAAGTGACACCATTCCAAAAACTGCATCCCTTAAGATACTCAAAACTTTATTCAAGAAGATTATTAACCCTTCAGGTGCTTCACAGGAAACTAAAGCAAAGTGGAAGGAAAAAATGGACATTTTAATTTTTCCAACACTAATGTCTTTTAGCCTCAATTCTTTCATTTTCACATGGGCAACAGGATAAAATGGATCCTAAAATTTGTTGGGCAATTTCTCCTGAGTATACCAATACCTCATATGTGGTCATAAACCATAGTTTGGACACATGGCAGGGCCTCAGAAGGGAAGGAGCGCAATTTGACTTTTGGAGCTAATTTTCCATTCAAAAAGTCAAATGGCGCTCCTTCCCTTCTGAGCCCTGCCGTGCGCCCAAACAGTGGTTTATGACCACATATGAGGTATCGGTGTACTCTGGAGAAATTGCCCAACAAATTTAAGGATGCATTTTATCCTGTTGCCCATGTGAGAATAAAAAATTGAGGCTAAAAGAAAAAAGGACTTTTTCATTTTTACAGATTAATTTGTGAATCACCTGGGGGTTCAAAGTGCTCACCAACCATCTAGATAAGTTCCTTGGGGGGTATAGTTTCCAAAATGGGGTCACTTGTGGGGGACCTCCAATGTTTAGGCACATAGCGGCTCTCCAAACACGACATGGTGTCCGCTAACAATTTGAGATGATTTTCCATTCAAATTGTTAGCGGACACCATGTCACGTTTAGAGAGTCCCTGTGTGCCTAAACATTGGAGCTCCCCCACAAATGACCCCATTTTGGAAACTAGACGCCCCAAGAAACTATCTAGATGCATAGTGAGCACTTTGCACCCCCAGGTGCTTCAGAAATTGATCCGTAAAAATGAAAAAAGCACTTTTTTTTTCCACAATAAAATCTTTTTTCATTATTACGGATTATTTGTGAAGCATCTGGGGGTTCAAAGTGCTCACCACCCATTTAGATAAGTTCCTTGGGGGTCTAGTTTCCAAAATGGGACCACTAGTGGGGGAGCTCCAATGTTTAGGCACACAGCGGCTCTCCAAACACGACATGGTGTCCGCTAACAATTTGAGCCGATTTTCCATTCAAATTGTTAGCGGACACCATGTCACGTTTGTAGAGTCCCTGTGTGCCTAAACATTGGAGCTCCCCCACAAATGACCCCATTTTGGAAACTAGACCCCCCAAGAAACTTATCTAGATGCGTAGTGAGCACTTTTCAACCCAGGTGCTTCAGAAATTGATCCGTAAAAATGAAAAAGCACTTTTTTTTCCCACAAATATTTTCTTTTTTCATTTACGGATCAATTTGTGAAGCACCTGGGAGTTCAAAGTGCTTACTATGCATCTAGATACGTTCCTTGAAGGGTCTAGTTTCCAAATTGGGGTCACCTGTGGGGCAGCTCCAATGTTTAGGCACACAGTGGCTCTCCATATGCAACATGATGTCCTCTAACAATTGGAGCTCATTTTCGACTTGTTAGCGGACACCATGTCGCGTATGGAGAGCCCCTGTGTGCCACCAGCACAAGGGCAACTGGAAGAGTTGGGATACAGCACCAGAAAATGGCGCCTCTAATGAATGCTCTATTTTCTGGCGTGGCTGTGGGTTGCAATTTGCAGCGTGAGGGGCCCACAACGTTTGGGTCTCTCCACGCTGAGGATTCCAGCCCCCAGCTGCCAAGTTGTACCTGGCTGACAACCAAAAATATGGCAAAGCTCCATGTCATTTTATTTGTATAAGTAATTTAAAAAAATGATGTGGGGCTTTGCCATATTTTTGGTCCAGCCAGGTACAACTTGGCAGCTACGGACTGCCACCAGCCTCCATCTGCCTCGTTGTACCTGACTGGCAACCAGAAATACAGTGAAGCCCATTTTTTTTTATTTCTATAACTAATTGTAGAAAAAAAAATTACGTGGGACTCTGCCATATTTATGGTCCAGCCAGGTACAACGAGGCAGCTGGGGGCTGGAATCATAAAAAATGGAGAGGCCCAAGCATTCTGGGCCCCCCATGCTGTGAATTGCAGCTCACAGCCACCCCAGAAAAGGGTGCATTCATTGAAGCGCCATTTTCTGGCGCTGTACCTAGGCTCTTCCAGTTGCCCTGGTGCCGGTGGCGAACTGGGTAATAAAGGGGTTAATGCCAGCTTTTTTATTGGCAGCTGGCACTAAGCCCGAGATTCATAATGTCGGGCCAATGTTAGACCCGGCCATTAGAAATCTCTAGTAAATAGTCAAAAAAATACACCACACAGAGAAAAATCTTTTTATTTGAAAAAAATATCACAAACAAAATTCGGACTCCTCTTTATTATATAGATCCAACGTAGTCCACAACGAAGGTCCCATGACGCTCGATCGCATCCGACGTAGTCCAAAACGATTGTCCCACGACGCTCGATCGCTTCTGACGTAGTCCAAAATGATTGTCCCACGACGCTCGATCGCCTCTGATACACCTAGAAACTGCAGCAAGGGATCAAGTGTCCTCTTCCTACAGTCTCTGGGCTTACACTGATGGTACACTGTATGGCAATGATCTGTCATACAGTGCACCATGACTCTGACCCCAGAGACTACAACAAGAGGACACTTGATCCCTTTTTGTAGTCTCTGGGGTCAGAGTCATGGTGCACTGTATGGCAATAAACTGACATACTGTGCATCATGACTGTGACCCCAGAGACTACAACAAGGGATCAAGTGTCCACTTGTAGTCCCTGGGGTCAGAGTCATGGTGTACGGTACAGCAGATCATTGCCACACAGTGCACCATGACAGACCCCAGTGACTGCAACAAGTGGACACTTGATCACTTATTGTAGTCTCTGAGGTCAGAGTCATGGTGCACGGTACAGCAGATTATTGCCATACAGTGCACCATGACTGACCCCAGTGACTGCAACAAGTGGACACTTGATCCCTTATTGTAGTCTTTGGGGTCAGAGTCATGGTGCACGGTACGGCAGATCATTGCCATATAGTGCACCATGACTGACCCCAGTGACTGCAAGAAATGGACACTTGATCCCGTGTTGTAGTCTCTGGGGTCAGAGTCATGGTGCACGGTACGGCAGATCATTGCCATACAGTGCACCATGACTGACCCCAGTGACTGCAACAAGTGGACACTTGATCCTGTGTTGTAGTCTCTGGGGTCAGAGTCATGGTGCACGGTACGGCAATGATCTGTCATACCATGCACCATGACTCTGACCTCATCCATCATCCATCCTCCATCCATCCTCCATCCATCCATCAGCCATCACCCATCCATCACCCATCTATTCATCACCCATCCATCCTCCATCCATCCTCCATCCATTCTCCATCCATCCATCAGCCATCCATACTCACCTCACTGACAGATCCCCTGCAGCAGCCAGGTGTCTGGCAGCTCCTCCTGTAACAGATCAGCCTACACACAGGAGGAGCTGCACAGTGGAGGAGCCTAGCGGCGGAGGACGTGGTTGGCGGGGAAAGGAGGTATGGGGGCAGCACGGGGGATCAGGGACGGGAGCGGGAGCAGGAAGGGGACAGGGGGCGATCAAGGACCAGAGCGGGAGCAGTAAGGGGACAGGGGGAAAGCAGGGGACAGGAGGGGCGGAGGGGACAGGGCAACAGGGAGGAGCGGAGCAGGAAGGGGACAGGGATGGAGCAGGACTGGGGCGGGAGCAGGAAGAGGACAGGTGGAAATTGGAGGAAGGGGGGAGAGAGCATATGGGAGGAAGACTGGGCACAGGAGCAGGGGGAAGATCTGACCGAGGGTCAGCGGTATGGAGCGGCTCTGATAAGGATCACTGAACACCGGGGCCCGATGGTGGTTACCGCAACGGTGCCGCGGTAACCGCCCTGACGTTGTACAACGTCAAAGGTCGGGAGGGTTAACTTTACCATAAATATAATGTTCATTTTTAATAATTTGTAGAAAATCTTTTTCAGACTGCCTGAAGTCTGGAAGCTATGAACATCTCCAAATGTTGGGCTTTGTATCTTGTGCTTTTATTACAGCTGACTTCAGTTGTTGCTTGTCTGTAGGATTCTGCATTAAGTTATGTCCTAAAAGGAATCTGCCAGCAGATTTTTGTTACCTCATCTGACAGCAACATGATATAGGCAAGAAGATTCTGAATCCAATGGTGTATCACATAGGTTACTGAGTGCAGCCGTTCTGTCACAATCAAATAATTGAGTTTTAAGCATGTAGCAGAGCTGGGAGAGCTGCCCCCGCTCACACCAGCTCTCAACAGAGATTGTGCATTCACTGTGAGGTGTCAATTACAGCAGGGGGTGTGTGGAACTGCCATACTGTTGGAATATGTTTAATGCAACAACTCCATTCCTGTGTATGTAAGTGTTCTATTGCTAGGTTTGTGTATTTGTCTATAAAGATAGATAAAAAAAAACACTTCCAGAGGCTCAGACAGGAAAGACCATGTGATTGTAACTGGTTCCATGTGTCTGTGCATGAGAGGAGAAGCAGCCTGTTGTTGCTGCACAGAGACACTTAAGATATGTATATTCCGGATTCCTCAAAGCCTATCATATCTGTACCTGTTTATAGCTAATTAAAGCTCTGTTCTCTTGTCAACACGCTTGAGAGTATCCTGAATGATCTGCTGCCAACAGGTTATGGGCCCAGCGTGACACAGAACTCCAGATAGTGACACAGAGCACAGAGTGACACAGAAGAGTAATACAGCAACAGAAGCCCAAAGCAAAAGCAGCACAGAGCAACAGAGATGTCCACAAGCAGTGATCCTATCAAGTTCTCAGTGCAAAGTCTCACCAATCAAAATTATCAATCCTGGAAATTCAAGGTGAAGATGCTGCTCATAAGAGAAGATACATGGAAATATATGCAGGAACAAGTGCCTCATCCATTACCAGATGATTGACTAGAGAAGAATCAGAAAGCACAAAGCCCTATCTCTCTCAGTGTAGATGATGATCAGATTGTGCATATATGCAAGTGTGCAACTGCAAAAGAGATGTGGGATGAATTACAGAAAGTGCATGAAAGATCAAATCTCAGCAATAAGCTTTATCTCATGAGGAAGCTGTACCAGTCTCAGCTATGTGATGGCCAGAATATGCAGGACTATATAAGAAACACCCTAGAAATATTGGAGCATCTCAGGGGTATTGGAAAAGAAATTAAAGACTTTCATGTTGCTGCACTACTATTAATTGGTCTTCCAGAAAGTTATGACACATTTGTGACTGCACTACATGCACGGTCAGATGATGAGCTCACACTAGAATATGTCAAAGGCAAGCTTGTAGATTAATTTAAGCGAAAAACGCATAATGTAAGCAGCAGTAATGAATCTAGAGCACAAACAGCATTAAAGACACAAGACTTTCCTAAAAATTAAAGCAATCCAAGAGAAACTCGTGAATGTTTTGTCTGTAAAAAGCCTGGCCACCTTAAAGCAGATTGCAGAATTTGGAAAGCAAGAATGAGTCAGCTTAAGAAGCAGAACAGTGATCAAAAGGTGAAAACAGCTGTAAAGGAAAAGTCTGCATGTGTTGAAGCTGCATTTAATACCAGTACAGGCTCATCTGCAAAGCATATATGGTGTATAGACTCTGGTGCTAGCAGCCATATGACAAATGATAAGGACTTCTTCATTGTCCTTGATGAAATCAAGTAAGAAAACGTCATCTTAGCTAATGGTCAATATATGACTTCAGAAGGAGTAGGAGACGGCTACCTCCACTATTCAGTTTCCTCAGCACAAAGCAGAAATATCCCAGTAAAGATTGTTCTCTATGTTCCCAGTCTTGAAAGAAATCTTCTGTCAGTAAAGAAGCTTACAAAAAAAGGGAATGTACTGTAGTTACTTTTAAAGACAACAGCTGCATTATATCAAAGAAGGGTCACACTCTTGCAGAAGGAAAAATCCAAAATGAACTTTATCAGCTAAAATGCAAAGAAAGAGTGTTCAGTGCTAGACAAGATCTGCATAACAACTGTATCCATGTATAACACAGATGTCTTGGGCACAGAGACCCAGAAGCAGTAAGAAAACTAGTTCAACTTGCAAATGGCGTTGAAATCAAGCAATGTAGTCAAATGATGAAGTGCACTAGCTGTTTTAAAGGGAAAATGTCCAGAAAATTCTTTCCTAGAGTAAGCACTACTAGATCTGCACAGCCACTGGATATGATTAACACAGATGTTTGTGGTCCAATGAGTGTTCAAACTCCAAGCAAGAAGAGATATTTCCTGACATTCATTGATGAATACTCCAGATATACAGTCGCCTACCTGCTTCACAGTAAGGATGAAGTTCCACAGAAACTTGAAGAATATCTTGCCATAGTGTTTAACAAATTTGGAAGAATGCAAAAAGCCCTGTGTGTGACACACCACAGGGACATGGGGTACTCGGACCCGGGCTGTTAACACTTTTGGGGAGTCACAGGGGTCGAGACCTGACTTCCGTGACCCTGGGTTCAGCGTTAAAGAGTTTTTTGGAAATAGGGTGGTTTAAAAGGAAAGTTATTTGCGACGCCAACCGTGGTTTGCGGCTATGAGGAGCCGCCGCTGCTGCAGAACCTCTGGGGATGGTGGACAGGCAGCTGGGATGTAGTCGCTCCCCACGGGCAGAGCGGGTCCCCAGGGCACTTGGAATAAGGAATAATAGTCTCTGGCAGGCAAGGATTACCTTAGGCCCTGTTACCTTGTTCAGTCGCCTTCACAGGCTGCCACCGCAGGAGTAACACAGTCTCACAACATCCTGCAATTCTTTTCAGGATTTACTCACATCAAACTTCAAGTACAACAGGTCATCGATGTTACACTCTCTTGAATAAGCGCCGGCCTATGCAGTCTTTAGTAGAACGGGGATGGCAGGTATGAGATCCTCGGTGATGTGCTTGTCCTTCTGCCTCTCACTGGTCCTGTCTCTCTCTCAGCACTATTGTAAGAGCCTCTGCGCACAGAGCCCTGATTCTGCAGCCACGGGTATTAGTGGGTGACTGGTACCTTGTCCCTGGACCCTTGTCCGGCTGCTTTCTTTGGGTATATGCCAGATGTGTGAGCTACAGTTCCTATGAAGCTCGTAGCCTCCAGTTCAGTGGTTCAGTGTTAGACTCCCGTGCCGTGTTCAGGACCGGTCCATCTTTCTGACCACAACCCCTCCATCTGGTGGTATCAGGTGCGGATATTTGGGCGCACAGGCCAATTGAGCTCCGCCGGTGCCCCTAAGGTTCTTAGGCTTTCTGGACTTGACTTCTCCCAGCTCTGCACACTAACTGTTCACTGTTGTGTTTCTCACCGACTAACTAAATGTTGTTCCTCCCACACTTCTCTACCCTTGATGTTCCACTGGGCCCTCCCCCTGGGGCTTTTACAGTGTCCCCTGGGTCCTAAGTGTGTGTGTTTGTGCAGTGTTGAGGACTCACCCTTACCATACCCCACATTCTGACAACTGGAGAACCACACTCTGGCTTGGGTACAGTACCCCTCTTGTGGCGTCCTGACCGGTGGGGTCACACCTGCAGATAATGGGACTGAATATACAAGTGGTATGGTGCACATAGTTTTGAAAAAGAATGGAACCCTGTTCCAAATTACTATACCATACAACCCAGAACACAATGGCATTGCAGAGAAAGAACCGCACTGTCTGTGAAAGTGGAAGGAGTATGTTGTTTGATGCGAAACTACCTACAACGTATTGGGGAGAAGCCATCATGACAGCTTGCTATCTTCAAAATAGACTGCCAGGTACAGCCACAAATAAAACTCCATACAAGCTATGGAACTGAGAGAAGCCTAACCTGTAGCACCTCAGGATATTTGGAAGCAAACATTTGTGCATGTTCCCAAAGAAAAACATTCCAAGTGGGAATCACATGTAAAGCAAGGAGTCCTAGGGTGGGCTATAGCGAAACTCAAAAGGGAAACAGAACCGTGCACCCAGAGACCTACACAGTAACAATCAGCAGAGACGTAGTGATTGATGAGAACTCTCTTTTGCTCAAATTCCATTAAGTTACACTAGTCATTCAAGCCAAGAAACAAGAACAAGAATTTCAATCACCAAACCCAGACACTGAAAAAAAAACCCACTGAAGTCTGGATAAGCTCTGAAGCCAGCAAGGAAGAAACAGAAGAACCAAGTCAACCTCCAGTCAAGAGATCATAAAGACCAAACAAAGGTATCCCAGCTAGATGCCATTTTTATATGGTCAGAACACTTCCTCAACCAGAGCCACAGTCATGGCAAAGAAAAAGAGCTCTCAGAAGCCAATGATTCACCAAAACTCCAGCAATGAGAATTACAGACAAGCAGTGGGGGCACTTTTGTATATGAGGACAACCAAGGATGTATTAAACTTGCCAGCAGTGAGAAGATTAGTGCAAGGACTAAGCACACTGACATTAAACATCACCACTTACAGGACTTAGTGGAATGTGGTGTACTAGACTTTGTTATGAGTCTGACAAGATGCTTCCACGCCCACCACTCCATTGAAACTGCCTTAACCAAACGTACTAATAACCTACTTACCACCAAAGCTAACAGACACTGCTCCATCCTCCTCCTTCTTGACCTGTCCTCTGCATTCGACACAGTTGACCATTGCCTCCTGTTACAGATCCTCTCTTCCATTGGTATCACTGACCTTGCACTCTCCTTGATCTCCTCCTACCTTTCCAACTGCACATTTAGCGTCTCCCACGCCAACACTACCTCCTCACCCCATCCCCTCCCTGTTGGGGTCCCTTTAGGCTCTGTCCTGGGACCCCTTCTTTTTTCCATCTATACCCTTGGCCTAGGACAACTCAGAGTCCCATGGATTCCAGTACCACCTGTACGCTGATGACACTCAGATCTACCTCTCTAGCCCAGACCATCACCTCTCTGCTGTCTAGAATCCCAGAGTGTCTATCAGCCATATCCTCCTTCTCCTCTCGCTTCTTTAAACTAAATGTAGACAAAACTGAACTCATCATCTTTCACCCATCTCGCACACCTCCCTTACCTGATCTATCTATCACAATAAATGATATCATACATTGCCCTGTACCTAATGTCCACTGCCTTGGTGTGACCCTTGACTCTGCCTTATCCTTCAGACCACACATTCAAGCTCTCGCCACCTCCTACCGCCTCCAACTCAAAAATATTTCCAGAATCCATCCCTTCCTAAACCCTCAATCTACTAAATTACTAGTGCATGCCCTCATTATCTCCTGTCTCGACTACTGCAACCTCCTCCTCTGTGGTCTCGCTGCTAACACACTTGCACCTCTCCAATCTGTCCTCAACTCTGCTGCCTGACTAATCCACCTCTCTCCTCGCTGCTCCTCCACTTCTACCTTCTGCAAATCCTTCCACTGGCTCCCAATTCCCCAGCGAATCCAATTCAAACTACTAACATTGACTTACAAAGCCTTCCACAATCTGTCCTTCCCATATATCTCTGAACTAATCTCCCGATATCATCCAACTCGTAATCTTTGATCCTCCCAAAACCTCCTCCTTTCCTCCACACTTGTACATTCCTCATCTAACCACCTGCAAGACTTTGCCCGAGCATCCCCAATCTTCTGGAATCCTGCACCTCAAAACATCCAACTGTACCCCACACTCGGAACCTTCAAGTGGAACCTGAAAACCCATCTCTACAGAACAGCCTACAGCCTGCAATGACCACGGTGCCACCCCACCGCCAGTGGACCCAGAGCTCCACCACCACTAAACCCAGTGCTCCACCACCACTGTACCTAGCACCCCACCACCACCCGAGCAGACCCATCCTACTCTTTCCCTCCCCATTGCCCTGTAGAATGTATGCCCTCAAGGGCAGGGTCCTCTCTCCCCTCTGCACCAGTCAGTCAGTTAGTTCATTGTATTTTTAACTTGTTTGTATGTATCCCTTTCTCATATACAGTGCCATGGAATCAATGGCACTCTATAAATAAATAAATAAATAAATAATAATAATAATGTTAGCTGATGGAATGACAAAACCATTGCCAAGAGCCAAGTTTGAGGTCTTCAGAACCACAATGAAACTAACAGGATAATTAGTTGAGTGGGGGTGTTGGAATATGTTTAATGCAACAACTCCATTCCTGTATATGTAAGTGTTCTATTGCTAGGTTTGTGTATTGTCTATAAAGTTAGATCAAAAAAACAAACAAAAACACTCCCAGAGTCTCACACTCAGGAAAGACCATGTTACTGTAACCGATTTCCTGTGTCTGTGTATGAGAGGATAAGCAGCCTGCTGATGCTGCATAGAGACACTTAAGATATGTATATTCCTGATTCCAAAAAGCCTATCACATCAGTACCTGTTTATAAATATTAAAGCTCTGTTCTGTTGTCAACAAGCTTGAGAGTTTCCTGAATGATCTGCTGCCAACACATACACATGAGTTACTAGCCTTACAATGTTAATCACAGGGAAAAAAAAAACATTAGTTTAAGTAAATTTATGAGTTATGAGAATCATGAATAAGGCTACCAGCTAGCCGAAACATGTCGTGTTTATGTACCTGTAACCTTTTGCAAAAATAAATGGATATTTTATAAGAACTCGGATTGCTGAGAACTCCTTTTACTCGTTGGACCTACTTCTGAAATAAAACATAATTAGTGCTCCAAATTTATTAAAAAGATTTCATGTCTAGCATCCTTTTTCGTCTGTCAGACTCTTCTGGGAGGAGCCTTAAAAGGGGGGTAGAAAAATTGTGGACTAGGCACTAGCGCCTGCTCCTTAATCTCAGATAAACAGTAAGACTCATGTGATACTGAATCTTTACTCACAAAACTATATATCAGTCTATTCAGCTCCCCTTGCTATATACCATACTGCCTTTTGATTAGAAAACGCTTTTATGGAGACTTTCCTTTAACATACCTCCCAACCGTCCCGGATTCAGCAGGACAGTCCTGATTTTGACACTTCATCCCGCTGTCCCTGCCGGGAGCTTACTTTTCCCACACTACACTGAGACTCAGCCGCCAATCCCCGTCTTGATGCATCCATTTAGCTCTTGGTGCCGGCCATTCCCCCTCTAGATGCATCCATGTAACTCTCGGTGATGGCCATGCCCCCTCTTTTTGCTGGCCACGCCCCCTCTTCATGCTGGCCACACACCTTCTGCATCCTTGCTTAGTGGAGGCCATGCATGCCCTGTACTGGCCACGCCCCATATTGATGCTGGCCATACATTCAATAGCCTCTCTGCTGCAGGCGAAGCCCCTTCAATGTTACGGACGTTTCCTTTGCCTGCCTCTGCTACTCAGGAAGAATCTTCACATGTGACCCAGGCTCATCGCCACAGGAAAATTTGTTCTGCAACCTGAGATAATAATGTGACCCAGCAGCAGCAGCAAGGTCCTGCAGGAGAGGAGAGCAGTGGAAGTTGATTCTGTGCCCTGACAATCTCAGGTCAGTGACTGGCTGCAGTATCACTCAGGTCAGTCTCTCAGGGCAGTCACTGCAGTCTCAGGGCAGAGAGTGGCAGTCTCAGGGCAGCCCTTTCCCTGCAGGCAGGGTGGTGTATGGTGCCCTGTCTCTGCAGGCAGGGTGGTGTATGGTGCCCTGTGCCTGCAGGCAGGGTGGTGTAAGGGGCCCTGTGCCTGTGTGGCACCCCTGCGGGGGATTGCCACAGGATCCACCGGTACAAGGAGGGAATTACACCTTGGTTCACACAGCACACCACACCTTTCCACCCCAGACCTAAAGGGGGAGCTCTACTGGCTGCCATAAGCCAGTTCCCCTTTAAAACATCCAGACCTGGGGAGGAATTAGTCAGTCTGCAGTGAGGAGAGAAGAGAGAGGATACGGAGGAGCTGGTCGCTGGGAGAGATCCAGGCCCAGGACCAGGGACCACTGACCACTGTGTTTCACCCTAGGGAAGGGGTCGGAGGCAAGCGGAAGAAACAGGGAATCAAGAAAAGGGAACCGGTTGCTATAGCCCTTTAATACACCCGGACACCGGAGTCCAACGCTAATACCATTTATTGCTACAGCAAAAGCCCGGAGGTTTCAGGAGAAGTTCACCCCTGAAGAAAACAAGTAAGAGACACTAAACTGACCAAGTATAGGACCAGGGCCATAGGAGAAACAGGGACCCCGCAGAAGGACCTCATTGTCAGTTTGCAGCAAAGCCCCGAGAGGGAAAAGAAGAAGCGGTGGGTTCAGGCTCAGGCAGGACATACCCCAAACCACAGAGCACAGACACAGAGGAGGCCTCATAGCTTTCTACGGTGGAAGTCCAAGTTGCACCGGGGACCTGGTTATTACTCTGGACTGTACCTGTTACCCGGTCACCAGTAAAAGGTACCGAAAGAACCATCACTGTGTGTTTGTGTGCCTGCTTAACGGCCGCAATTCACCGCCTTGTCCGCAGAGACGCAACTACTACTCCCCTCATCTATCCCCGCTGCTCTGAGGTAAAGCTCAACCTGTAGGGAGCTGTACCACCCTCTGCTGCACCCACCATCACCTCAGCGGCCGGCTGCAGCGCTGGTATACCCGTTACCAGGTATCATTGGTGGCGTCACGTTAACAATCCCCTTATCCCCCACCATTTCCCCACCATTGATGGTCCAGGGCACGGGACCGAGGATCGACCAGCCGTGATCCCCCATCGAAGCTGCTATCAGCCCCTGTACCAGAGTAGCCCATACCCTGTCGACCGCCTCACCTGCAGGCAGGGTGGTGTATGGAGCTCTGGAATGCCCCCCCTTTTTTGCCTCTGCTCACAGGGCCCCAAGGACAAGATTCAGTAGGTTCTGTATAATTTGACTGTGCGGACGCGATTGCAGCTGAAATGCATTTTTTCCTGCTAGCCCTAAAATTGTTATAGGGGGCTGGCAGCTGACGTGAATGCATTGGTCGGCCGGCGTATAACTTTTGTCATGTGCCGCCACATCCTGCGCTGCCTATGACGACGGCTCGCTCTCTTGACAAGAGCTTGCAGCTGCGAAATATATGCAGCTAACATGTTCCTGCCCACAGAGAGCGGGTGGTTGTGCCAGGCAGTGTCATAATTTGAAGCTCATGGGCCCCGATGCGAAAGCTCCAATGGGGCCCCCAATCATTGCAAATTTTTAATAGCATTAGTCTTTTTCTATAGGCTAAAGGCACTTTTGGGGCCCCCTAGGCTCCGGGGCCCAGGTGCGATTGCAACCCCTGTACCTATTATAGTTGCGCCCCTGGTGCAAGGTGATAGGATGCGAGTCGCATACAAGTGTGACTCCAGCCGAAGGAAGAGGACAACGCTGGACCGTGGCCGGATGAGGAGCAAGGTGGAGGACGATGCTGGACTGCGGCCGGGTGAGGTGGAAGGCGAAGGACAACGCTGGGCTGTGGCCAGGTGAGGAGGAAGGTGGAGGACAACGCTGGACCGCAGGATGAGAAGACAGCTCAGGGGGAGGACAGTGTACAGGAGGAGAAAACATTGCAGGAAGGGGGGACAGCGCAGGGCAAGTGGACAGCACACAGGAAAAGAGTTAGTGAGGGGGACAGCGCAAATGAGAAGACAGCTTAGGGAGGGGACAACGCACAGGAGGAGAGGACAGCACAGGGAAAGGGAACAGAGCACAAGAGAAGAAGATCGCACAGGGAGGGAGAGAAGCGCACAGATGAGAAGACAGCGCAGGGAAGGGGGACAGCATACAGGAGGAGAGAATATTACAGGGAGGGGGGACAGCACATAGGAGGAGAAGACAGTGCAGGGAGCAGGAGCAGCACACAGGAATAGAGTGCAGTATTGCATTTGTGTTGTTGTAAAAATGGATAAATAGGGAGCGCACATAGGGCGTTATCGTCTTAATAAATAGTCCAGTACCCCCAATCGGTGTGACTCACCTGCGGTGGTTGTGAGAGCCACAACAAACTGAGAGAGCCTGGTAATGGTCGCTGCAGGAGCCCACTGAAGATAAATGATTTCCACCGAAGAAAAAGCTGGGCTTTGTAGTCCGCGCTGACCTCAAGAAACTTCCAGTCCAGTAAAGGGTTAATCAGGTTCTGGTTTATTTGCCTACGCGTTTCGTGGCTTTAAATCTGCCACTTGCCCTGATGAAGTGGCAGATTTAAAGCCACGAAACGCGTAGGAAATAAACCAGAACCTGATTAACCCTTTACTGGACTGGAAGTTTCTTGAGGTCAGCGCGGACTACAAAGCCCAGCTTTTTCTTCGGTGGAAATCATTTGTGTTGTTGTAACAGACTGCAAAAAGCTGTAGTCCACATTTGCCTGTGCATTTAAAAAAACGCATACTTTGAGATGAGAGTGACTCTTGATGGGCCAGATGGATGGGCGAGAGGCTGGATCAGTAAAGGGCAGAAAGCTCCTCTCTGACTCAGACGCCAGCAAGGTGGAGATGGGGTACTGGTATGGGCTTGTATCATCGAAGATGAACTTGTGGGACCTTTTCTGGTTGAGGATGGAGTGAAGCTCAACTCCCGGACCTACTGCCAATTTCCGGAAGACAACTTCTTCAAGCAGTGGTACAGGAAGAAGTCGGTATCGTTCAAGAAAAACATGATTTTCATGCAGGACAATGCTCCATCACATGGATCCAACTACTCCACAGCGTGGCTGGCCAGTAAAGGTCTACAAGAAGAAAAAATAATGACATGGCCCCCTTGTTCACCTCAACTGAACCCCATAGAGAACCTGTGGTCCCTCCTAAAATGTGAGATCTACAGGGAGGGAAAACAGTACACCTCTCGGAACAGTGTCTGGGAGGCTGTGGTGGCTGCTGCACACAATGTTCATCGTAAACAGATCAAGCAACTGACAGATTCTATGGATGGAAGGCTGTTGAGTGTCATCATAAAGAAAGGTGGCTATATTCGTCACTAATTTTTTTTGTGTTCTGTTTTTGCATGTCAGAAATGTTTTTTCAAACTTTTGTGCAGTTATATTAGTTTACCTGGTGAAAATAAACAAGTGAGATGGGAATATATTTGGTTTTTATTAAGTTGCCTAATAATTCTGCACAGTAATAGTTACCTGCACAAACAAATATCTTCCTAAGATAGCCAAATCTAAAAAAAAAAACACTTCAACTTCCAAAAATATTAAGCTTTGATATTTGAGTCTTTTGGAGTTGATTGAGAACATAGTTGTTGATCAATAATAAAAATAATCCTCTAAAATACAACTTGCCTAATAATTCTGCACACAGTGTAGCTGTAGAACCTAGCACAGTAACAAAGGAGGCGTAATAGAGGAGTGGGGATAACTGGAGGAAGCAGAGCATAAGCATCCAGGAGGTGGAGTAATGATGTGGGCACGATCCGGGTTACAATGATAAAGGGAGCGTAGTAAAGGGGCATGGGCTAACCGGGGCGGAGCCATACACATCAGGCACATTATGAAGAGGGTGGTGATAAATGGGGGGAGGAGCCATAAGCATCTGATACATTATGAAGGGGGTGTGGCTATGAAGGGGTGAGGCTACATACATACACACACATATATACTCAGCTTTATATGGTAGATGTTCTTACCTTGTACTACAAGCTCTGTTTTTGTTGTATACATTTCTTTTAAGTTAAATACAAGGCATTCATATATACCAGCATCAGATGTCTGTATATTGCTTAGTACAAGAGATATATTTCCTTTTGGAAACTCATAATAAAATAGTTGTGCTCTTCCTTTAAATATCTCATTCTGGAGCTCATCTTCAAAGTGTCCATGATAAAAAAATTTGACATATTTTTGTTCAGTTCTCCATCTAATGTTCAGTGTCCGATATGAAAATGTTTCTTTGAGTTTCACAGTGCAAGGTAGAATCACAGTTTCACCTACATTCCCAGAAACAGTTGTGTCACTGTAAACTGAAGAAGAAAAGAAAACATATTCATTGACATGTGTGTTCAGGGGTGTGAAGTCAAACAAGTGCTTTTCTTATTTTTATAGAGAGTTTGCTAAAGGGCATTTACATTGCAAGATAATAGTGAATGAGCATTGTTAAAAATGTTTGTTGCCTTGCAAAAATGTTTTTGGGGTTTGTCTTTACAGTGTTTATTCTGTAGTAAAAACTTTATATGGTTGTGGAAGTATCAAACTTATATTGATTTATTTTTTATTAAATGTAGTGAAAATTATGCAGAAGTAAAAAAAATATTAATTTGGGGATTTTATTGCCATTTTCAGAGTCGCATGACATTTTTAGTTCTGGGTCATTCCATGTCAAGTGAACCAATGATTATTACCTCTTATATTTTTAATTCTTTTGAGATTTTGTTATTTGATAATAGCATGTCAGACAATGCAAAATGTGAAGAGAAAAATTGAAAAAAAAATTTTTTTTTTTTTTAAATGATTTTCCCAAGTTCGGAAAAAGTGTGAATTTCGCTGTTGCCTGCCTTTACGTTTCTCCTCATAACTAAGGCTAGGAATAAGATAGAGAGACAAAATAAACACCAATCTACTCAGAACTATACAGGCTTTCATCAGATATGTCACAAGAGGATCTTTGTTAATATTTTACCCATGTAATCGCAAGCGCAAAACTTTAAAACGCATTTCTGAAAAATCAGCGGGCTTTAAATATTTCAAAAACTTCCCATGTGTCTGCTTTGCTCTTAGCCACATCTGTACCAAATTTCAAGTTGGGATCGCGATGGGATCATATTTTAAAATATTTTACTATTAATAGCGTCAATGGGTCATTCCATATCAAGTGATCTAAATATGAATATTTTTTTTTACCTGATGTCTTTAGATTTTTTTTTATTTTTTTTCCTTTATGAAGTACTACTTTAGTTAATTACAAATTAAAAGTTTAGAATTTTTTTATTCATCAGTTAATTTTTTACAGATTTTTAAAGTTTAAAAAAAGTGTGAATTTTGGCCTGGTATGACTTTACATTTTTTTATCTTGGGCTAGAAATAAGATAGAGAAACAAAATAAACACCATTCTACTCAGAACTGTCCAGGCTTTCACCAGATATGTCACAAGAGTATATTTGTTAATTTTAATTTTTTACCCATGCGAACGCAAACGCAACATTTTGAAACGCATTTCCGAAAAAAACGTTTTAATAAAAATTTTCCAAAACTGCCCATGTGTCTTTTATGCTCTTAGCCACATCTGTACCAAATTTCAAGTTGGGATCGTGATGGGATCATATTTTAAAATATTTAACTATTATAGTGTCAATTCAAAAATCTTGAATTCAGATCTGTTCAGCCTGTGGTCTAAAAGCGTGGGGTCTATATTTATCAAATACATTACTGTATTATTTTGATATGTTACAGCTTAGAAGCAGGAGAGGGCATATAGGAAAAAGCTTTGTTAGGGCTCAACCTGAGAAAGCACAGGGATAGACAGTGAATGCAGAGCAGATGATAGGCCAGCAGCTCTGTCAATCATGTTAAGTGTCTACCCACTGCATTCAGGAAGTAAGACAGCTCGTTCAGACCTTTCATGTCCTGACATGTCTGGACATCTTCACTCCTGAACAAACAATAGTCTGTACAAAGCCATCAAGGCTGTGTACTAAAATATGGGTGAGTAAATATATTAATAGTTTAATGCTTTTATTATTAAGGGCCAATACACACAGTGCTATTCTTAGGGATCATCATTCAGAAAAACAGCCCCATTGATTTCTATGGGTTCACCACATGCAGTGTTTTTGGAAAAACTCAAGAGTGAGTAAATCACTGCTTGAACTACTTTTTAATCGCTGCAATAAACGCAGCATTTATCATTTATATAAAAAAAGCTGCCATTTTTTTCACTAGCGATTAAAAAAACTAACGCATATGTGGTAAAAACTTGGTAGAAAAACAAGCTGCCAAAACTGCAGCGTGTATCTGCATACAGAAAAAACTGTGCGCGCTAGCCCTAAAACTCACTTTATAGTAATACAGTTCTATCTCAAGTGTACTGTAAATCTTTATTTTTATTACCTATCTTCCTTACTTAATATTAACTGTATTTTTCCCACACAGCAATGGCTGCTACTTTCAAGAAACAGCATTTTATCATAGACACTGTTGCAATCCTTTTGAAAAAATATGAATATGATTGGTGCTGGTGGCTGGCTACTGTACTCTCCAAAGATTGTGAAAATGAAGAAGTAGAATTTACTTTATTGCATCCTTCTGGTCCAGCGCCATCCTTTGTGTATCCAAGAAAGCCAGACATTTTAAAAGTGCACAAAAATCAGATATTGACTCAGGCGGAGCCTAACACCGTGACAGGCCGGACATACTCTTTGACACACAAGGAAATGGCGATTGCTAGTAAGCGTTTATGGACAAGATTACATTTCACCCACTAGAAGGGACAAATTGATAAAATGCCACTTTAAAAACATACTATTAATTGTTTGATTAGTTCATAATTTATAGAACGATGATTTAACTACTGTACTATTCTTATTAAACACTTCATAAATCACATGTTTAGTGATAGAATAGAAAACAAATTTATATGTATAAATAGGGGTTAACATTTTTGGTTCTTTTAATCTTGTTTAATCAAACTTGAGGATATGATCACCTTTCTTCTTTTGGTTTGTTCAATACATTCAAGTTGAAAATGCTGAGCGTTGTGTTCTGATGATTAAGATGTATTTATCCTGGCACTTATGGGATTTGTTTTTTGTGTTTCTTTTTGTTGCATATAAATGTTTTATTCAATAAGTTGTGATAACTCATACAACCATAAAATAAAAAATATATAAATTTGACAGGTCCCAAGTTGAATCTCTGCACAAATATAACCAAGAACACAAATCAGTCATTTTTTCACAATTGCCCGTCAATAGTTTGAATTTGATATAAAGAAACATAGTCTTGAAACATATCAAATGAAAGCTGTTACCGTTCTGAGTAAAATGATGCCTCTCCCACTTCATTATCTTATTTCTAGCCTGAGATAAAAAAATGTAAAGTCATACCAGGCCAAAATTCACCCTTTTTTTAAACTTTAAAAATCTGTAAAAAATTAACTGATGAAGAAAAAAATTCTAAACTTTTAATTTGTAATTAACTAAAGTTGTACTTCATAAAGAAAAAGAATAAAAAAAATCTAAAGACGTCAGGTAAAAAAAATATTCATATTTAGATCACTTGATATAGAATGACCCATTGACGCTATTAATATTAAAATATTTTAAAATATGATCCCATCGCGATCCCAACTTGAAATTTGGTACTGATGTGGCTAAGAGCAAAGCAGACACATGGGAAGTTTATGAAATATTTAAAGCGCGCCGATTTTTCGGAAATGCGTTTTAAAGTTTTGCGCTTGCGATCACATGGGTAAAATATTAACAAAGATCCTCTTGTGACATATCTGGTGAAAGCATGCACAGTTCTGAGTAGATTGGTGTTTATTTTGTTTCTCTATCTTATTTCTAGCCCTAGATATGATAGAAAATGTAAAGCCATACCAGGCCAAAATTCGCACTTTTTTAAAACTTTAAAAATCTGTAAAAAATTAACTGATAAAGAAAAAAATTCAAAACTTTTTTTTTTGTAATTAACTAAAGTTGTTCTTCATATAGAAAAAAAAATTAAAAAAATATGAGGACGTCAGGGAAAAAAAATATTCGTTTTTGGATCACTTGACATGGAATGACCTATAGAGACTGCTGCTGGCTATATACACAATAGAGATGGCTGTGGGCCATATACACAATGGAGATTGCCACACAATAGAGAATACACAATAGTGACTGCTGCTGGCCGTACACAATAGAGAATACATAATAGAAATGGCTGCAGGCCTAATGAGCTGGTCCACGAGGTCACCAGCCGCAGCTGCAGCCTTCTGCAGCCTCTGGACACCGATTCAAAGCACCTGATCTCCCCCCCCCACAGCAAAGGCTTGCTGCACAAAACATGTATAATGAGAGCAATCTGTCCATGGGCCCCCCCTGGATCGGCGGCATCCGCTGATAGCCCTGTTTATCCTCATTGTAAACTGGTACTGCACGGGCCCCATAGTGGCCGTGTGGTCTCCCATGAAGTGACATTGATGTGCGTCCTTGGGATGCATATCTATGTGAAGCAGAGGCTAGGGTCGGCAGGCCCCTGTACCTCCAGGCCTGGTTGCATTCATGACCCCTGAGACCCCAATCGATACGCTCCTGAAAACAACTGAGTACTTTCTGCAATACTTTCAATAGTTCTAGATTCAAGGGCTAAGCCTTTAAATCAATGCATATGACTTCAATACTAAGTTGGCTTAATATCAGGAGACCTATTTGGGCTCTTGTGAAGACCTGATCGCTACCTAGTGCACAATACCAATTCGACGAGATGCTTATTCTTTCTTTGCATATTGTGGACAACAGTGAAAATTGCCCTTCTACAAGTCCTTATAGCTCTTGCAAATTTGTTGTTGTTGTATAAGCTCTGATTCTTCCATAATTCAGCCTTTATATTGGATTCCAAAAGGTTTACCAGCAGACATTCCTCTAAATCCACATAATCGTATGAAGAAATGGTTTACCTTAGGCCTCATTCGATAGACTAGTGAATGGTCAGTACTCAGTATATCAGCTGCAGATGTACCAGTAAGGACAAGAAACTCAAAAACGGCCCTTTCCAATTCAGGGTTCTTGGTAATGAAGAGAATGGTTTTTGTCAAGACAACAAATAATAATTACTGTATTTAATTATTATTGTGACATATTGTGATGTTTTGGCTCCTCTTGAGCCATGATCTCACTGTTACAGTAGAGAGAAATAAGCTGTGCTTCCTAAGTTGCATTCATGCCATTTGTAGCTCCTCTTTGCCGAGTACATTGCTCCATTAGTTTTGCCAGCCACTCCAGCGTGATCTCCACTTAGGAACCATAGATCTTCCTCTGCAAATTGTGAGATTGAGATCAAGGCTCGGGAGTTGTGGAAACTTAAAATACGTCATAATAAGCACTGAATAAATGAGCTAATATTTGTTGTCTTGCCATTTGGAGAGAGCTGTTTTCCAAAAGTATTCTTAGGGTTCATTCAGAAATCAGTTATTTTGATGTGTGAAAACAGCAGACCAAGTTTTCTCATGGCCACGACAGCACCCACAGAGAGAGAGGGGATCCGCCCCTGATGGGAATCTGCAGCAAGCATGAAGAGCTTACCTGGGTCCAATCAGCCTCTGTGCAGTCTGCATGTGGACGGCAGGGCCTGGGGCTTCAGAGGCAGCTTGGGAGGTCATGTTCCAGACCCTCCCTTCGTCTGAGGTATCCATGCGGTCAGCGCTGGGGGAGGCCACCCTGACGCATGGGTAGCGCGGAGCACTGCGTATCGCCGGGTTCCTGCTGCGGCGCGCGGGGGACCTGTGGTGATGGGGGCGCTGGTTGTGGTGCCTGTGGTCCCGCTGGCTCCTCCAGCGGGTCTGGCGGTGGAAGAGGTGTGGGGCGCGCGGCTGCGCTTCTGGGTGCAGCCGGTGCGCATGCACAGTGTCTCTCTGCGCTCTGACCCGGAAGTGGCGTCATAACCACTTCTGGGGATACCGGAGAGGTGTGCCCGTGGGAGGAGAAGTAAAAAGGCAGCGTGCAGGTGCTGTCTGGCGGCGAATGACGTCCTCTCCAGGGGCTTCAGAGGGGCGCCCTCTGGGAGAACAGGTGCACGCCAGCAAAGGCAAGTCCAAGGGTCGCTCCAGGAATGAAATCTCCGCAGACAGGAGTGAGAGGACCAGGACGGATCCATCTGCCACTCAGGCTGGACCTCCACTTTCGGTACCGGTACATGGGGTTTTCTGCATTACTGGGTGAGTGCAGGCTCGGCCTGTTTTTCTGCTCTCCTCCTTATCTTTATCCTTCTCTTAGGCTAAGAAAGTTAAGTATGTGAAACACCAGCAATGTGCTCTGTGTCCGAGGCTTCTCCCTGATAACTACCGTATATACTCGAGTATAAGCCAACCCGAGTATAAGCCGAGGCCCCTAATTTTACCCTCCAAAACTAGGGAAACTTATTGACTCGAGTATAAGCCTGGGGGGAAAATGAAGCAGATTCTCATCACGGTATACAGCCCCTCTCATCATGATAAATGGCCCCCCATTACTGTTATATAATCCCCCATTACTAGTATATAGGACCTCCATCACTGGTATACAGTTCCCCCCCATCAGAGGTTAAAGCCCCATCAGTGGAATACAGCCCCCCATCAGTGGTATATACAGGCCCTCCCATCAGTGGTATATACAGGCCCCCCATCAGTGGTATATACAGACCCCCCATCAGAGGTTACAGCCCATCAGTGGTATTCAGTGGTATATACAGGCCACCCCTCAGTGGTATATACAGGCACCCCATCAGTGATATATACAGGCCCCCCATCAGTGGTATATACAGGCCCCCATCAGAGGTTACAGCCCCATAAGTGGTATATACAGCCCCCCATCAGTGGTATATACAGGTCCCTCCATCAGTGATATATACAGGCCCCTCCATCATTAGTATATAGGCCCCCCATCAGTGGTATATACAGGCCCCTCCATCAGTGGTATATACAGGTCCCTCCATCAATGGTATATACAGGCCCCTCCATCAGTGGTATACAGGCCCCCCTTGCTGCCGCACATCTATAAAATAATAGAGCATTCATACTTATCCCTGTCGCTCTGTCACCGCTCATCCTCCGGTCTTCTTCCTGCTTGTACCCGGCTTCTATTCCTGTGGCGGGCGCAGCAGCGGTGATGTCATTGCTTCTGCGCCGGTCACATAACGCCAGGTACAAGCAGGAAGAAGATGCAGTGCATATTGCATTACACTAATGAGCGGGGGCACGTGACAGCCCGCTCCTACTCCAGCCCCTGATCACCGCCCCCCACTGATTTTCACACTGTGACTCGAGTATAAGCGAGGGGGGGCACTTTTCAGCACAATTTTTGTGCTGAAAAACTCGGCTTATACTCGAGTATATACGGTATTCTAAGAGCCTGTGCCAATCCTGTATTGTCACAACCTTACAAGAAGGATCTCCTGTGACAGATATCCGTGCCATGATTAGGGAAGAATTGCAGGCCTTCTCTCAGCAGGCTCATTCTAAGACACATAGGAAGAAACTTAAACCGGACTTGTCAGTTATTGTGTCGGAGTCAGAAAGTGGTCAAGTTAGCATAGATTCTTCTGATTCTTCCTCTTCATCATCATCTGAGGAGGGCAGGTCCAGTTTTCCGTTGGATAGTATGGATAGTTTGGTCAGATCTGTCCGCAGTACTATGGGGATTTCTGACTCTAAGGAGGTTAAGTCGTCTCAAGACATTGTTTGCTGGCCTTTCCCAGAAGAGATCCCTAAAGTCAGTCTCTTCAGCTTCTAAGCATTCATCCTTTCCTGTGGATGATTCAGGATTGCTCTTAGATCCATTGGATCGTAAGGCAGATATGCTCCTCAAACATTCTTGGGGGTCCAGCACGGGGGCCTTTAAACCTGCCGTCTCAGTCACATGTACGGCTCGATCCATGCTGGTGTGGATTGATCAGTTGTAAGATCAACTCATGGGAGGCGTTTCAAGAGAAAGGTTGCTTTCATCTCTTCCACTGATTAGGGGCGGGGCGGCTTATCTGGCAGTTGCTTCCGCAGATTCCTGACGGCTAGCGGCCAGGTCAGCTGGCCTTTTTAATTTGGCTCGTCGCGCCTTATGGCTTAAAGGCTGGAAAGGGGATGCACAGGCCAAGTCCCATTTATGTGCATTGCCATGTCAGGGAGGGCGTTCATACGCAGGTCTTTCGGTCAGAAGAAGCCCTATAAGGATCGTAACAGATGGGATAATGAGGCATCGAAGTCCAAAGGTGCCCTTTTTGGTTCCTCTTCAAAGAGTGACAATAAGTTCCGTTAGTCCGGCTCTACCAGTTGGGGGCCGATTGTGTGTTTTTTCCACACAATGGCAGGCTATTACTTCCAGCTTTTGGTTCCTGAATATTGTATCTTCGGGTCTGAAGCCAGATTTTGAGGTTTTTTCCTCCAGATTTTTTGTGCAGACTTCCCCTCCGTCTCCTTGGCAACAGCAGGTACTGGAGTTGGAGGTTCGGAGTTTGTTAGAGAAACAAGTCCTCTTGGAGGTCCCTGGGGACTAGGAGGGACGGGGAGTTTACTCCCCTTTATTCCTGATCCCTATCCTTAAACCTGATGGGTCCTTCCGCACTATTACTAACTTGAAGCACTTGAACACTTTTTTGCAGTTCTCTAGTTTCAAGATGGAGTCAATTAAGTCTGCCATTAAGGTCTTATTTCCTAGGTGTTTTATGGCAGTTTTGGATTTGAAAGATGCGTATTACCATCTGGCGATTCGTCCTGATAATCAGAGGTTCCTCCGTGTGGCACTCGTGTTCGAAGGTCTTCTCCGGCATTCATTTTCAGTTTGCAGCAATGCCATTGGCTTTGCCATGGCCCCGCGTATATTCACCAAAGTGATGTCAGAGGTGATGGCCTTTTTGCGTCATAAAGATATTCTTATTGTGCCGTATCTTGATTTCTTAATTGTGGGAAATTCTGCTTCTCAGTGCAGAGATTGCCTGTCCCGGACAATTTCTTTTTTGCAGAGTTTGGGCTGGTTGATCAATTGGGAAAAGTCTAGGATGTTTCCACTGACTTGTCAATCCTTCTTGGGTCTGCACCTGGATTCTAACAGTCAGCTGTGCTTTTTGCCGGATGACAAGAAGCAGGTAATCACTGGTATTATATAATATAATGCAGGGGCGGACCCAGACTGTAGTGGGCCCCGGTGCAAGAAATTTTTTGGGGCCCCCCCCCCGCCCCTCATAGTGGCGACAAAGTAATGTAAACATACAGCCCAGCATAGCCGCCAGGTAATATATACAATCCAGCACAGCCTCCAGGTAATATATACAGCCCAGCACAGCCGCCAGGTAATATATACAGCCCAGCACAGCGGCCAGGTAATATATACAGCCCAGCACAGCGGCCAGGTAATATATACAGCCCAGCACAGCCGCCAGGTAATATATACAGCCCAGCACAGCCGCCAGGTAATATATACAGCCCAGCACAGCCGCCAGGCAACATATACACTACAGTCCAGCACAGCCTCCAGGTAATATATGCAGACAAGCACAGCCTCCAGGTAATATATGCAGACTAGCACAGCCTCCAGGTAATGTATACAGCCCAAAAACAGCCTCCAGGTAACATATACAGCCCAAAAACAGCCTCCAGTTAATATATAAAGCCCAGCATAGCCTGGTATAACATATATAGCACAAGACAGCCTCAAGGAGGATATATATATACACTAGATGTGTGCCTGATGCTATCGCATCGGAGGGCGAGGATTGGTGCGGCGGCGGGATTCGGGGGGCGACTAAGTGGACACACACACACAGACACACACCCCCTTCCGGTCTCACCCATCGTTGATGGAAGCACCCCCCTCCCGGTCGTGGCGGCTCCACTAACACCTCCCAAACCCTCCACCCCCTCAGCTCAGGCGGCAGAGGGGCTTGATTCACCCCTGACCACACACATCCATATGTACACACATACAGTGTATATACACACACACACATCCATGTGTACATGCATATACAGTATATACACACACATCCATGTGTACATGCATATACAGTATATATACACCGATATGTACACATCCATTTGTACACGGATATACAGAATACAGTACATATACACACGCATATACACACACAGACACTCATATACAGTACACATACATAGAGGTAGGGAGATAAGTGACCTTATCAGTGGTGGTCTGCAGGCCGGTCACAGTTATCAGTCCAGTCCAGGACTCTGTTGTCGGGGGTCGGTCGGTCGCTTTGTCTGTGACATGATGGGATTTATTGCGGCTGTTTGAAATCCCTCAGATCTTCCATGACAGTGAAAGTTCAAACAGCAGCCATAAATGACCCGCAGCTACAAGACAGGATCCAGACCATCTCCCCACTGTGCAGAAACCTCGGGCCCCAGCGGCATATTGAGGCTCCGGATAAATACTTTCCCTCCAGCCTGATTGCACCTGTCATGGGGAGCTCTGCAGTAATACAGCCTCTTACCGGCCAGGATGAAGGAGCCCACACAGGAGGGGACGCCGCACAGGAAGATGCCAGGTACCAGCAGGCAGAGCAGGAACTGCATGGCCCCACCAGCAGTGCAGGATATAGAGCAGGAGGCGTTCAGCAGCTGGAGCCGCTGAGGAGTGGAGCTGACACACTCCTCCTCCAAGAAGCGGCTGCAGGGACAGAGCCGGAAGCTACACACTGGAAACACTACTTCCCCGACTGTGCCCGGCTGGCGGCAGCAGAGAGATTTAAAGGGGCCGCGGCCGCCAATAGGATGAGGCACCCGGCACACAGCAGGTGCGCAATGTGTTAAAATCCCCCCCCCCATAATAAAGCTGCGGGCGGCGGCGCTGTATTCTATCAGCACCAAATCCCCCCACATCCTGAGTCCTGTCAGGGAGCGGAACGGACCCGCTGCTGGAGCCTTCAGGGGCCCCCCAGCTGACCGGGGCCCTGGTGCAGCTGCACCAGCTGCACCACGGTAGTTCCGCCCCTGATATAATGTATACTGTATAATGTCAATATAATTGGTCTCAGCCCTGGACCTGGTTATAAATTATTGGTAATCACTAGGGTACCTTTATGTAATTATTTTAATGTTTTTATGAATTATTATATAACTTAAACTAATAAAGTGATCACTTAATTAAAAGATAATTGTACTCATAATACTCGCCAAGGTTGGATTTGCGGTTAGCCATCCTCGTATGTCCTTGAGATCAGCTATGTCCTTGTTGGGGGTTTTTGACCTCTTGTATTTCGGCGGTGTTATGGGCTCAGTTCCACACCAGGTGTCTTCAGCAGGAGGTTCTCTGCGCTGAGGAGGGTTTGCAGGGGTCTCTAGACAGTTCCCTTTCCCTTTCTTCGGAGGTCGTTGCTTCCCTTTCCTGGTGGTTGACTCCGAGTAACCACTCTAGGAGGGTTCCGTGGGTGGTTTCCCCGTCTCAGGTGATAGTTACGGATGCTAGTCCTGATGGGTGAGGTGCCCATCTGGGGTCACTGTGGGTCCATGGTCAGTGGTCGGTCCTGGAGGAGAATGGTTCTTCTAATGTCCGGGAACTTACGGCGATCCTTCAGGCTTTGCTTCACTTTCTCCCACGGTTGATTCACCAGCACGTCAGAATCATGTCGGACAATATGACCTGTGTCGCATATCTCAATCATCAAGGCGGTACGCAATCACGGCCTGTGATGTCTACTGCATCCACGATTCTCCGGCTGGCCGAACGTCATCTTCTCTCCCTCACAGCCCTTCATATCAATGGGGCGGACAATTCCATGGCGGATTTCCTGAGTTGGCATACTCTGTAACAGGGTGAATGGACATTAAGCAGACGAGTGTTCTGTCAGATTGTGCGCCTATGGGGGGTTCCGAACATCGACCTGTTCGCCTCGAGGGCGAATCGTCAGGTCGAACAGTTTGCCTCCCTCAATATCGGGCACCGTCCGACTGTGGTGGACTCTCTCCAGGCCTCTTGGAACTTCCATCTCGCATATGCCTTTCCTCCAATGTCCATTCTTCCATTAGTGATCAGGAAGATCAGGGAGGAAGGGGCGAGGGTCATTCTCGTTGCTCCTTTCTGGCCGAGTAGACCATTATTTTCCTGGCTCCGAGCCATGTCCCTGTCGGATCCATGGATCCTGCTGTCAACCCCGTCTCTGCTATCTCAGGGTCCACTCCATCACCCTCGAGTGCACGGTCTACACTTGACGGCGTGGAATTTGAGAGGTGGTTATTGAAATCAAGGGGGTTTTCGTATGGTCTGGTTTATACCCTTCTCCTGCGTAGGAAGCCCTCTACCACTAACATCTACTGTAGAGTTTGGCGTAAGTTTTTGTGTTTTACACTGCCCTGTTTTCTGCGGTAGTCCCTACCCAAGCTATCCTGGAATTTCTCCAACGGGAAAGGGAATTGGAGTTGTCAGTTAGTACTCTTATGGTTCAGGTGTTTGCCTTGGGAGCCTTGTATGGGGCTAATGTTGCGGGGGATAGATGAATTGCTAGGTTTATTTCTGCTTGTGAATGCAGCGCTCCGGTTCACATTGCCTGTGGACCTCCTTGGGACCTGTACTTGGTTCTGGAGGCGCTTACTAGTTCTCCGTTTGAACCATTAGACTCTTCCTCTCTGTAGGTTCTTTCCCTTTAGACAGCCTTGTTAGTTGCCCTTACCTCTGCACGCCAAGTTTGGGACATTCAGGCACTCTCCATAGACCCTCTCTTCTTCTCAGTCTTTCCTGATAGGTTAATGCTGAAACCTGATCCCTCTTACCTGCCAAAGGTAGTTTCTAGGTTTCATTGCAGTCAGGAGATCATTCTGCTCTCCTTTTATCCTGACCCTGTTACCCCTGCCGAACAGACGTTTCATACGCTCGATGGTAGACGAGCTGTCCTCTCCTGCATGGATAGGGACCCTGGCAGGGAGGAAGTGTAGGGTTCTGTTTGTCTCCTTCCAGGGTCAGAAGAAGGGGTCTGGAGTCTCTAAGAGTACCTTGTCCCAATGGGTCAGAGAAGCTATATGCTTGGCGTATCAGGCTACGGGTGTGCCTCCTCCGGACGGTGTTCGGTCCCATTCCACAAGGGTAATGCCTTCCTCCTGGGTTGAACAGGCTGACACGTCTATTGAGTTGCTATGTAAGGCAGCACCCTGGCCCTCACCTTCTACTTTCTATGACCACTATAGTCTTAACCTATTTGCTTCTGATTTGGTGTTTGGGAGGTCTGTCCTCCACGGTGGTCCCACCCTGAGCTTTTGATCTCTGTAAGTGTCTCTGTGAGTGCTGTCATGGCGATGGGAAAAGACCAGATTACTTACCGGTAATCTTGCTTTATGGAGCCACGACAGCACCCACTCACTCCCCCCCCCCCCCCCTTGTTTTCTGTTTTTTGACCTTCTGTTTGTCACGCGTGTGGTGGTGATATTGTTAATGAACTTGTCTGATTTGAACTTGTACTAATTAGCGGTTCCTCTCAGTCTCTGTAACACAACTGAGGAGGCGAGGGGGACCGCCCCTTTTTATCTGTAGGTTTTCTGTCCCTGGGGGCAGATCGCCTCTCTCTGTGGGTGCTGTTGTGGCTCCATAAAACAAGATTACCGGTAAGTAATCTGGTCTTTCATCAGTGTGTGGTCAGAGTTTCATCAGTTTTTCTATGATTGCAAAACAAATTCTCTATTTTTCCCTATCAATTCATGAAGAACAGATGACATCCTAATGCTGTCTGATTTTATTAATGGACCCATAGACTTTCAGTGTGAAGTTTGATCAGACACTCAGATCAACATTGCCATGCCTCTGCGATCTTTCATGAACTACTTGGTCAGCAAAAACTCACAAACATGTCAAAGGCACCATTCACTACAAGTAATGGTAAGAGTGCTATTTGTGAAGAATACGGATGGCACTGATGTGCAAAAAAAACCTGACGTTTGAATCAGCCCTTAATTTGTTTTTTTCTATAAACAAGAAACATGTCTCTTTAGGTTTAGGAACAATCTAAAATTCATTGCATTTATAATCCCAAGATCTATATACCTGTACTTTTATTTTCTTGTTTCTATTTGTGCACATTAATGTCAATGATTATTTCCTTAATAGCCATTGTGGTATGGACATTGACCCTAGTGAGTCTAGTCTGTTAGCAATCTGTTGCTTTACTATTAAGATAGGGTCAACGCCCTACAGGTTGAATACTGTCTAGTGTTGTATAAATTTCAACTAAAGATTATCAGATTTTATTAAGGAGTAAATAAACTTTTGGTACAGTTCTTAAGTGTTTTAGGTCTTTTAATTCTGAGTAGATAGGTTAGGCTGTGTCCTAAGATCCCACCAATCACTCAAAAGACCTCTAAGGCTGCCTTCACACTTGCAGATGCATCTGCAGCGTTTTGCAGATGCATCTGCAAGTATCAGCATGCAGACCGCGGCCCCTATGTTTATAATAGGGCGCACCGCGGTCTGAAAGCACTCATTCATTCCTATATGTGAACCGTCCGCAGGCGGATGCCTGCTTACAGATCACACACTCCCGCCCGCACCATGGACGCAACATCTCGCGTCCATGGTGCGGGCGGGAGTGTGTGATCTGTAAGCAGGCATCCGCCTGCGGACGGTTCACATATAGGAATGAATGAGTGCTTTCAGACCGCGGTGCGCCCTATTATAAACATAGGGGCCGCGGTCTGCATGCTGATACTTGCAGATGCATCTGCAAAACGCTGCAGATGCATCTGCAAGTGTGAAGCCAGCCTTAGATGTGCACAGTTCATGAGTCAGGAGCATGCAGTTCCTGCCTGAGGAGTGACATAAAGACAGTAGAAAGACTATCCATTTTATTGCATCAATACTTTGCTGTGTGTGCAGAATTGTTATTTAATAATAGTTTAGAGCAAGTGATTTTAATGAACTTTCAAATATACTTAATTAATAAATTCATAAACCTTCCACGAGATGTTCCCACTCACTGTATGTGAAGCAGACATATGTATAATTATCAGTCCGATACGTCTTTACAGTGAATGGCCTACACTGTTGACTGCAGCTGGTGAGGAAACAATGTATGAGAATATCTCAGCCTACAACACAGCTGCTAAGCAATGTCAGGATCAGTGGAAACTCCTCAGAACCTTGTGCCAAGGAAAGATCTGTCATCTCGCTCCACACAGCTCAGTCACAATCTCTGATAACCCCTTGTCTGCCGACTGTCCGCACAGTTCACTGTCAGCCTGCTCTCAGAAGCTGTGGAAATATGCACACTGTGCTTGAAGACACTGACCACTCACACACATCAATAAAATGCAGTTTTTAAAAGTACACAAAAATGTGAGGAAATAAGTCATATGGCACAAAAAAGCATTATCTTAGCTGCTATGTGACCCATCATTAACAACCAGTGTAGTATTGCTTTTTTGTTTTATGTTTTTTTAAAATGAATTATTAACCAATATGTTAACAGGTGTAATGAGAAAAAATATCAAAACAACAGATATGCAGGTTTTTTGGTCACGTCTCTTCCCTAAAAAGACAATAAAAACTATCAAAACATCAAATATAACCCAACATAACATCAATAAAATTGTCAACTCACCGTGGCAAAAACAAGGCCTAACACAGCTTAATCAACAGCTATTGTGTATACAGCCCAAAGTGCTCTCAAGTGTGTGTGATTTGTGAGTGAGTGTATGTATGTAAGGTATGTGTGCGTATATATATATATATATTTTTTTTTTTTTTTTTTTAATTGAATGTTTGGAGGCGGAGCCTGGGTAGAGGTGGAGCTGTGGTGGAGGCTAGGCAGAGTCTCAGGGGAGCCCCAATATTCCCAGTGGTAGCCTTGCCAGACACCATTGTAATACATTATATTAGAGGTCACATTGGGACGCATCCGGTTTTTAAACAACCACCAAAAATGCTCTTCATACGTCAAGGGAGAACGTAAAAAAACTGATGTGGTAGGATCAGGTGTAATCCTCCTGATGCCACCGCATGTACCTGCGGACCCATTTTAAGTATAGGGCCACATGCCTGATCAGGATGCTTCAGGATTCGGACGGATTACAAAGCAAG
>JARQOC010000004.1:345334113-345402816 GCA_033576535.1 Allobates femoralis | reverse complement strand
TGTAAATTGAATGTTATGAAATGTAATTGGAAAGACACTATATATACTTTTCACTATTGATATGTTATACACTGTTTGAAGAAGGTTTAGCTTGAACCGAAACGTTAAGGCTGAAGCCTCACTGTCATGCATCAAACACGGAGCGCATTTGATACATGACAGTGATGTGAGTGTAGTGTGTGTTTTGTGTCACTGTGGTGTGAGTGTGGTGCGTGTGGTTGAGTGTGCATAGATGTATGCATGTTAGTGTGCTGCGGGTGTTCTGCATGAGTGAGTGTGTAGTGCATGTCAGTGTGATGCTGACCATGGTCCTGAAGTTTGGTTGGCGCGATTTCTCAGCATGTAATCCTGCCGAGCAAACTTCTGGCCCACCGACAGCATTTACCGGCTTTTTTTTAAATTGCCTGTTTCCCGACACAGTATGCAATCATCTTTTACCGCTGTGACAGCAGCGGTGAGAGATCATTCATGAAAACACAGCCACTGTCCACATTTTGAAATTCCCGGGATTAACCTGCATATTAACTCCATCTGCAACATCTGTGCGGCATGTCAGCACAGAGGCTTCAGATGTGGCTAATAAGCCGGATTATGCAGGGTTAACCCCATGTTTATGTAGTGCCAGCTTGTGGCCAGGTATGTCCACACTCCCTGGACACATGCTGATATTGTGCTAGATGGTATCCCCATGAATGCATTATAGGACACCGGTTTGCAGGTGACATCAATACCTTATATTCTTTACAAGTGATACTGGGCAGATTCATACATTACACGTTTCCAGATGATAGTTTTACCATTTATGCTGCAGATGGTATACCTATGCCACATGTGGGATTTAAAGAAGTCACCATAAAGGTGGGGCCAGGGCTGCACCGTCCATTGGACAGTGTGAGCCCTGAGTCTCAGGCGGCAAGCAGGCAGGGGGAGCGGCTGTGTAGAAGGGGGCGGCGCCTCAACCACACGGCGGATTCCTGTGTGCTGTGTGATGGGTGCTGCTGGCTGCAGCATGGTAAGGCACAGCCTCTCCCTCTGCCTGTCTAACAGCAACCCCCCTGCTCTCCTGTTGGGGCCACTGTTTATATACTTGCGGCTGGTGTTAACAGCTATCTCCCCCCCACTCGTCACCAGCAGCACAGGCGGCGGAAGAGCTTCATGGGGGCCTGTAGAACTAAAAGTCCAAGGAATGGTGATTGTTGATGTAGAACCAATGTGAAAGTAATTCCATGCTGACTCTAGGCACCAATGTGAATGAGAATTGCCTAAGAATTGGCAGCAGCAACTCCTACTGAAAGAGATAAAAGTGGGCAGTGTAAGAGTAAGTGATCCGGTACCCATTGCAATACCCCCAAAAAGTAAAATGTTAATCTGATGTAGGGCAGCAATAGGCCTTAAATGGCAAGATTACCAAAACCTGGTGGAGCCTGTGTACTCAGACAGTAGGCCCACTGTCTTGACAGCCAGAGTGGTAGAAAACCGGCCTGCGTGTCTGTCAGTTATTCAGCGCCCTAAATCCTGCACCCTAATGGCCTACCATCGCAATAGACTGTCACGGTTATCCCGAGGAACCTCGACACCTGTGTGGAGCGATAACACCTCAGTTGCCCGTCCATCATCCTTAGAGGTTCGACACCGCAGCGCTGGTCCAATAACCGAATACGACAGGTGGCGTTATGGCACCTACCCGAAAATCCTATCCCCAGAGCTCCCTTTTTGAAAGCTGATCCACAGGGTCACGGAAGCGAGATCTCGACCCCTGTGACTTCCCCGTACGCGCTCCAAAGCTCGGTTCCGAGTACCCACGGCCCTGGGGCGAGACACATGTGCACTTTAACATCTGGGACCCTGGGGCACATGCAACACAAGCAGTGGTAATGTACTCTTTCCATTAACATTTTTTGAGCATAACAATTAACTAACTTTACAACTAGGAGTGCTATGAGACTTCCAATCACAGTTCAATAATGATCTAGTGCAGAATCAAATATAATATTTAGATGCAATGTTTCACTTGCACAATATAATATGCTAACACTGGTGAACAATGTTTTATGCCCTTAATATTATGGATTATGAATGATTTTTACACTGTATTGTCTTAATTTAAGAATCATGATGTCATCGCTGTGGGTCCCGGTAACATGATTGGATACCAAGCAGCGTGGAGGCAGTTAAAAGGCAGCAAGTTGCAGGCAGGGAGTGGTGAAGGGTAAATAATAGCGTTTATTATTTTACTGTGTGAGCCAGCTGGGGGGCATATACACCATGTACTACATTATTATGCAAACTGGTTTTAAGTGTCATAGGGTTTTTTTTTTTCCTGTCAATGAAACCAATTGATGGTATTGTGTCTCAGGGTTCCTTGGATCACTGAAATCAAACACAGATACCTGTGATAATTAGTTCGTCAGGTGAGCTCAATAAAAGGAAAACTGGGTGCTCCACAATATTAAGCTGACTACAGTTTTCAAGTAACATGAGAAAGAAAAAGGATATCTCTGCTACCGAAAAGCAACAAATAGTGCAATGCCTTGGACAAGGGATGAAAACATTAGATATTGCACGAAAACTTAAGCATGATCATCATACTGTGAAGAGATTTGTGGCTGATTCTGAGCACAGACGTGTTTGTGCAGATAAAAGCAGAATGAGGAAGGTTTCTGCCAGGCAAGTTCATCGTATTAAGAGAGCAGCTGCTAAAAAGGCCTTACAAAGCAGCAAACAGATATTTGAAGCTGCTGGTGACTCTGCAGTCCCTCGAACCTCAAGGTGTAGGATCCTTCGAAGGCTTGCTGTGGTGCATAAACCTACTATTCAGCCACCCCTAAACAGTGCTCACAAGCAGAAACAATTGCAGTGGGACAAGACATACATGAAGACTAATTTTCAAACAGCCTTCTTTACTGATGATTGCCAAGAAACCCTGGATGGTTCAGATGGATGGAGTAGTGGATGGTTGGTGGATGGCCACCATGTCCCAACATGGCTGCGATGTCAGCAAGGAGATGGAGGAGTCATGTTTTGGGCCGGAATCATTGGGAAACAGCTGGTAGGCCCCTTTAAGGTTCCTGATAGTGATAGGCGAATCCTAAATTACTCGGAATCGCTTGACTCTAGCGAGTCCGAGCCCGGGACTCGCTACTCGTTGCGAGTCTAGCGAGTCCAATGTTAATGAATGGGGAAGTGAGTAATAGCGAGTAGTGTGAGATTTACAAATCGCAGATGTGTCTCTGAAGCTTCAGCCTGAAGCAATCCTAGTTTTGTCATTTATTTGCATTGGACTCGTTTACTTTGCAACTGTAATTGCTGGGAAACTCGCACAGATAAGAGTCCTGTCTGCTCAGTGTGCTGGCTGCCACAGCTCCAGGGTCCTAGAGCCCGCCTGCTGCCTGATGTAGCAGTGCTGAGATTGTTCTCAGTCTGCTCATTCCCTGTGTACAGACATGAATGTCTGTGCACAGAGATGATGTACAGGGGATGTAGCAGAGAGGACATCGCGTTTTGGACTGCGTCGGATGGAAGAGGATTTTTTTAATTAAAGATGGCGTCTCTAATGGCTTTTTTTTTTATTTCTAATAAAAAATTTTCTCTGTGTTGTGTTTTTTTTAAAACAATTTAATAGAAATTCATGGCGGTCATGTCTAATATTGGCGTGACCGCCATAAATTTCGGGCTTAGGGCCAGCTGATAATACAAAGCTGGCCCTAACCTCTTTATTACCCAGCGTGCCACCGCCACCAGGGCCGCTGGAAGAGCGGGGTTCAGCGCCAGAGGATGGCGCTTCAATGAACGCGCCATCTTCTGGGGCGGCTGCGGGCTGCAATTTGCAGCGGGGGGTGCCCAGAAAGCTTGGGCATCCCTGCGCTGCGGATTCCAGCCCCCAGCTGCTTAGCTGTACCTGGCTAAAAATAGAAATTGCGCGGAGCCCCACGCATTTTTTTTAATTATTTCATGAAATTCTGAGATTCTGACTCTGAGACTCTGAGATTCTGACTCTGACTCTCTGAGATTCTGACTCTGACTCTCTGAGATTCTGACTCTGACTCTCTGAGACTCTGAGATTCTGAGACTCTGAGATTCTGAGATTCTGACTCTGACTCTCTGAGATTCTCGGACAAAAGTGCTTCGGTGTCCGCGCTGCTGCTCCAAAGCCAAAGAAACACAGACACGGGAATGTCTGGTACAGCTACAGCCTTTATTTTCCTCCTGGCTGTAGCTGTACCAGACATTCCCGTGTCTGTGTTTCTTTGGCTGTGGAGCAGCAGCGCGGACACCGAAGCACTTTTGTCCAAGATTCTGCATTACGACCACGGTCACCGTTGAGAGTGCGGTCCCTGCAGCAGCTGCTTGTACGCTATTCTACCAGTTGTGGGTTTCACAACTGACTAAGGTGAGCAATTCCACATCGACAAGTGAGAGTTTTTAATTGAGATAAGACCCTATATGCGCATTCTTTCTTTCTCTGAGATTCTGACTCTCTGAGATTCTGACTCTGACTCTCTGAGATTCTGACTCTGACTCGCTGAGATTCTGAATCTGACTCTCTGAGATTCTGACTCTGACTCTCTGAGATTCTGACTCTGACTCTGAAATTCTGAGACTCTGAGATTCTGACTCTGACTCTGACTCTCTGAGATTCTGACTCTGAGATTCTGACTCTGACTCTGACTCTCTGAGATTCTGACTCTGACTCTGACTCTCTGAGACTCTGAGAATCTGAGATTCTGACTCTGACTCTCTGAGATTCTGACTCTGACTCTCTGAGATTCTGACTCTGACTCTCTGAGATTCTGTCTCTGACTCTCTGAGATTCTGACTCTGACTCTCTGAGATTCTGACTCTGACTCTGACTCTCTGAGATTCTGACTCTGACTCTCTGAGATTCTGACTCTGACTCTGACTCTCTGAGATTCTGACTCTGACTCTAACTCTCTGAGATTCTGACTCTGACTCTGACTCTCTGAGATTCTGACTCTGACTCTGACTCTCTGAGATTCTGACTCTGACTCTGAGTCTCTGAGACTCTGAGATTCTGAGACTCTGAGATTCTGACTCTCTGAGATTCTGACTCTGACTCTCTGATATTCTGACTCTGACTCTCTGAGATTCTGACTCTGACTCTCTGAGATTCTGACTCTGACTCTGACTCTCTGAGATTCTGACTCTGACTCTGACTCTCTGAGATTCTGACTGACTCTGACTCTCTGAGATTCTGACTCTGACTCTGAGACTCTGACTCTGAGACTCTGAAATTCATGAAATAATAAAAAAAAAATGTGTGAGGCTCCGCGCAATTTCTATGTCTAGCCAGGTACAGCTAAGCAGCTGGGGGCTGGAATCCGCAGCGCAGGGATGCCCAAGCTTTCTGGGCACCCCCCGCTGCAAATTGCAGCCCGCAGCCGCCCCAGAAGATGGCGCGTTCATTGAAGCGCCATCCTTTGGCGCTGAACCCCGCTCTTCCAGCGGCCCTGGTGGCGGTGGCACGCTGGGTAATAAAGGGGTTAATACCAGCTTTGTTATACAAGCTGGTATTAAGCCCGAGATTCTTAATGTCAGGCCACGTTTGACCCAGCCACTAAGAATCTCCAATAAAGGGTTAAAAAAACACAGAGAAAATTTTTATTTGAAATAAAAAAAAAGCCATTAGGGACTCCATCTTTAATTAAAAAAATCCTCTTCCGTCCGACGTAGTCCAAAACGCGATGTCCTCTCTGCTACATCCCCTGTGCATAGATATAGATGTCTATGCACAGGGAATGAGCAGACTGAGAACAATCTCAGCACTGCTACATCATGTCTGTGAGCAGGCGGGCTCTAGGACCCTGGAGCTGCACAGAGAAGACAGCTGGACTCGGCTCGCAAAGAAACAGCAGTTATTTGCGAGTTTCCCTGCTATCACTGGCACAGTAGCCGAGTCTAATGCAAACAATGGCAATCCTAGTTTTGTCAGCGTTTGCCAATGATTTGCATTGGACTCGTGCGAGTAAACGCTGGGAAACTCGCAGAGTACCGAGTCCTGCGAGTCCCTTACTACTCGCCGAGTAACGAGTCCAAGCGAGTAGATTCGCCCATCCCTAGTTCCTGAAGGTGTGAAAATGACCTCTGCAAAGTATATAGAGTTTCTAACTGAGAACTTTCTTCCATGGTACAAAAAGCAGAAACATGCCTTCAGGGGCAAAAACATCTTAATGCACGACAATGCACCATTTCATGCTGCAAAGAATACCTCTGTGTCATTGGCTGCTATGGGCATAAAAGGAGATAAACTCATGGTGTGGCCACCATCTTCCCCTGACCTCAACCCTATAGAGTACCCTTGGAGTATAATCAAGCAAAAGATATATGAGGGTGGGAGGCAGTTCGCATCAAAACAGCAGCTCTGGGAGGCTATTTTGACATCATGCAAAGAAATACAAGCAGAAACTCTCCAGAAACTCACAAGTTCAATTGATGCAAGAATTGTGAAAGTGATATCAAAGAAGGGTTCCTATGATATCATGTAACTTGGCCTGTTAGGATGTTTTGGAGTTAAATAGCTTTTTATTTCAGTGAATGTGACCTCCTAATGCTGCAAATTCAACAAATGAGCATTTTCAGATCTTTCAAACATATCAAATGTTTAGAAAATCTACTGTGCCTAATAATTTGAAACAGTGCATTAAGGCTGGGTTCACATTTGCAGACCCCTCCGCAGCATTCTGCGGAGGGAATCCGCAAAGTGACCGCAGCGGCAGCGAGCTCCTATCTTTATAATGGGAGCGCACGGTGCTGCGCTTGACTGCGCATGATCGTGCGCACCCATTCACTCCTACATGTGATCTGTGCGCAGGCGGATGCCTGCGCACAAATCACACAGTCTCGTCCGCACCAGGGACGCGACATGTTGCATTCCTGGTGCGGACGAGACTGTGTGATTTGTGCGTAGATCACATATGGGAGTGAATGGGTGTGCACGGTCATGCGCAGTCAAGCGCAGCACCGTGCGCTCCCATTATAAAGATAGGAGCTCGTGGTCGCTGCGGTCACATTGCGGATCCCCTCCGCAGAACGCTGCGGAGGGGTCCGCAAATGTGAACCCAGCCTTAGAGGTTTTTTTAATTTTGAAGGTTATACTGTTATCATTGGGAGGTTTCTTCAATAAAATTCAATGTATACTCTAACGGGTGATGACTTTTATTACACACACTGTCATTTGCGCCGACCATTTAGGAAAATCGGAGAAAAGGAACATTTGCATAATAATTAGAACATGGTGTAGAGTGGCAAGGTGCATATGCAGAATAAAGGGGTTGAGTGCAGGATGGGAGGTAGGAGCAGGTTCATATAATATGAACCGCTTTCCCCATCCATCTTTCAGTGCAGCTTCAGCACTAACAGGTGGACAGCGGGTTGCCGTGAATATTATATAAGTACTAGATGGTGGCCCGATTCTAACACATCGGGTATTCTAGAGCAGAGGTTCCCAACTCCAGTCCTCAAGGCACACCAACAGTGCAGGTTTTCAGGGTTTCCTTAGTATTGCACAGGTGATAATTGAATCACCTGCACTGGGGATGATTCCAATTTCTAAGGAAATCCTGAAAACCTGCACTGTTGGTGTGCCTTGAGGACTGGAGTTGGGAACCTCTGTTCTAGAATACCTTGTAAACAGGAGTGAAGTGCGTCACACTGACTGACAGCTTTGTAGACAGGAGTGAAGTGCATCATGTCGAGCCCACTGGGACGAAGGTACTCGGTACCAGACCGTGTCTGCTACGGGGGAAGTCACGGGTGGTCCTGGTCCGGACAGTGTCCCGGGCCCTGGCAAATAAAAGGGTGCATTTACAGGGGAGAATAGTCTATAGTGACGCCACCCACTATATGCGGCCAGTAAGGGGGCCGTCGCTGCTGCAGAACCTCCGGGGATGATGTAGTGGCAGCATAGATGGTATAGTTCCTGTGGGTAGAACTGTATTCCCCGGGGCAGTGATGGTATAGTCTATAATGGATATGAATGGTGGAGACGGGGTTAAAGGACACACACTCACGTTTTGTAGTCAAAGGTGCAATTCTCCTTTTCTCCTGATGCTGCAGCTTCTTCTAATCTGTGTGCAGAGCTGGCAGGCTTGTAGCTCTGCAGGTGGGAGCTCTCTGTCGCTGGATGTAGGGCAAAGGTTGCAATCAATACACAGACTCACAGTTTTGCTGTTTTCATCAGCTTCCTCGTGTTACGCTGTGTGTGTGTCCTGGCTGCTGCTTCTAGCTGAGCTGCTGGGACTTTTCACTCTTTCTCTGTGTTCTGCTGGTACCACTTTGCTAGGCAACTTGAGTCCTCTGTGCTGTGCTGACCCTTCCGTGTTGCTTTGCACTGGTACTATGGGCATCTAGAAATCCCACTTTTCCTGGATTCACTGTGCTGTGGGTGCCAGACACAGTACCGGATCCGGTGTCCGCTCTGTGCGCTCTTCTGGGGCAAGTGAAGGTATCACTCCAGCTCCCAGACGTGTTCCTCAGTCTGTAGTTCTCCTGTTCCTCTGACCCTTGCTGGGCCTGCACTGAGCTAACTCTGCTCTAACTGTGCTCTTCACAGCACTGATCCGTGCTGAACTGAGCTCTCCCTCATGAGCAGGAGTATTTAAGGGAGCAGGTTGTGCTCCCCCTCCTGGCCCAGAGGTGCTAGTGTTTGTCAGTGTGTTGTGGGGAGAGAACCCATGTGATGTTATTGTGGCACATTAACCCATGGGGTGCCACACGTCACACTGACTGACAACCTTATATACAGGAGTGAAGTTCGTCACACTGACAGCCTCGTATACAGGAGTAAAGTTCGTGACACTGACTGACAGCCTTGTAGACAGGAGTGAAGTTCGTCACACTGACTGAAAGACCTTATAGACAGGAGTAAACTGCATCACACTGACTGACAGACCTAATACACAGGAGTAAGGAGTGAGGATGATGAGGCTGTGAGAATAGGGAGGCTGTGAGTATGGAGGAGGCTGTGAGGATGGGGGAGGCTGAGTGGATGGAGGAGGCTGAGAGGATGGGGAGGCTATGAGGGTGGAGGAGGCTGTGAGGATGGGGAGGCTGAGGGGTTGGAGGAGGCTGTGAGGATGGAGGAGGCTGAGGGGATGGAGGAGGCTGTGAGGATGGGGAGGCTGAGGGGTTGGAGGAGGCTGTGAGGATGGAGGAGGCTGAGAGGATAGAGAAGGGTGTGAGGATGGAGGGGCTGTGAGGATGGAGAAAGCTGTGAGGATGGAGGAGGCTGTGAGGATGGGAAGGCTGTGAGGATGGAGAGGCTGAGGGTATTGAGGAGGCAGTGAGGATGGAGGAGGCTGTGAGGATGGAGGAGGCTGAGGGGATGGAGCAGGCTGTGAGGATGGGGAGGCTGAGGGGATAGAGGAAGCTGTGAGGATGGAGAAGGCTGTGAGGATGGGGAAGCTGAGGGGATGGAGGAGGCTGTGAGAACGGAGGAGGCTGAGGGGATGGAGGAGGCTGCAAGGATGGGGTTTGCATCCGTGGCAACCAATCAGAGAAGTAGCGCGGCTTGGCGCGCGGTTTGAATTCCACTCCTCTGATTGGTCGACCGCGCTACTTCTCTGATTTGTCGCTGCGGCAACCAATCAGAAGAGTACTGCGGTTTGGCGTGCGGTTTGAATGCCACGGAGGGCACCACAGATGCGAGCAGCCGGGAGAGCTGCTGACTGGAGCTCAGCCGCGGCTACTGCTGCACAGAGGTCAGTCGGAGACACCGGTCATCTCCCGGCTGCCTTGCCGCGGACCTCTGTGCCACAGGTAGCCGCGGCTGAGCTCTGATCAGCGGTCATTTCCCGGCTGGCTCGCGCGCGCGATTTCGGCGTCAGACAGACACGATTAGGAGTTTATATGGTAGATTAAAAGGTACAACAAAGCCACAGCTGAGTGAGGGCGGGGGTAGGGGAAAGCTGCTCACCTCGCATAATATTCCTCCAGGCTCCCAGGCTCTCGGTTAAGTGGCTGGCACCACTGCTGAAGATCATGCATTTAAAAGATCCGGAGCCTCTTGTCCTTAATAAGAGGTTGACTTTATTCAAAAATTAAAATCATAATAACGTCACATTGTCTCTGAAGAACAATATCTTTGTTTGTAAGAAAAATTATATAAGAACTATTAAGCTAAAAATATCCCATTACTCCTCCTTGAATATGGAGGTAAAATATGATGAATGGATTATTTGTTTTTAATGAAAATGTATGTATATATACATGTATATGTTCATGGTAGTATGTATATATATGTATGTGGGTGAGGTATATGTGTATGTGTGTATATTGTGAGGCACCGCCGGCATGATCCTCATGGCCGGGGCGTGTCACATGCCGGAGCACGGTATGATCCTGCTCCCACTGGCCGGTTTATGACGCTGTGTGAACCTGTGTTGAATACAGTGAGTTTCATGAGCCTAATGAGCGGCAGTGAGAGTGGGATGAGATCCATGAGGAATAGGATGTAAGGAGTGATTGCTGACAACCCGGAAACACAGGGAGTTAACATGAGCTGTGTGGAAGGCTGATTGCCAGCAGCTAAGGGGGTGTGTCCATGTGGGAGTGGCTGGCACGATAAGAGCCAGCCACCTGAGTGATTGGACCAAACTTGTGTGAGATCCATGCTCAGCCAGTCTGTGTGAGAGACTTATGGGAGATCCATTTCAGCCAGACCAGCCTGAGATGGAGATGGAAGCTGAGACCAGTCCAGGGCAGAGCAGTCCAGAGGCTCTGTGTGAATGAAGGGAGCATGCTAGCTCCAGGTCGGTGCCAAGATCCGTGGTTGTGATAGCACCTGGTGGGGAAGCCGTGGCTGAACCCGGTGGATACTGGTCCGGGCGTGGGGTGAACCACGTCCGGGAAAGGAGCCCGTGGGGGACGCTTGGTGGACCCGTATCCAGGTAGCGAGACCCGGATCCGTGCCCGGTAAGACAGCGGTTCCCGTGTAACAGAGAGAGCTGTGTGTGATTAATGCCAGGCGGGCATAACCGCTATTGGGTCCGACTAGTAAAGGACCCGTTGATGTATGAGGGCTTAGGCAATGGCCCTGAATGTGAGATGATGGCCTAGATGTAAGAGCCATGTATAACGATGTGGGGAGAGAGAGAGAGACCCAGCGAGAATGGATGATGTTGGAGGCGTTCCGTCCCTGTGGGACGAGAGGGAGGCTTGCCCTGCTGCTTGCAGAGGGTACCCGTTCCTCAACCACGACCTCTAATGGTGTGGGTGTGCCTGTGGCCAGAGACAGGGGTCACGAAGGCTCCTAGAAGGGAACCATGGCCGATCCATTAGGGCGCTACTCGGATGCAGGGCACAGTCGTGGACCTGGAGACCTGCCATGAGATGGAGGTTTGGTGGCGACTTGTAGCCTGTACCGTGGTGAGTAGGCCATGGTGACGCATGGTTGGCCCGGATTCTACAGTTGACCAGGTCCCTGTTATGGTCATGGAGGGGCCACAGTCCATGGATGTGTTATGATGGGCTGTGAGCAGGTGTGTGATCCATGGACGCTGGAATGATGGATCACATACGGTATGGAAGGACCCGGTCGGGCAGGATTCCTGACTACGGGTGAATGTTGAGTCATCATGCTGGGTGACTAAAGCCAGGCGGCAGGTACCGCCATTGGGACCCACAGGGCCCGTTGAGGCGTAGGTAACAAAGGTCAGAAGCAGGGGTTAAAAGGGCTCCTAGAGTGGGGACACCATGGTTGAACCAGGTGGACGCTGACCTGGACATGGGGTGAAACATGTCCAGGAAGGAGCCCCTTGGGGATACATGACATACCCGGGACTCAGGTTGCTCAATCCCTGTTTTGAACCCGGAGGGGTCATCGTCGAAATATGATACATGTATTTATTATAAATGTACTGTAAGATGTGTAAGTAGGCCGGAGGCCGTAGCTACCCCGGGAGCAGGTGTTAGAGCTCCAATGGGGAGAGAGTAGTGGTTACAGGTCCCGGGTTACTATGTGAATGTATATGTGCAATGTTTTATGTAATGTATGATGTGTTTATGTAAAGTGCAATGTGATATGTGTCCAACATGCTACCCGGGTTATATTGTTATATGTGAAAAATAAACGGGTACACATTGGTTTAAACTTATAAACACGTGTTTGTTGTCGTTTGCAAGCGGGTTCCCCGGTTGCTACCTCACAATATATATATCTCCCTGATTAAATTTAAAACAAAAGTGCAATACATATTATAATGAAGGAGTATAAGGGAGTAACATGGATTGAGAATGTAAAGCCTTTGCTCTCCAGACCCTACAGCTAATTGGTATAACTTACCTAGATTAATTGGAGGAAACACCTGATTAGCTAATTGAAACACCAGACCAAGAGATTACTCTATTTATACTGCATATCTTTTATTGTACCTATACCTGAATAAGAAAAAAACATGAAAAAACTGCACAGCACTCACAGACACAATGTGAACTGGTGCCAAGCAGGGACACTGAATTAAACAAATAGAAAAAATTCTCTGCAGCACACAGCTACTACCAGTGATGTACATATGCTAACACCAGTTCACATTGTGTCTGTGAGTGCTGTGCAGTTTTTTCGTTTTGTATCATATAGAGTTGCTGGCTCCATGTCTACAATTTGCACCCTCATCTCTCACAGGTGATCTAGGGTTGAGATGGTGTCCACCCACTGAGAGGTGGTATAGGGAGGACAAGGAGGGCTTGGATGTCAGCGATAGGAATCATCAGACCTGAAGTCACTTTGTCGCAGTTGATGAGCAAACAGACATTGGCCAATGTATGTACTAAGAACTTCAGAAATAAAAAATAAGAATTTTTGAGTTTTTTGAAAAAAACTTAAGTTTTTAAACTTTTTTCTCAAATATATATAGCTTGTTAGCATATGTATATCACTGGTAGTAGCTGTGTGCTGCAGAGAATTTTTTCTATTTATACCTGAAGAAAGCTATTTTTAAATGTTTTAGCCGAAACGCGTTGTTTTAAGTTTTGTTAATAAATTCTGAAGTTATAAAGTGACTTCTCTTCCATCCTGGGAACGCTTGTGATTCAAATCGAATGTTTTTCCTCTGAAATCCACCTGAGGAAGACGACATATCGTTGTGGAAACACGTTGTGGTTGCCAATAAAGGAGGACTTTAAACTCTTAATTCGACCCCTTTTTTGCTCCTGCACTCCCCATAAAGTAACCAAAATCTTTAAATGTGTTCACATCGAATAGCACACACGGTACTGCACAACTGACATGCAGCCAGTATCGCTGTCTTGTGTGGTGACTGGTGCGCGTCAGTCAGCAACGTTTTCTTTGCGCTCAGCTGAAGTGCAGTCCACGCAGCTTTGTGTGTGGCTGGTAACTATGGTACATATCGGGTAACTATCAGAGTCAGCCTGTCTGCATTTTCTGTAGTCAGCCATGTCCGTGTATCTGTGATGATTATCCCCAGTGACACTGAAAACACACCCTGACATCACACTAGCAGCAGGGCAGGCCAGCAGCTCCAAGGCATATAAGGAGAAGTCTGGCCAACTATGCAGCTTGGATACCCAGTAATTAAATAGAACAGAAGCATCAGGAAGGACCCAGGTATGGTCACTTAGATAGTGACCATCTTGTGCAACTTGTCCCTCCTTGACATTGTTATCAGTCCAGCTAGCCCTTGCTGATGAGCCGGTTTATTGAAGATGTCTCAGTTTGTGGACATTTTACTACCACCTCATTGGACCCGCTAGACGTGCGTCTCCCCATTAATGCATGCTGTTGCACAGAGCTGGTACCTCTGCTAGCAGCGGTGTATGAGGGTGATGTTTCCATCAAATGATCGACAATAGCCCTCTTGAAGGCTTTAATTCTGAAACCCCTTGATGACTGCAACAGTAGTGAAGGAAATTTGTCCTTGTACCGTGAGTCTAGAAAGGTGGCCAACCAGTATAGGTTGCTGTTGAAAATGTGAATCACGCGAGTGTCTTGGCACAGACAGATATGAAGTGTGCCATGTAAAGAGGCAAATGTTCTGTGACCCCAGAAGGAGGAACAATACCAATGCTCTGCTCACACTGACTCTTCTCCATCTCCTCCTCTCCAGCCCACCCATGCTGGACAGACATGAAGCTGGGGTTGGGAGTCCCCTCTATAGCATGAGGGGTCCCCTCAGTACCACTGAAAAAGAAGTGTTCTCTCTTCTCGTCTTCCTCATCATCTTCATCCTCCAATCTTGCCTGATGAGGTTGGCTGGGATGTGTAGGATCACCCATTGTGAAATCTTGCTCCATACCCATCTGCTGGGCACTCAAACATTTCAATTTTAGATTATGCAGTGATTCTTTCAGCAGACATAGCATAATAGGGATGGTTCCGCTAATAATAGCCTAATCACCGCTCACAAGCTTGTTGCACTACTCAAAGTTATCAAGCACCTCACAAAAGTCTCCCCTTCTGTATCTTTAATGCTACCTTTACACGCCGCAATATCGCCTGGCAATCCTAAAGGCGATATGTTGCCTCAGAGCAAAAGCTGTGAAATTGCCTCACAATTGTGATTGGGGAATTTTGCGGTGATAAATTGGCTGTCGCCTGATTCCTGAGCACTGCTCTGAAATCAGCCGCAATCATGAAGGCGATATTTCCGTGTTGTGGCGTGTGATAGGGCAATAGTGATAGAAACAGCGTTGGCTAGAATTTCCCGTAGGCGTGCCGCAACCGTTCTGTACTCCGCGCCCGTCTGCGGTGATTGGTGTTGGCTTCTGTGTTCCCATTGGCTGTCATTACACAGGGAGCCATATTTGAAGAGCTGTAACTTCAGTACCACACACATCTTCACCTACACAACCGTCCGCTAAATCAGTGCAATTACATGTGCCATTGAATAGTGCATGCTACTGTATGTTGGCCACGTGTATTTGAAGTCGCGCTGTGTCGGGTATAGTGCCACACATGACAGCTCAGATGTGGGCCTACACATCGCAGATGGGCCACACTGTATGCCGTAACTGTGTGTACATGTCCATTATGATGTGTTTGGGCACATGGGACCGTAGCCACACACATGGAGAATGCAATGTTATTTGTGTGGAATGTAGGTACACTTCCGTACAGACACGCAAAAAGATGTATGCACACACATAGTTCAGTTCAGCCATGGCAGCACTGCCATGGCCTGGACCAATGCAGGTACATATGTCCATAGTGTTATATGTAACTTACCGCAATCACCTACAGACGCACACCTAGCCATTGGTACTGTAATCCACTGTAATGCACAAGACCGCTCCTGTGCGACACTTTTTCGCCTCAAAAGTGTGTTGCAGGAGCCCCAATTAAAGACTCGACCGTGTATTTGTGCCAAATTCCGACAAAGAATGGCGTCATGTATTGGCCTGCCTTCCAGAGCAGGCTGCCCAATCGTAATGCTGTTGTGTTGTCCAATGAGCGCATATGGGGCGCGGTGTAAACCACTGTGGCACTCCTATCTCCTTGCCGTGCTGAACATGTACGCCCACATTGCCTTTGGAATTGCGGCGTGTGAAGCGGCGATGGAATGAGGCAAGATTGGTTCCACTGTAGGTGAGGTGATTTCCGGAGCGACACATCGCCTTAGCTTCAGGGCGATTTTGCGGCGTGTAATGCCGCCATCGGCGATTTGAGGCAACCATGAAAAACGTGCATGCGCACGCTAGATTGCCTCATATTGCCAGGCGATATTGCGGAGTGTGAAGGTACCATAAGACTTTATTGTCCATATATACTGTATTTCTCCTTGTTCTCCCCTCTTCATATGTAAAACGCCATGGAATCTAATGGCGCTATACAAATAAATAATAATAAATGTCAGCGGTTCACACCGACTCGACATTTGTTATGTGTCTTGGCTGAGTCTCAGTCTGACGGAAATGTTGAAACTGGTATTCAGCAAGTGCCCTCTACTGCTCACTTATCCTTGCCAACATATGTTATGTTGAGTTCCACTGTCTTGGCAGGTCGCAAATTAGGGATGGGCGAATCTACTCGCTAGGACTCGTTACTCGGCGAGTAGTAAGGGACTCGCAGGACTCGGTACTCTGCGAGTTTTCCAGTGATTACTCGCACGAGTCCAATGCAAATCAATATCAATCCTAGTTTTGTCAGAAACGCTGGCAAAACTAGGATTGCCATCGTTTGCATTAGACTCGGCTACTGTGCCAGTGATAGCAGGGAAACTCGCAAATAACTGCTGTTACATTGCGAGCTGAGTCCAGCTGTCTTCTCTGTGCAGCTCCAGGGTCCTAGAGCCCGCCTGCTGCCTGATGTAGCAGTGCTGAGATTGTTCTCAGTCTGCTCATTCCCTGTGCATGTAGCAGAGAGGACATCGCGTTTTGGACTACGTCGGACGGAAGAGGATTTTTTTAATTAAAGATGGAGTCCCTAATGGCTTTTTTTTTTATTTCAAATAAAATTTTTTCTCTGTGTTGTGTATTTTTAACCCTTTATTGGAGATTCTTAGTGGCCGGGTCAAACGTGGCCTGACTTGTATAACAAAGCTGGTATTAAACCCTTTATTACCCAGCGTGCTACCGCCACCAGGGCCGCTGGAAGAGCGGGGTTCAGCGCCAGAGGATGGCGCTTCAATGAACGCGCCATCTTCTGGGGTGGCTGCGGGCTGCAATTGGCAGCGGGGGGTGCCCAGAAAGCTTGGGCATCCCTGCGCTGCGGATTCCAGCCCCCAGCTGCTTAGCTGTACCTGGCTAGACATAGAAATTGCGCGGAGCCCCACGCATTTTTTTTTTATTATTTCATGAATTTCAGAGTCAGAGTCTCAGAGTCAGAGTCTCAGAGTCAGAGTCTCAGAGTCAGAGTCTCAGAGTCAGAGTCTCAGAGTCAGAGTCTCAGAGTCTCAGAGTCAGAGTCAGAATCTCAGAATTTCATGAAATAATTTAAAAAAAATGCGTGGGGCTCCGCGCAATTTCTATGTCTAGCCAGGTACAGCTAAGCAGCTGGGGGCTGGAATCCGCAGCGCAGGGATGCCCAAGCTTTCTGGGCACCCCCCGCTGCAAATTGCAGCCCGCAGCCGCCCCAGAAGATGGCGTGTTCATTGAAGCGCCATCCTCTGGCGCTGAACCCCGCTCTTCCAGCGGCCTGGTAGCGGTGGCACGCTGGGTAATAAAGAGGTTAGGGCCAGCTTTGTATTATCAGCTGGCCCTAAGCCCGAAATTTATGGCGGTCACGCCAATATTAGACATGATCGCCATGAATTTCTATTAAATTGTTTTAAAAAAAACACAACACAAAGAAAATTTTTTATTAGAAATAAAAAAAAAGCCATTAGGGACTCCATCTTTAATTAAAAAAATCCTCTTCCGTCCGACGCAGTCCAAAATGCGATGTCCTCTCTGCTACATCCTCTGGGCATAGATATAGATGTCTATGCACAGGGAATGAGCAGACTGAGAACAATCTCAGCTCTGCTACATCATCTCTGTGCACAGACATTCATGTCTGTACACAGGGAATGAGCAGACTGAGAACAATCTCAGCAGTGCTACATCAGGCAGCAGGCAGGCTCTAGGACCCTGGAGCTGTGGCAGCCAGCACACTGAGTAGACAGGACTCTTATCTGTGCGAGTTTCTTCCCAGCGATTACTTACAAAGTAAACTAGTCCAATGCAAATAAATGACAAAACTAGGATTGCTTCAGGCTGAAGCTTCCGAGACACATCTGCGATTTGTAAATCTCACACTACTCGCTATTACTCGCTTCCCCATTCATTAACATTGGACTCGCTAGACTCGCAACGAGTAGCGAGTCCTGTGCTCGGACTCGCTGGAGTCAAGCGATTCCGAGTAATTTAGGATTCGCCTATCACTATCGCAAATGAGTCGGTGGTTTGGCAAATGAAATTGCTTTTGAAGTGCTGCAAGACCTGCAACAGTGGGTGAGGAATAGCGGAAATGGGAGCAAATACGGCGCACCTTCTCAAGTAGGTATGGCAAGTCAGGGTATGTTTTTCTAAATTTATGCACCACTGGGTTCAGCACGTCAGCCATGCATGGCACGAATACCAGCTTCCAGAGCTTTAACACTAGAAGTCCCAGAGACGGGTCATTTGACCTTTTTAACATTGAAAACCAAGGATCCCGGGACTTCTAGTGTTAAAGCCGCCTCCATGATACGCCCATTATCGCAGACAACCAGACGGGGTTTGAGTTGCAGTGGAGAGAGCACTGATTGGTCTGTTGTTTTATTTCTTGCCACAGCTCTGCTACAGTGTGTGGTCAGGGCCGTATTTGCCATTAGGCACTCGTAGGCATGTGCCTAGGGTGGCGCCATTCATAGGGTGCGGTGTCTCAGCGTGTTTTCTTTTTTTTTTCTTTTTTTTGGCCTAGTCACAAGCCCTGCCCCCATACCCCCCCTCCCTTCATCATTAGGGCCGACCTGCCCGCCTGCCCACCTCACAGGCAGGAGACCCGGAAGAGACGAGGAGAAGGAGGGGCCCACCAAGGAGGAGAAACTTGAAGTTCCTGCACTGTTCCCTCCTGTCTCCCATGCTCCCAAGTGCTGCGGTGGTGGCGCCGGTGGCGGTACTGGCGGCTCCTACCGCCCCCTCCAGACCCGGAGAACGGGGAAGCAGCCGGCCGGAGGCACTGGAGGATGGTGCGGCTGGCGACGGAGCTCCTGCTGCACATCACTGTGCTCAGAGGGAGCCTGGCCAATGTCAGCAGCCAGCACCAGGTGAGGACCCTAGAAGTGTGAGGGAACTGTGCAGGGAACAGAGGAGCAGGGGGACCAAGGAGAAGAGGACAGAGGCACAGGGGGACCAAGGAGAAAAGGACAGAGGTGCAGGGGGACGGAGGAGAAGAGGACAGAGGCACAGGGGGACCGAGGAGAAGAGGACAGAGGCGCAGGGGGACCGAGGAGAAGAGGACAGAGGCGCAGGGGCACCGAGGAGAAGAGGACAGAGGCACAGGGGGTCCGAGGATAAGAGGACAGAGGCGCACGGGGACCGAGGAGAAGAGGACAGAGGTGCAGAAGGACAGAAACAGGGGGACAGAGGGGCAGAAGGACAGAAACAGGGGGACCGATGAGAAGAGAACAGAGGTGCAGGGGGACAGAAACAGGGGGACAGAGGGGCAGAAGGACAGAAACAGGGGGACAGAGAAGAAGAGGACAGAGGGGCAGGGGGACAGAAACAAGGGGACAGGAGAAGAGGAAAGAGGAGCAGCAGGAGGGACAGAGGAGATGAGGACTGGGGTGCAGAAGTACAGAGGAGCAGCAGGAGGGACAGCTGAGAGGAGGATAGGGGTGCAGGAGGACAGAGGAGCAGCAGGAGGGACAAAGGAGAGGAGGACGGGGGTGCAAGAGGAGCAGCAGGAGGGACAGAGGAGAGGAGGACGGGGTGCAGGAGGACAGCCGAGCAGCAGGAGGGACAGGGGAGAGGAGGACGGGGGTGCAGGAGGACAGATGAGAGCAGGACGGGGGTGCAGGAGGACAGAGGAGAGCAGGACGGGGGTGCAGGAGGACAGAGGAGAGCAGGACAGGGGTGCAGGAGGACAGAGGAGAGCAGGACGGGGGTGCAGGAGGATAGAGGAGCAACAGGAGGGGCAGAGGAGAGGAGGATGGGGGAGCAGGAGGATAGAGGAGCAGCAGGAGGGACATAGGAGAGGAGGACGGGGTGCAGGAGGACAGAGGAGAGGAGGACGGGGTGCAGGAGGACAGAGGAGAGCAGGACGGGGGTGCAGGAGGACATAGGAGAGCAGGATGGGGATGCAGGAGGACACAGGAGAGCAGGACGAGGGTGCAAGAGGACAGAGGAGAGCAGGACGGGGGTGCAGGAGGGGTAGAGGAGAGGAGGATGGGGGAGCAGGAGGATAGAGGAGCAGCAGGAGGGACAGAGGAGAGGAGGAGCGGGTGCAGGAGGACAGAGGAGAGGAGGATGTGGGTGCAGGAGGACAGAGGAGAGGAGGATGGGGGTGCAGGAGGATAGAGGAGCAGCAGGAGGGGCAGAGGAGAGGAGGACAGAGGAGAGGAGGACGGAGGTGCAGGAGGACAGGAGCAGCAGGAGGGACAAGAGGAGAAGGACGGGGGTGCAGGAGGACTGGGGCTGTGGCTGGCGCTGGTGTGTGGTGATAATGGTGTCTGCCTCCATGCACCTGCCGCCACCTTCCTGTGTTGGCAGGGTGTGGCATGCTGGGAGTTGTAGTTCTCCTGCCTGTCCTATATGATTTCTGGGAAGTGTGTTGGGTGCTGGGAGTTGTTGTTCTTCCAGGTGGGTTCAGTGTTGTCCCGCCGCCCGTCTGTGGCCTGTCTGTCTCTTCTGGGATGTCCTCAGCTCTGTGCTGTGCACAGACAGTGTACCACTATTTCCCCAGCTCCGTGCCTTGCACAGTGTACCACCATGTCCTCAGCTCCGTGCTGTGCACAGACTGTGTACCATACACTGTCTGTGCACAGCACAGAGCTGGGGAGATAGTGGTACACAGCACAGAGCTGAGGACATGGTGGCACACTGTGCACAGCACGTAGCTGAGGATATGGTGGTACACTGTCTGTGCACAGCACGGAGCTGAAGATATGGTGGTACACAGTCTGTGCACAGCACGGAGCTGAGGATATGGTGGTACACTGTCTGTGCACAGCACAGAGCAGAGGACATGGTGGTACATTGTCTGTGCACAGCACGGAGCTGAGGATATGGTGGTACACTGTCTATGCACAGAGCTGAGGACATGGTGGTACACTGTTCAAAGCACAGAGCTGGGGACATGGTGGTACACTGTCTGCACAGCATGGAGCTGAGGATATGGTAATACTCTGTCTGTGCACAGCACGGAGCTGGGGACATGGTGGTACACTGTGCACAGCACGGAGCTGAGGACATGGTGGTACACTGTGCACAGCACCGAACTGAGGACATGGTGGTACACTGTCTGTGCACAGCACGGAGCTGAGGACATGGTGGTACACTGTCTGTGCATAGCACGGAGCTGAGGACATGGTGGTACACTGTCTGTGCACAGCACGGAGCTGAGGACATGGTGCTACACTGTCTCCCGCCGCCTTAAAATCAGTCTGTTTCTCATCCAGGAGAGTCGGATAAGTGTCATCAGTTTTTTGGTCCGTTTGCCAACTGCTGTGCGAGTGTCCGAGATTTCTCTCAGATCACGTCCGTGTGCAATCTGTTCTTTCCTTAGCAGCTATTTACTGTAGAATCATTTACAGGAACATTTTACAGTGTTCTCAGTTACAGAATGATAATGTATCCGTGAGAAAAACTGATGCCTCTCGGATGGTCCGTGTGCTGTCAGTGTGCGGTATGTAATTTTGTCAGACCCATAGACTTGCATTGGCGAGTCTCACGCATGAATCGCATACTGTCGCAGAATGTTGCGACTTTTTTCTCATCCTGAATCTGGCTGAGAAAAAAGCGTCCGACACCAATGTGCTCTCAGAGATTGATTAACATTGGTCCGAGTGCAATGTGATGAAATCACACATTGAACTCATCCGAGTTTCACGCCAGTGTGTCCATACCCTAATAATAAAATCCATTTAGTAATCCTACAATGTCTGCTGGACATGGTATGGGGAGGGTTTCTGGCTCAGTTAGTATACTCCATACTTCTTGTTATTAACCAGTTAATGCTCTCTTGTCCACCACACTGCAGTGTCAAAAGAGGAAGACAATGAGACAGGCAGTGACATCGCATCAGAGAGCCCCTGACCTCAAAATAGAAGATCCTCAGATCCCGGTATTGTGACATCATATTAAGAATAATAGTTTTTGCACTTATATTACACTATGAACTCCACAGCACTTTACATACATCATCAACACTGTCCCCATTGGGTCTCACAATGTAAACATCCTGTCAGTATGTCTCTGTAGTGTGGTTGGACGAACCTTTTATATGCACTACATGATGAAATGTGGGGGGAGAAGCTACATGAAGCTTGGGGGGGAAGGCCACGACTGTGGGGAAGATTGTCCGTGACGGGGTTAGGGGCTGCAACGGGGGGGAGGAGCCATGACGGGGGAGGTTCTGCAACAGGGGGGAGGGGCCGTGATGGGGGGTGGGTGGGGGCGGCCGCTGACAGTGCCTAGGGCAGCAGGAACTCCAAATACGGCCCTGTGTGTGGTGTTCTACCTAAGCAAATGAGCTTTAGCAGAGCATGTTGCCGCTTTGCCGATGCGCTGCTGCACAGCTCCCAACTTAGGGGTGATGTGGAGGGTAATTCAGCATTGGATGACGAGGCGTAGGAGGAGGAAGAGGGGAGACAGGACGTATATGATGAGGCGGAAACCCTGATTGAGGTTGGGCACGCTATTTGTGGCGTGGGTAGAATATGTGATGGTCCAGTTTGAGATTTTGTCCCACCCTCCACCAGGTTGAGCCAGTGTGCTGTGACAGAGATGTATCATCCTTGTCCACAAGTACTTGTCCACATGTCTGTTGTGAGATGGACCTTTCCAGTTACAGCGTTGGTGAGAGCACGCTTTAGATTGTTTAAGACGTGCTGGTGTAATGCGGGGGCGGCACACCAGGAAAAATAGTGGAGGCTGGGAACTGAGTATCGTGGGGCAGCCGCAGCCAACAAATCACGGAGAGACTGTGTCCCCACAAGCCTAAACAGCAACATCTCCATTGCTAGCAACTTGGCAATGTGCTCGTTTAGTATTTGTGCTTGTGGATGCGTGGTTTGGTATTTACGCCTCCTTTGATAGATCTGGGACACGGACAACTGGATGCTTGGCTGGGACAGACAAGTGGATGAGCTTGTTGTGTCTTGCATCTGTGCAACCGCAGCTTGTGAGCAAGAGGCATGATCACCTTCTTCCTGCCCAGCAGATTGGGAAGGATGGATCACAGGCGATATGGCAGTGGTTTGACCCACGGACACCGATTTGGTACCCTATTGTTCCGCCCACCGACTAGGTTGCTTGGCTGCCATGTGTTTCCGCATACTGGTGGTGCTTTGGTTGCCTTTGCCCTGGCCTCTACTCAGCTTTGTATGGGAGATGCTACAGATGACAACATGTGGTTCAGAAGGACTATCAGAAAAAAATTTCCAGACAGCAGCTGAACGCACTCTTGCCTTGACTTGGAGCATAGAGGGATTGCTCTTGACAACAGTTGACACACTTCGCACTCTGCTCAAGCCAGTAGCCCTTGGTGCCTTTTGGTTGTTCTACGTATCCACCTTCTTCCTCTGTGCTGCTGTGCTGGCTATGCGTGACAGCGGTCCAGGTCGGATTGTGTTAGGTCCCCTGGCACCGTTCCCCAGCTCACTTCTCCCGGGTCGGCATCCTCTGCTCCTCTGCCGACTATGCATCCGGCGTCCAGACGCATTTTGTCTTGGAACCGTCGCTGGGTTCCCTTCCTGTCAGCTGACCACCGGGCTCACACATGAACACATTGCAATGGTCGTATTCATGTGACCAATCAGCAGTGTACTAGGATCACTCCTCCCCTGTGACTCCAGGGGCTGGCACGGTCCAACCTGACACTCCCCTTGACCAATAGCTGCTCTTCCTCTGGTATATCAGGCCACCTCCACTGATGGGAGGTGCCTGATTATTAAGTTAGTTTGCTTCTGCCTTGCTGACTGTTGGTCAGGCCTTCCTTGTACCCTTTTACCTGGAACCCTAGCTGTGCTCTTCCCTGGTAGCACCAATCCTGTTCGCCTAGCCTTGTACTATTACCCGGAATCCTTAGCTGTGCCGTAGCATAGGCTAACCTTATGAGCTGCCCCCTGGTACTAGCAGCCATGGTATTTAGACCCCTGGGCTTGCCCCTGACAATCCCTATATAGGGGTTGGGTAAACTAGGTCCAGCTCACCCAGGGGAGTTTGGTACCACGGCCCAGTGGGTCCACTCTAGGGCGACTTTCACTGGAAGCGTGACAGATTGGTGGTCTCATCATTGACCACCTCATCGTCAATTTCTTCCTCCTTCCGTGTTGATATTGTCATCTGGCCAGATGGCAACTGTGTGTCATCCCCATCAGCCTCTACCTCTTCACTCAGTATATCACGTGGATAAAAGTGGATTTTTTTCTGGCCGTGAGTTTTCAACTATTTGGGCCTGAACACACAATGCCTCCTCATGTTCCTCTTCAATGTCACACAGTGAGAGGCCACAGGCAACGAACGGATATGGACCAAACAGGTCAAATGTTTCCTATGACTCCTGACAGGGTGATGAACTAGGAACAGGTTGAGAATAGGATGAGCCAGCGTTCTCTGTCCATACATGGGCTACTTCTTGGAGACACAATGGCTATGCCTAGACATTGGGCACTGCAACTACTGTGCTAGTAGTCCTAGCTTCATAATTGTTTGGCCCTTAAGGACTGCTTCCTTCATCAACCATACTACAGCCCTTGGGCTCCTTTTTGGAGACACTATGGCTAAAACTGCACATTGGGCACTGCAAGAACTATGCTAGTAGTCCTAGTAGTCCTAGCTGCATAATTGTTTGGCCATTGACGCCTGTTTCCTTCATCAACCATGGTGCAGCACCTTAACCTACTTTTTGGAGACACTCTGTCTGCCCATTGTGCAGTGGCAGTGGAACCACAATGCCAGTAGTCCAAGATTTATAATTGTGAAGCCCTTGTGATGATGATGATGGGTGGCTTCTTCCTGCATTAACTATCACACAGACCCTAGGGCAGATCGCTCTCCTTACACCACTTACTGAGCTGTCAGAAGATCTCCATCATAACTCGCTCTTACAGCAATCATGCACCCATTTCATCCTTTTCCTCAGCCCTCAGATCGATTTTTTGTTTCCAGCAGACAATAACTCGCATTTCTCATTGACTAACCTCGGTCTCGCTAATCGCACCAAATACCCGAGTATTACGATCTACTCGGCACGAGTATAGCGAGTCCGAGTATTTGACTACTCACTCATCCCTATTGGTGATATCAACTTCCTGTTTGTGGCACATTAGTATATGGGAGGGGAAAAACTTTTCCAGATGGGTGGAGACCATGGCGGCCATTTTGAAGTCAGCCATTTTGGATCAAACTTTATTTTTTTCAATGGGAAGAGGGTCATGTGATACATCAAATGTATTGAGAATTTCATAGGAAAATCAATGGTGTTCTTGGTTTTAACGTAACTTTATTTTTTCATGAATTATTTACAAGTTTATTTCCACTTATAAAATGTGTTAGTGCTGCCCATTGTGTTGGATTGTCAATGCAACCCTCTTCTCCCACTCTTGAGACACTGATCGTAACACCGCAGAAGAAATGCTAGCACAGGCTTCCAATATCCGTTGTTTCAAATGCTGCACATCTCATATCTTCACAGCATAGACATTTGCCTTCAGATGGCCCCAAAGATAAAAGTCTAAGGGGGTCAGATCGGGAGACCTTGGTGGCCATTCAACCGGCCCATGACAACCAATCCACTTTCTAGATGTGTCTATTCATCCTTTAAAGGGATCCTGTCACCTCCAGAACGCCTCCTAAGCTAGCAAAACATATCCCTGCAGCATCCCATCACTAATCTCCTTTTGTCTCCTAAAAGCATCCTGTGAAAGTGCATAAAAACGTTTTAATACTTACTCATTAGTGATTATAATTAGCAGGGACCAATGACTATATAAAGAGAGAACAGTGAACCCGTTGTTCCACCATGACTGGAAAGAGACACAAGACAGTGACCCGGATATTAGTTTAATCAAAGAGCTAATAACCAAAGAACACTCCAGTCTGAGCTCAGATGCTTCACCAGATGCCAAACGTCTATGGAAAGAAAAAGGAAAGCTATTCGTCTATCAAGGGAAGCTATGCAGACGTCACCTTAACCCCAGAATCCATGAACTAATCTGGCAAATCGTGGTTCCAAAAAGAGAGATCCAGATGATACTAGCAGCTTACCACAATGATGCAGGACATTTCGGTTGGAAGAAATTAGAGATACTGTTAAAGGACTGTTTCTACTGGGTCGGCATGAGAGGTTCCATTGAAAGATGGTGTAAGAACTGTGGACCGTGTCACCTTAGAAGGAAAGACCAGCAAAGTCAAAAGGCTCCGCTACAGCCAATCATTACCAAGAGACCTCTTGAAATTGTGGCTCTAGATCATGTGAAGCTAACACCCAGCAGAACAGGGTACACCTATGCACTCACAATGGTTGATCACTACTCAAGGCTCCTAGTTGTTGTACCAGTCAAAGATTTAACTGCAGAAGTAGCAGCCACGGCCTTCCAGAATTACCTTTGTAGACCACACGGGTACCCAGACCAAGTATTGACAGATCAAGGCCCAGCATTTGAATCAGTACTGTTCCATGCGTTCTTAGGATTGTACGGGTGTAAGAAGATAAGGTCCACACCGTATCATCCTCAAACAAATGGTCTATGTGAAAAGATGAACAACATCGTCATCGATATGTTGAAAACTCTACCACTTGACGAGAGAAATCAGTGGCCAGATAAATTACCTGACTTAGTGGACATCTACAATCTTATCCCTGTCAGTTTTACCAGCTACGCACCAGCCTACTTAATGCGAGCAAGAGCAGGAAAACTTCCAATTGACTTAGAAATGGGAACAGTAGAACCAACCCAACATTCTTCAGATGAAGACTGGAACTATCACCGCCAAGAGCAGTACAAGAAGGTACAAGAAAGTGTTGAGAAGAACTTAAACCAAAGTAGAAGTAAGCAAGAGCATGACTTTAACAAACACGCCTCAGCAGAACCCTTAGTACCAGGTGAACTAGTCCTCAAGAGAAAAAGAAAGACAAACAAACTAGATGACCATTTGGAATCGGAGCCCTATACAGTTATGCAATCTAATTTTGATAATTCAAAAACTTGTGTAATCAGCAAAGATGAAGGAAAAACAACTGCAACTGTATCATTTAAAATATATGGATAATATGGATAATTTAAAGAGATGCCCTGACCAACTGAAACCGCAACAAACAGTTTATCCCTTATCAACAGTTGAAGAACCAAAAGAAAAAGTAATACATACTGAAATTGGAGATTTGCCAGCAGACTGGCTCCAATAAAATGGAGCAGTTATTATGCCAGTCATTTCGTTCTATCAACCTATAGAAGAACCAATACCTGAACCAAGAAGACCAGAAGAACCTGTTCAAGCTCAAGAAGTGCAGCCTGTTGTACCGGAACCAGAGATTCCTGCAATCGGTGAACCTGTCAGTCCATTAGAGAGATTACATGCATACTGTGGTATACCAGAATCACGTAGATCCAATAGGTTCAGAGAAAGTGCACGCACAACACCAGAAGTAAACATTAGTGACACACCAATACTGCGAAGATCTACCCGTAGTACCTTTGGACAGTTACCACTGAGATTCAGAGAATAAACTGTAAAGTGTCGAAATCAGATGTAAATAGGTGACTTTAGTCCGCAAGTGTGAATAGTAGTGTATAGGAGGGTGGAGGAACTGGGCACAGCCCCAAGCATATCAAGTTGGGAATAGAAAGTGCCAGGGGTAGAGAAAGTAGGTAAGACCCGGCCTCCTAAGCAGAGACACCCATAGGGAATTTGTGTAAAGTATAAAGTGTGTTAACCCGTAAATGTGTTCAAAGCCATCAGAGACTTTACTGCTGGACTTTACCTTTTTCCCGTTTGTTTGAACCCGGACTACAGTCACAGGACTAATGTGACTAAAACTGCTTTTTCCCCTTTCCCCAGCCTGGGGTAGATGGACTAGTGCCATTAGGACTGCTTTTTCATATTTTTCTCTTTTTATTTCAGTTATTTTTGTAAATTTTGAATTTAAGACTTTGTAAATACCCGTTATTAAATGTACAAATGTTTGAAGTTGTAAACAAAAACATTTGCTCAGTCCGGGAAAACTGAGGTTAACTAGGAAGGGATGTGGCACCCTGTGCCAGGTCACCACAGACTCCCTTATGACATGGAAGGATGGTACACAACGAGTAACCCCACTAAACACACAACACCCTTTCACCCCAGGCCTGTAGGGGGAGCCCAACTGGTTGCCTTAAGCCAGTTCCCCTATAAATACGGGTCCTGGAGGGGAAAACACCAAAGTTTGCAGTCACTACAAAGCTGTGAAGAGCTGAGTGAGCTGAACTGGTACTGGAGCCGTGCTAGGCCCATACCAGTATCCACCTGGGACAGTGGTAGACCCACAGAGTAGGGGTCACAGGCAGAGGAGAGAGAGACTTGCTACCAGAAAAGAGGGCAGAGGAGTCATACCGGCTCACCCCAACAGAGTTCCGGACACTGGGTCCGAGCTACAGTGACGTAGAGAACAGGCCCTGCAGAGAATGCAGCACCAAAAAGAGGGTTTAGCTTCCCGGACACCCACAGCACCAACAAGTGAGAGTCAGGGATCGCACGTCCGTGGAAGCAGGATCCCAAGAAAGAGCCCTCAGTGCAGCAAACTCGGGTGTGAAGAGACACAGTGAAAAAGAGAGAGAGAGGAGTAATGGTCCGGTTGGGTTCCAAGCCCACCAGGCTCTGACAAGACAAATGAGACAAGGAAGCCTACAACCCTACTCGCTGTGGAAATCCTGAAGTGTTTACCCCATCTCCGATTGAGTGTACCCGTGTCGAACATCAGTAAAGGTACCAAAAGACTTTATATGTGTGTGGCACCCCAGGGGTTAATGTGCCACAGTAACATCACACGGGTTCCCTCCCCACAACACACTGACTTACACTAGTACCTCTGGGCCAAGAGGGGGAGCACAACTGCTCTCTTATATACTCCAGGTCCACAGAAAGTAGTTAGTTCAGTACGAGGCAGTACTGTGAAGAGGAGAGAGGCTGTAGTGTCAAAGAAGCTGTGCCAAGCTTCTCTACAGTCTGCTCACCGATTCCAGGCCTAGCTAGGGTCTGAGGAGAGGAGAACCAGAAAGACAGAGGAACACTTCTGGGAGCTAGAGTGCCATCACCACTCGTCCCAGAGAAGTGCATAGAACGGACACCGGATCCGGCACTGTGACTGACACACGCAGCACAGTGAATCCAGGAGTAGTGGAGTCTCTAGACACCCACAGTACCAGAGCAGAGCAACAAGGCGGGGTCAGCACAGCACAGAGGACTCAAGTTGCCTAGCCAAGTGGTACCAGCAGAACAGAGAGCGAGAGTGAGACAGTCCCAGCAGTTCAGCTAGACGCAGCAGCAAGGACACACACACACAGCGCAGCACGAGGAAGCTGATGACCCGGATAGGGTGGGAGGAAAACCCGGCCCCGTACAGACTCCGTGGACGATCTGCAATAACATGGCAGGAAAGCTTTGGAAGCTACAAAACGTGAGTGTGTGTTCCTTAACCCGTCTCCACTATTCACCCACGGAGAACTATCCCATCTTAGCTGCCATCACATCATCCCCGGAGGTTCTGAGGCAGTGGTGGCCCCAATACTAACCACACACTATGGGTGACGTCACGATAAACTATTCTCCCCTGAAAATACACCCTTATTATTTGCCAGGGCCCAGGACACGGTCCGGACCAGATCCCCATGACATTCCCCAGAAGCAGACTCGGTCCGGCACCGAGTACCTTCATCCCAGTGGGCTCGACAAACCTGGCGTCATGAACAGGATCTACCGTGCCTGTTAAAACGGGTATTTTGTGCCGTGTTTGACGTGAAAAACGTTTTTGAACCGCGCCATCCGAACTGTATTTTTGGAAATCCGCCATTTTACAGCGCGCGGGAAAGAAGGTTGACAGTTCCTTGCATTGGCGCGAACCCAAGGTCCTCCCTTGGTGCTGACGACATCCGGCGGGGAAGAAGATCCCTGGTACACCGCGGAACCTCCCAGCGACATCCGGACGGAAGCGGAAGACGGAGGCGAATGTTAACTAAGGGGGCACAAGATGTTGCAGCCCGATGCACAAGACGGCGACCGAGCAGCCAGTGGAGCTGCAGCTCCGGATCCAGCGATAGCACCCGGCGGTGCAGCGGCGCAAGGAACAGCACCAATCATGCCGTTCCTGATGCCGTACACTCCAGGGGCAATGTGGCTGCCCCAATACTACAGTGAGCCTAATACACTAACTGACTTTATGCTAAAGATCAAAGAATATTATGTGATGTATCCCCTCACTGAAGCCCAGCGTGTAGGAATGATAATGGGACAATTAACGGGCAATGCACAGCGGGAGGTTGCGTCCTGGCTGGACACAGATAAGGACACTGTAGGGCATCTAGTAGCTAGACTGAAAGCAACGTTTGAATCTGCCGCTGATACCCGGGCTAAGATGAGGTTCTTTGCATGCCACCAGAAACCTAAACAGAGTGCCAGAGACTTTGCCTTGAATCTGCAGGAAGCACTCAAAGCCCTAAAACTGGCAGAACCTACTTTAGCCCCGGGAGCTGATGAAATGCTACTTGATCAATTCATAGAGGGCCTCCATTCCCCTTCTCACAGAGGACAGTTGAGCATAATACTGCTGCAGAACCCTGACATGACATTTACTGTGCTGAAAGATAGAGCTATCCGTCTGCAACAGCTAGAAGAGCTCCGTGAATTAACATCTAAACTGGACACTGCAGCAACAGCTCAGCAACCGGCAGCGCCCGCAACATCTGCCATGTCAGCAGCTGCTGCTGAAACAGGAGAACCAATTTCTAATGCAGCCCTCAATCAAAAGTTAGATGCCCTGACAGACACCGTCATCTCAATGGCCAAGGTCATCAAGGAACTGCGAGAGTTAAAGCCTCCACCCAAGATCCAGTTGGCGACCAGCAGAGAGGATGTTCCGTGGATGAGGCCCAGATGATACCCAGCAGCAAGAGGATGACCCAGCAATCGCTACCAACTGGATGGACAGCCCATTTGCCGCCGTTGCTAGAAACCAGGTCACCTTGCCCGAGAGTGTCCTTTAAACGACGATTCCCTGGGCAGGCGGGCCACTCCCCAGGAATAAACTCTCAAGGTCCTTCAGCCTGGTTTGACAGATTTGTGGGAGGACATCCAGTGATCCCTATCATGTTGAATGGCATTCCCTTTAGTGCCTTGCTGGATACCGGGTCCCAAATAACATCAATCCCACATGTTCTTTATAGAAGGTACTGGGCTGATTCAGACATTACTAGTGCACCAGATGACTTTAACTTTGATATATGGGCTAGTAATGGACAGTTAATACCACAGGTTGGGTTTAGAGAAATGAGTATTCAGATTGGGAAAGTAGTATTGCAGAACCAGGGTGTTATAATCATAGATGTTAACCGGCGAGACCGAGAACCAGTGATGCTGCCAGGAATGAATGTAATTGAGAAATGTTTTTCCGAAGTGTTAAGTGTTTTGCCGCAGATCGCCGAGACTGCCGGAACTGGACAACAGAGGCTTCTGCACAAAGAGATCAAAGCCCTGATGTTGAAGCAACAGGTAGAAATCTCCAGAGGTGAGATCGGCAGTGTACGAGTAAGTGATCCAATACCCATTGTAATAATTCCCAAAACTGAAATGTCGGTCTGGTGTAGAGTCGCAATAGGCATTAAAGGGCAAGACTATCAGGCCCTAGTAGAACCCGTGTACTCAGACAGCAGACCCACCATACTCACAGCTAGAGGAGTGGTTGAGGTACACAGAGGAAGAGTGCCATTATGTCTATTGAACTGCGGAGATGATGAGATCACATTACCAAAGTATGCTACCATGGCTAAGTTGTACATGGTTGATAACAATAACATCACAGCCGTCGAGCCCTTGAACCCGTCAAGTCAGGCGGATGACAATGGCTCAGGAGAGAAGCTGGAGGATTGGTGCCAAACGCTGCATGTAGGTACCAGGTATACACCTCCCCGTCACAAGCATGGAGTATACCTGGTAGTGAAGGAATATGAGCAAATATTCAGCAAACACCCGTTAGACTTTGGGCAGATTAAAGGGGTAGAGCACACTATACCCACAGGTAACCATCAGCCTATAAAAAAGAGGTATAAACCATTACCACCCGCTCACTACCAAACCACCAAAGACATGCTCAGAGAAATGAAATTTGCAGGGGTAATAAGAGACAGTTATAGCCCTGGGCAGCACCTCTAGTGTTAGTTAAAAAAAAGGATGGCACCATGAGGATGTGCGTAGATTACCGACAGGTTAATCGCATCACACATAAGGACGCATACCCATTACCTAGGATTGAGGAGTCATTAGCTGCATTAAAATCTGCTAACTACTTTTCCACCCTTGATCTGACTAGTGGGTACTGGCAGGTTCCTGTGGCCGAGGCCGACAAGGAGAAGACAGCGTTTACTACGCCGATGGGCCTCTGCGAGTTCAATTGTATGCCGTCAGGACTCTGCAACGCACCCGGGACCTTCCAACGCCTGATGGAGAGCTGCCTTGGACACAAGAACTTTGAAACTGTCCTCCTGTACCTAGATGACGGCATAGTCTACTCCAAGACATATGAGCAACATCTACAAGACCTGGCAGAAGTGTTCGAAGCTTTGTCCAAATATGGCATGAAAATCAAGCCATCCAAGTGTCATCTTCTCAAACCAAAGGTACAGTACCTGGGACACGTCGTGAGTTCAGAGAGAGTAGCACGGGATCCTGATAAAGTCACAGCGATAAGGGATTGGCCAAGACCTACAAGTGTGGAAAGAAGTGAGGCAATTCCTGGGCCTGGTAGGCTATTATAGAAGATTTATCAGTGGATTCACAAAGCTAGCAGCTCCCCTGCAAGACATCCTGGTAGGACAGTCAAGAAAGTCTGCAACCCGTAATCCTCCTTTCCAGTGGAGTGAAGAGAAGTAAGACTCCTTCAACAAGCTAAAAAGTGCACTGACGGGAGAAGAAATCCTGGCATACCCTGATTACCATCAACCGTTCATTCTATACACGGATGCCAGCAACGTGGGACTGGGAGCAGTGTTGTCGCAGAAGCAAGTAGGTAAAGAGAGAGTTATTGCCTTTGCAAGCAGGAAGCTCCGGCCTACAGATAGAAATCCCGAGAACTACAGCTCCTTCAAGTTAGAACTACTGGCAGTAGTTTGGGCTGTAACTGAACGTTTTCAGCATTACTTGGCAGGTGCAGAATTCACCATCTACACTGATAACAACCCATTGACTCACCTGGACACCGCAAAATTAGGAGCCTTGGAGCAGCGATGGATAGCCCGGCTGTCTAACTACAACTTTGTCGTCAAATGCAGGGCAGGCCGCAAGAACGGGAACGCAGATGCCTTGTCAAGGATGCCACACCTGAGAGACGTGGAAGAGGAACCGGAAAAGTTGGAAGAAATTGAACTACCGGCCTTTCATCGTTCAAAGGAAGAAAAGTATCAACCCGGCATCTATCAAAGAGAACAAAAGGTGAATCTCAACCCGTTAAGACACCATGGATGGGCTGATACCCAAGACACTGATCCAGCTGTGAAGCTAGTGAAAGAACTGCTTACACAACAAGGTGCTTACCCTGATCAGAATGCCCCAGCTGAGACTATACAGCTCTGGAAAGAAAGAGGCAAGTTGTTCCTGTATCAAGGAAAGCTCTGCAGAAGGCATACCAATCCTAAGACACATGAACTGGTCTGGCAGATAATCGTACCCAAGCGAGACATCAGAATGGTCTTAGAAAACTACCATAACGGTGCAGGTCTTTACGGATGGAAGAAGTTAGAAGCAATCCTGAGAGAAAGATTTTATTGGGTTGGCATGAGAAGATCAATTGAACTTTGGTGTAGAAGATGTGCCGCATGCAACCTCAGAAGGAAAGATCCACAGAAAGCTCCGCTTCATCCAGTAGTAACCAAGCATCCACTCGACCTAGTCGTGTTAGACCACGTCAAGTTGTCACCAAGCCGGTCAGGCTATGTCTATGCCTTAACCATCGTGGACCATTACTCACGCTTCTTAGTGGTAGTACCAGTCAAAGATCTGACAGCAAAGACGGCAGCAAAAGCATTCCAGACGCATTTCTGTAGACCACATGGTTACCCGGAACTCGTCCTTGCAGACCAAGGTCCAGCTTTTGAATCAGAATTATTCAAGGAATTCTGCAATATGTACGGTTGTAAGAAGATCCAATCAACAACGTACCATCCCCAAACAAATTGTTTATGTGGGAAGATGAACCATATCGTAATTGAACTGTTGAAGACCGTAACAGAATCAGAAAGAAACCAGTGGCCAGATAAATTACCCGACTTGGTAGACTTATACAACCATGTTCCAGTGAGTTCTACAAACTGCACTCCAGCCTACCTTATGCGTGCAAGACCCGGTAAGCTACCAATTGATCTAGAAATGGGAATTGTAAAACCAGATACAGAAGTAGAAGAATCAGATTGGGATGTCAAACGTCAGAAACAGTATCAACAAGTGCAAGAATGTGTAGAGAGAAACTTACAGCAAGCTAGAGCAAGACAAGAGAAGACTTTTAACTAACATGCTAGAGCCATGCCATTACAAACTGGTGACCAAGTTCTCAAGAGAAAGAGACGCACCAACAAATTGGATAATCAGTGGGAAACCGTCCCATACACAGTCTTACCATCTAACCTAGACAATGTTAAAACCTGTTTAATAAGTAAGGATGAAGGAAGAACTTCCGCAGCCGTATCCCGAGATCAACTAAAATTGTGTCCTGAAACCTTGAAGACACCTGAAGTAACAGAACCCGTACAGGTCCAATCTATCCAAGAGAAGGAAAAAGAAGAAAAAGTATTCCATACGTTACTAGGAGATTTCCCCAAAACATGGCCAAATTACCACGGAGCAGTTGTAGTACCAATGATTGCATTCCCTTCAATGGTGGAACCAACACCAGAACCCGTGTTACCAGAGCCCGTCTTACCAGAACCCATGTTGCCAGAAGAAGACCCAAGACTTGAATTACTGGAAGTAGAATCTGAAGAGGAAGAACCAATTCCTGGTCCTAGCAAACATGCCAGTCCTACAGTCAGATACCCATCTGCCATAATACCAAACACCCCAGATAGGTACACGTCCACTCACACTATCAGACTAAGTCCACCAACATTGCGCAGATCAGAGCGTAGTACCCAAGGTCAGTTACCAGTTAGGTACAGAGAGTAAAAGGCAGAATTAAATGTGTAAAGTGTAATTATGTTTGTTTGGATATAGTAGACGGTGTCCAAGAGGGTGGAGGAACTGGATTGACCCCATGTACATTAAGTTAGGGAAAGAAAGTGCCTGGGGGTGGTGCAGTGAATCCAGGCCTCCTAAGCAGAAACGCCCGTGGACAAATGTACATAGTTAGCGCAACGTTAAAAAGCCCAGTACCTACAGAGACTATCCTGTATGAACTTCGAACTTTTCTTATTCACTTATGGGCCATATATACCACGGATTGGTTGTGGTAAGAACTCTTGTGTATATACTCATCAGCCAGGAGGCAATAGACTAAACCCCCGGAAAGACTGCTTTTTTTAAACTTTTTGGACTCTTTTTCAAATTTTAGTGATTTTTGTACTTTTTACTTTTAAGTCTTTGTAAATATTAATTGTATTAACTGTTTGTTTACTTGTTTTTCCATAGTCCCGGAGTACTGTATTTAGCTAAGGGGGAATGTGGCACCCCAGGGGTTAATGTGCCACAGTAACATCACACGGGTTCCTTCCCCACAACACACTAACTTACACTAGCACCTCTGGGCCAAGAGGGGGAGCACAACTGCTCTCTTATATACTCCAGGTCCACAGGAAGTAGTTAGTTCAGTATGAGGCAGTACTGTGAAGAGGAGAGAGGCTGTAGTGTCAAAGAAGCTGTGCCAAGCTTCTCTACAGTCTGCTCACCGATTCCAGGCCTAGCTAGGGTCTGAGGAGAGGAGAACCAGAAAGACAGAGGAACACCTCTGGGAGCTAGAGTGCCATCACCACTCGCCCCAGAGAAGCGCACAGAACGGACACCGGATACGGCACTGTGACTGACACACGCAGCACAGTGAATCCAGGAGTAGTGGAGTCTCTAGACACCCACAGTACCAGAGCAAAGCAACACGGCGGGGTAAGCACAGCACAGCACAGAGGACTCAAGTTGCCTAGCCAAGTGGTACCAGCAGAACAGAGAGAGAGAGTGAGACAGTCCCAGTAGCTCAGCTAGACGCAGCTGCCAGGACACACACACAGTGCAGCATGAGGAAGCTGATGACCCGGACAGGGTGGGAGGAAAACCCGACCCCGTACAGACTCCGTGGACGATCTGCAATAACATTGCAGTAAAGCTTTGGAAACTACAAAACGTGAGTGTGTGTTCCTTAACCCGTCTCCACTATTCACCTCCATCATAGACTTTACCAACACTGCCCCGGGGAACTCAGCTCTGCCCACGGAGAACTATCCCATCTTAGCTGCCAGCCCATTATCCCCGAAGGTTCTGCGGCAGCGGTGGCCCCAGTACTGGCCACACACTGTGGGTGGCGTCATGATAAACTATTCTCCCCTGTAAATACACCCTTTTATTTGCCAGGCCCTGGGACACAGTCCAGACCACGACCCCGTGACATTCCCCAGAAGCAGACACAGTCCGGTACCGAGTACCCTCGTCCCAGTGTGCTCGACAAGTGCTTGTTTGCAAGCACTTGTCCATGTGTGGAGAAATAAGTGGACCTTCCCAGTAACTGCATTTTTCAGGGCATCGTTTATGTTATGGGACATGTGCTGGTGCAAGATGTGGCACACTGGCTGCAGGAGACTGAGTATACCTAGGGAAAGCAACCTCCTTGAGGTTGCGAAAAGCCTCAGTGTCTACTGGCCTAAATGGTGACATTTACAGAGCAAGCAGTTTGGAAATTTTCCTGTTTAGTGCTTTGCACTGTGGGTAGGTGGCTGGGAATTTACCTTTGAATTCCAAGCCCTGGGGTATGGATAGCTGAATACTGCTCTGGAAAAAAAGATTTAAACATCGTTGCTGATGGTGCTTGCGAATGTGCAACAACAGTTGCTGAGCTGGAGGCATCTGTGTCTACATCCTGGACAGGGAATTCGCAAGCATGTGCCACAAGGGAAGAGTCAGTAGTGTCTCCTGCAGACACTGATTTTGGACCCACAATTTCAGCCCACATAGTTGAGTGCTTTGTCAACATGGCTATGGCATTACCGTGTATAGCAGATGATCCCCACATTGTGATTGGCTGTCTAACAGTCGCAAAACATGCAGGGTGGGAATGAGAATATCCCAGCAACCCGATGCGCGATCAAGTATTGAACAATGGCGATCACACTTTCTTATCACTAATGGTGATATATTTATGATATAATGTTTTGTTCAGTACCAGTAATGATGCATATTTACTTAATGTATGGTGCCTTTATTTAGTTTAATCTGGCTGTTAGCACTGCCTGCCACCTTCAGAATGTGACTATATTGTTTATACAATATATTAGAATTTTGGGCTCTACATTAAATCACACATGCCAACTTTCCTAGAATGTCTGGGAGGCTCCTGGAAGAGGTGTCAAATCTTCAATGCAAGCAGCACATTTACCATAACTGTATTTCTGTCTTCCAAGTGCATGAAGCATAGACTGTTATAATGACCAGAATCTTTTCATCTGTCAGGTTTCCTCCTCTTATTTCATTAGTTTTATGTCTTGAAAAGTGTCAAGGATATTGCTAACAATAGACCTCCAGAATATATGTTCCAGATTTGAGGCCACATTTAACTTTATCCTCTGTGTGTCTTAGAATTAAACTGTATACAGATACAGCTTAATGCAATGACAGTGCAAAGGCCGACTCACTTTTGCTATGAACCTGTGTCTAACTGAAGATTGGAGCTACATGGACAGGGTGCAGTTGTGGCGCCCCTATGGCAAGGTGCCACAGGGAGGTACTGCACCCCAAACAGAAGGTGTAGTACCTCCGTAGCCGTGGATATGGAGGACCCTACAGAGTCTGTACCCCAACACCCATACAGTAGGCCACCTTAGTACAGGGGACCGTATATTCAGTAGGCCCCAGGGGGGTGGAGCCTAGATGAGTGGGAGACGAGGATTGACAGTTAGAAGATTAGTCAGGCAGACAGTGTAGGACAGCAAGGAAGATGGACGAAGGGGATCCTGCGACCGTGACAGGAGGGCACCTCTTAGGAGAGGGGTGACCCAGAGAGAGAAAGGGGCCATTCCAGGACTGGTCGGAGCCAGCAGGTCACCACCGGTACACCGGAACTGAGGCGGTTAGTTACAGTCTATCCCTAACCGCAGACCGGCAGGCTGTGGGCCCGACATAAGGGAGCCACAGCACCCATCAAGTAGTCCAACATCAGTCCCGCAGCTGGGTTCACGACGCTGAGAAGTACAGAGACTTTAAGCAACTGACCCGAGAAGTAGAGACTAGACTCATGAATGGGAGTACAGAAGGCCATCAGGGCACAGAAGGGAAAAGGACCAAAAGAGCCATTTTAAGGACACCTCTGACAGACTCTGGAAAAGCCACAAAATCCGCGGTTTCGGCCCCGGTTAACCCAGACTGTACCGTGTACCAATTTCACCTGGAGCAAGTAAAGAACTGTTTGAGCTGAATTGGTGTCTGGTCTCCTTTCATCCATCGCCCGGAGGGCCTCTACAGCATGTGAGGACTACTACTCCCCTCATCCACCCCGCTGCCCTGAGGTAAAGCTCCGCCTGTGGGGAGCTGTACTACCAAAGCTGCATTTCCATTACCTCAGCGGCCGGCTGCAGCGCTGGAAATCCTATTACCAGGTAACACAGGTGGTGTCACGTTACAAATCCCCCATCATCATCACCCCCAGCCGCCACTGAGGGTCCACGGCACGGAAACGGGAACCGATCAACCGTGATCCCCACTGACGTAACCTTACCTGTCCTCGTATCCGAGTACCCCCCTACCCTGTCGACCGACTCACAGTAATGTTAACTAACATGAGACAGTTGAATGGGAGCCATTTTACTCAAGATTGGAATAAATAGGACTAGGTGCTATATTTGACATTTGGTTATTTTTAAGGAAACTAATATCATCAGGAAGGGAAAACCTGGGAACAACTACAGTGGTGTGCAAAGGAGTGCTCTAGTGCTTGGTAATCAAATTGAAAAGGTCGAATGATCCAGCAGGCTCAATTTGTGTAACTAGTACAATGGAAATCAATGGGCAACTCGATTATTTTTCCAGTAGACCCTACTATGAAGACTGGAGGGAGGGTAGGAAGGTTGCTGAAATGGATTGAAACCAAAAGAATGGGAACAGCATGAAGGCCCCGTTACACGGCACAACATCGTTAACGACATCGCTGATACGTCACGGGTTTTTAGACGTACCAGCGACGTCGTTGCAACCTCGCTGCATGTGACTCTGGCAAGTTGCTACGATAAATCGTTGGATCGGAGTTGACAGGTTTACCAACATGTTGTAAAACCTGACGATATCAACTTAAGCAACCTGCTGCATCGTTCTGTGTGACACCGCGATAGCAATGTCGTGGAAGACTTCGCCCATTCACAGCAATGAGCAGGGATCGTTCACAGGGTTTGGGAACGATACCTGCTCACAACATCATTGGTGAGTTGTTCACGATATCTAGGAGTGTGACATCTCATCAGCGATGTTGAAATGATGCCAAAAGCAACCGAGTGCCCCTGAGATCGTTGCATACATCATTTCAACGTCGTGCCGTGTAACTGGGCCTTTAGAAAGACACCTAGATGCATCTCTGAGTCACAGGTCGCTGCTGGGAACAATGTTGTCAGAACATTAGGCTGTGTGCGCACATTGCATTTTTATCATGTTATTTTTATGCGCTTTGAATTAAAATTTGTCACAAAACCTGAAGGGGATCCTTATGCCAGCAAAGTCAATGAGAATCCTGTAATGTCATTCACAGATTGCTTATTTGTGAATGGCAGATTTGGTTCAGAATATAATTTGTAGCAAATCAGTTGTTTGGGAATGAGCACTTGTTGAGTATTTGGTTGCAGAAATTATTTCAACAGTTCCGCATCTTTTGGTAGTAAAACAAAAACGTGTTTTGCTGCATTTTTGCTGTTTTTATGCATTTTTGCATGCGTTTTACACTTGCGTTGTTTGATACCGATGAATGCTACAGCAGGTCAAAAAACAAAAGAAAAAAGCAGGTGAAAAATTCATGCAAAAACGCATGCTAAAAACAGACCTTCATAACATCTGCAGACAGTGAGAGCTGGGAGCAGGAGTGTGGACTGGAGCAGGAGTCGGAGGAACTTGTGAGCGGCCATTTCGATGTTCCTGCTAGGAACGAGATATGCTGCAGTGCAGGGACGCTAGCATTACAATGTCAAGGTCATAATGCAGCCTTCACTCCAAATTTTAAGAGGGTTATCAGTAAAAATGAATGAACTTTTCAAGGTTCGGTTCAGTTCGCTGAACTTCTCGGTGTTTGCCAAAACCAAATGCATAGAGAACACCTTCAGGGAGTCCCAAAAGCTGACAAAACAACTCAAATTAGGGGCAGACAGCATGGAAAAGTGTCATGAATTTATGCCAAATTCAGGTAACACACAAAAAGGAAACTCATCTTGGGAGTTTCCACATTTCCAAAAATTAGAGGAAAACTCATGGAAAAGTGGCATAAAATGCCCCCAAGTACAAATTGTATAATGGCACAACATGAATGCAGGTAACAGGGTCTGGGACAGGGCTAGGCCTAGCATTTCAAGGTTAAACATTGATCAGTAATAGGTGGATGAGTGATAGGTGTAGGCATGGTGCTCCAAGAGCCCTGTCAAGTTCAGGCAACACATATGAAGGAGACCCAACTTGGAGTCAAAACATTCCCAAAAATTAATGGCAGACAGAAGGAAAACTGGCATCAATTGCCTCAGAGTAAAAAATTTTATAATGGCACAGCATGGATGCATGGGACAGGGCCTAGAACAAGGCCTGGTACAGCATTTCAGTGTTAAAGCGTAACCACCATTTAAATTTTTATTTATTAATATTGAATTTGTCAGGGATCTCAGAGCACCAGGATTACATCTGTCACTAATCCACCAGTTACTGATCAATGTTTAAAATATAACTGCCATTAAAAGTTTTACATAATAATAATGCAGAGCAAGCAATTATAATAAACTTTCAAATATTCTTCATAACTGAAATCTGGAAGGAAACCTTTTAAAAACCTTCCAGAAGATGTCCCCACTAGGCTGTTTTCAAACTTGACATATGCTGGCTATCAGGGAAATCTGTCTTCAGCTCCACACACTGAATACGGCCATATAAGGGAGGGGGACACAGCATGCCACAGCGGATCGATGTGTCTGAAGTTTACCTCAGGCAAAGGGAGCATGAGCATCAGGCTCATACATTGATCAGCTGTGGCATGCTGTGTAGGCCACACACCCCTTATCTGGCCATATTCAGTGTGTGGACCTGAAGACAGCTTTATCTAACAAGCCTATGTCAGATTTATAAGCAACCTAGTGGGGACATCTTCTGGAAGGTTTTTGAAAGGTTTTCTTCTAGATTTAACTTATGAAGTATATTTGAAAGTTTATTATAATTACTTGCTCTTCATTATCATTAAATGCAAATTTAAACTTCAGTTACATTTTAAACATTTATCCTTAACAGGTCAATTAGTGACAGATGTAATCCTTGTGCTCTGAGAGCTCTGCTAAATTCAGGCAGCACATAACAAGGAGACCCAACATGGAGTATCCATATTTCCAAAAATTAGGGGGAGACACCAGTAAAAGTGGTATGAATTGCAACAGTGTACAAAGTGTATAATGGTATAGGATGGATTTAGGCGACAGGGCCTGGAACAATGCCTAGCTCAGAATTTCAAGCTTAAACATTGATCTGTAACAGGTGGATGAGTGACAGGTATAGGCCTGTTGCTCTGAACATTTTACAAAGTTAGGCAACACTCAAGGAGACCCACCTTGGAGTCTCTCTGTTTCCAAAAATTAGGGGCAAAAACTATATTTGACGAGCACTATGACGTGATCCACCAGTCACACGTATGATAGAGTGTACAAAAAAGAAAAAGAACAGACTACGTGTATGGAATGACCGGGATCAAGGAGATTCAAAGGAGCATGGCTCTGATTAAATATTATGAGACTGATGATGTATCAAAAAAATGAATATTTTATTAAACACACAAGAAAAACACCAGAGCAAAACAAAACATAAAACCATTTAAAAACAGTGATAAACACTGTGCATGCATGATTCCAAGTCCATATCAATAAGAAAAAAGTTCAAATCATATGAATAATTTAAGTATACATAATGGGTCCGTCCAGTGAATAAAAGCCAACACTAATAAAGACCTGTAAAAGGAACACTAGGCAATGAATATAATCCGTGAAAGATAACCGGCAGGTTACCTAGGTTAGAAAAGAGAGCGATAAACAACGAAAAAAAACATGAATCAGGCGAGGGACTCCATGAGTCTGAGGCTGTAAAAATGAAACGATAATCAAAAAACACAAAAAAAAAGTGACTCATTAAGGGTCACAGAACAGGTTTATATCTATGATACAATAGACTAGGATATACAGCAGCTGAAGCTGCAAGTGTGTAAGCTATTGCGCTCAGAGACACAATCTTATCAGAGAAAGAAGCAATAAAAATCTCAAAACAAAAAACAGAAATCAGGTGGGGGACTCCATGAGTCTGAGGCTGCAAATAATGAAACAATAATAAAAAAACACAAAAGTGACTCATAAGGGGTCACAGAATAGGTTTATATCAATGATACAATAGACTAGAATCTACTATATAATTGGCGTAGGCATTTTCGTGTCGGACCCCGAAAACGTGCCGTGGATATGTCACACTGTGACGTCACCACGGCGAAGCATTGGCCGCGTAGCGGCCAATGCGAGGCGTCAGGTGCGCGAGCAATGGCCGCGAGGCCATTGCGAGTCGCTAGCTTTAGTGCGAGCAATGGCCGCGAAGCGGCCATTGCGAGTCGCTGGCCGAAAATAGAACCAGAGGCTCGGCCACAAACTTAGCGATTTACCGCTGAGGTAGCGCGAGCAATGGCCGCGAGGCCATTGCGAGTCGCCACCTCAGCCGCCGCACCTGCCGCAACTCCCCCTATACTTTCAATGGGGATCTATTGCGACTCGCTGTGTAGCGCGAGCAATGGCCGCGAGGCCATTGCGAGTCGCTACACTTGCGGCGCGGTTGCGGTAATCCCCATAGAAAGTATAGGGCGAGTTTGCCCGCGAAAAACAAGTGGCTGACTGTGCTGTTGCTGGGTAGCAACCCATTCTAAAAAAAAATTTAAAAATATTCTAGACACCCGATGCATTTGCATCGGGCTCACAGCTAGTATACCTATAAGCAGCTAAGGCTGTGAAACATGTGAATTGTTGCACTCAGAGATTAAGTCTAGTGTGGCTATTGCACTCAAAACCTCAGAGACTGGGATTGATAGAGATGGTAATACTAAAGTCCCTTTTAGATCATTGCCTAGAAGAAACCAAACTACAGGTGGTGCTATGCAAACTGCATTAAGAATTGATTGATTTACAAGACATGCCAGGCAGGCATGGATGCGGAGCTGGACAGGCATTTAATGATAATGAAGAGCAAGTAATTATAATAAACTTTCAAATATACTTCATAAGTGAAATCTAGAAGAAAACCTTTCAAAAACCTTCCAGAAGATGTCCCCACTAGGTTGCTTATAAGTTTTATATATCCAGGATACACATGAATAGTATTTACAAAGTGTTAGGACTCTCCCACATATATTACACATACTAGGTTGGTTTTTGGAGAGTTTCTATACCAATGATTCAAATGCACGATTTTGGCTGCTTTTCATAAAGATGCTTTTATTATTTCATCAAGGAGATTAAAATTGCAGGTACAAAAGTGCTCAAATATAAAAATAGTAGATTTTACATGGATCTGGATGAAGAGGACACTAAGGGCTTAAGGTCATTTTGTCTCACACTTCAAGACATATACATGGTAGTCATATCAAACAAAAAATATTGTGCAGTTCTGGTATACATATGGTTGAGAGCTACAGCTTAATAGTGTATGGAGGGGACGCATGCTCAGGAAGCATTCAGGGAAACGCGTTGGGGCGTCCCTAGTGGTCATCTCCACACCTAGGCATCTGACATGGGTAAGTTTGGGCACAATCGCTATGCTGCTAAGAATGTTGTATAATGGACTTTGAGATAACAATCAGTGTATTGTTGTATTAGAAGGGGGAAGTATTCACTGAACCCTCCATACACTATTAAGCTGTAGCTCTCAACCATATGTATACCAGAACTGCACAATATTTTTTGTTTGATATGACTACCATGTATATGTCTTGAAGTGTGAGACAAAATGACCTTAATCCCTTAGTGTCCTCTTCATCCAGATCCATGTAAAATCTACTATTTTTATATTTGAGCACTTTTGTACCTGCAATTTTAATCTCCTTGATGAAATAATAAAAGCATCTTTATGAAAAGCAGCCAAAATCGTGCATTTGAATCATTGGTATAGAAACTCTCCAAAAACCAATCTAGTATGTGTAATATAGGTTGTTTATAAATCTGACATAGACTTGTTAGATAAAGCTGCTCTTTTGAATCTTCTTGATCCCGGTCATTCCAAAAATTAGGGGCAGACACCAGGAAAGTGGCATCAATTGCCCCAGAGAACAAATAGTATAATGGTGAGATCAATGCAGCACCTTGAAAACTACACCACAGCCTAGTCATTCCAGTCTGCAACTGCGGTGGAAATGTCCTTGGAGATTCATGACTTGTTCATTTTGAAGAAAGTTAGGCAATCTACACTTTCAGGGGACAGCTGGATGCGCTTATAGATTACTGTGATGACTAAGCAGTATGGTAAGGAATATTGCCATATCCCCCATATTCCATTTCTCCCAGAAAGCAATTTGATAAGGCACATCTCACTCATAAAGAGATAAGCCCCCACCCTTGGAAGGCAGAAGTCATTCATCTCTGGCAAGTGGTAGAGTAATTAGCACGTAGCTGCCAGCCAACAAGGCCACACAAAAGGAGCTCATCCTCACCTTTGATATGGTAATCAGCTAGGTGTATGGAGCTTCCTCAGAATTGGGGTTTTGCCAAAAGGTGACACGTCCAATATCACTGTAAGGCCAGGGGAGAGGAAGTCCTTTCTTCCCATGCAGACTGGACGGAGCCGTGACTATAACATTAATATCTCATAAGCCATCCACCCTGTGTTACTATCTAATATAAAAATGAACTCTACATATCTATACGGTGATAAGGCTTGTATTCATAAGAATGTAGGATGACTGTAAGCCATGTAAACATGATATTGGCTAGTAGGGTGTTCTCAGAGTAGCCATGTTTCATATCCAGGCGAAGATAAAATCATAACTAAAAATATGAAAGTATTGTCTTCCGTCTGTGATGCCCACGAACACGGCTAGGTCAGCTTATGGAATCTAGGTGTCCATATCTCCCCTCAGAGGGGTGGGAGTTGTGGGACAGCCCAGAGGTGCGAGATGGGTGGAGACAGGGGTCAGTCCATAGTGTATAAAAATCATCTGCTCCATCTCCACATGGTATTTCTTCTGAAGAGGCATTTTTCCACCAAAGCCAGAGATTACCCAGGGAACAGATTGGCATCACGCCGCCCTTGTGGTGCCATCAGCACTAAGGTAACTGCTCACATGTGTATGTAATTCTGTGTATTCCATTCATCCTTTTATTGGCATATCTGACTGTAATATTTGTAACATCTGAATAATAACTGTAAATATTAATATCTAGTGTACCATTAGGGTGATTAAATATATAAATTTAATCTTGAGTTGCTCTTTTTATCTTGATCACGATTCCCACGTCCGTGTGCTCATTTAACGCTACCTGGGTTGGTTTCTGACCCAATATAAGCCCGACCACGGACCGGACTTATATTAAACGAGAAGCTGGTGGAAGCATTTGTGCTTGGGGTTATTCAGGGCCTCTGGCAGTGACGGGGTGGAGGAGATTATATGTGCTTCTGGCTAGAAGGCATATACCACACACACTGAGAGGTGCCTTAATAAACCAGCACAGGCAGGGCAGCTGCGGCCCTTCTTTATCCTCAGGCAGTTCTCTGACTGACCTGGGTTTAACAGGAGGCGCTGTGGAGCTGCCAGGTTCGGTGTTCACGATTTCACCACAATTACCACCAGCAGTACTGAAGACACAGTCTAAGAGAGTGCTGACCAAAATGCAAAAGGGTCCAAACTCCCTCTCAAGCAGGGGCTGGCTGGCCCAGAGAGTAGGGGGGCAAATGCCCCCGGCCAGTGGTCAAACAGCAGTTTTGGGGCTGCCTGGCCATCGGTTATGTTGTTCTGGGAGGTCGTTTTGCCCCTGAAGCTCACTGCTCATGGGTCACTGCTGTGTGCTTTCCCCCAAGGCCGAAATTTGCCAGCCAGCCCCTTTCCCCAATGCATCGATATTTAGCGCTAGATACTCCTGCACCATCCTCTCCAGTCGTTCCCTATGTGGCAGACTTCTATTCTGTTTTGCTGGTGCACAGAATGGTCTAAAAATTTGTCAAACAATTCACAGAAATTGCTTCTGACACTTAAACTGCAACTGTATTGTTTCTGTGATAACAATTCAATATTCCCAGGGCTGGAAGTCTAGAACTGCGATGCACACTATGTGCCTCACTGCTGACTTGGGGAAAAACACTGTTAAGATTGTCTACAAGCATGTTTTGAAATTCCAAGGTGGGGGAAGCATCAGGCAAAATTTTTGTACCATGGATCTAACCAAATAGCAATTTAGTAGTCAGCACTATTTCTTACCATAATAATACGGGTATCATGTTGCAGATAGTGCAGCAAGAAGGTGCTTATGTGTTGGGCACTTCCATGAGTTCCAAGTCTATGGTGTGTTGGTGGCAGGGTCACCCTTGAGCTGGCTTCTCTCATCCCCTCCCACCAACCTTGGAAAACAGAGAGGAGATCAATATCTTCTACATCTCCTGATGGATGGTTGCATGCCTATCACCTCTTCCTCCTTGTCCTCCTCCATTTGTTCTTTGGCTCCTGCTCCTTTACTAAAAGTTTGTTGTAGCGCCTCGCTAGTCAGCACGCTACAAAAGTGTACTGCACCCCTAACAGAAGGTGCAGCATGCTTTGTCCTGGTAGGGGGTAATAGAAGCCTGAAGCTCCACAACAACACACACACACCTAGTTATAGGGGACCAATCAGACAACCCATTACTAGGGAAACCGGTCCTGGTGGGAGGAGAGCTAGGGTATATAGTGAGTGGGGAAAGAGCGGGAAACAGTGAGGCAGTGAGAAGTTGAAACAGAACAGAACAGTCAGTAAAGAGGAGAAGTAACAGGAGGGCACCTCAACCTGGTGGCCCAGACAGAGAGGGACGGATAGAGGGTAACTGAATGCCCTGGCCAAGTCCGATGCGGGGTACCGGCTCCGAAGTGGTACAGAGGACAATCCCTGAGCCGCAAATACCGGTATGATCGAAAGCTTCATTGGAGCACGATCCAGTCCGACCTACGTACGGTCCCCACCAGAAGCATCAAACTGGGTTGAGCACTATTGTGAATTCATTAAGGAGGAATTCTGGTTGTAAGCTCCCTCCAGTGGTTGTTGCTGGTAATGCTGCTGGCTGTGTGTTGGAGAGTTTCACAGCTGATCTTGATGATTGGCAGTCAGGTTCAGATTGGAGTATATAGTGTTTTGAAGCTGATGAGTCCTTGCCAGTTGTAAATGTTCCTGGAGGTGTCTACACCTTTTTCTGGTTTCTCCTGGTCTGCTGAAATCCTTGCAAGCTAAGTGAATGGTTTTTGTTAGTTTGTGGCGCACATGTTGCGTGCTTGTGGATCTGTTTTCAGTTTGTCTTGTTCTGAGTTGTAGGTTTGAAATTTAGTCTGCATATTTGTTTACCTGCTCTCAGTTAGGAAGTTTTCTTCCTGGACAGAAATTGCTATTCACTGTTATCTGCTATTTCCAGTATTGTTGGTATTGTTACTTGTTTATTCTTGTTTGATTTGCAGAAGTTTTGCAGATATAGAGGGCGGCGAGTATTAGTCGACTCAGGGTAATTTTTGACACTATCAGCTGTTGGAGATTTGTTGATTGTATTTTAATACTGACCGCAAAAGTATTCTATCCTATCTTTACTATCTAGCTAGTGTGGCCTCTTTTGCTGAACTCTATATTCTGCCTGTGTGTGTCTTTTCCTCTCCTGTTTCCCAGTTAATATCTGTGGGGGGCTTGCTGCTCTTTTGGGGTTCTGCTCTGAGGCAAGATAGCTTTTCCTAATTCCATCTCTAGGGGTAGCTAGTTCTCCGGCCTTGTCGAGGTGTCTAGGGCATGGTTAGTTACATCCCACGGCTACTTCTAGTGGCGATATTGAATCAGGTGTCGCGGTCAGTATAGTTACCAACGACTTCTGTGGAATCCTTATGTTACTCCTAAGTCATCGGATCATAACAGAGCACCCCTTAGAGGGAGAAGGGACCCTCATATCACCCGACAGGCCTGGTAGTAAGCACGATTCGTGCAGGGCAGCATGAGGAAGAAGGAAAGCGCAGATGAAGGACAAGAAAGATATAGAGAAGGAACAATACTGGAGCTTCAGAGGGACATTGCCTACTGCCAGGACTACCCGGTCCACCACCCTATCTGTAACAACTGCATACCCTATAAGCTGCAGATTACCGGAGTAAAGTATCTGTGCAGAGTGAGCAAGTGTCTGTGTTTCTTCCTGGTGAACAAAGGTAATTCTGTACTGGGAAGTAGAGACTGCGCTGCCACATTCCTTTCATGCTGCCCTATTCCACCATCATACCTTTACAGCCCCGGGGATCCCGCTCCACCTGTAGGGAGCCACAACACCTTGCTGCCGCCCATCACCCCGGAAGCCCCAGCAGTGCCGGTGCCATCACCGGATCTACAAGTGGCGTTATGACATTCAGCTATAACCTTTTATCCGTGTAAATACCCTTTTCTTATTGTCACACAGGGGCACAGACTCGGGCACCGACTACCCGTGACATCCACCGCACCCCGACAACTTTGGCGTCATGAACAGGATCTAACCCACCCGTGAACTATGGGTATTGTGCACCTTATAGACTTTACCACTCGGCCTAAAAGAATCTTTCCTGACATTTTCTACTGGGCCCAAGACGGCGGGTCCAGCAATGTAAAGAACTATGTGTTGGCCCAGGGGCATGCCTTGGCCCCTCATCGTGGGAGGGCCATGGAAGATGCCCGCCCTGATTGCTGAAGGGAAACCAAGGGGGCAGGCCTAAGACTTTAACCCACCCATGGACTTTAAAAAAACAAGAACTGGGTGTGGCAAAACTGGACGAGATCTACACGTAACGGGTCTTGGAGACATGGAAGCTATCTGGCTGAGAGACTTAATGTGGGAAGTGGAGGAAGAGGCCCACGCCGCAGTTGGAAACCAGGAGGTGGTCTCCCTCAACACTGATGAGGGGGATCCAGACTTTTGGGGGACTGCTCTCCAAGACTTGAAAGTCCAGAGCCTGACCTAGTGATGGAGGCCGTCGAGGAAGAGGATCCCGACCAGCTTCATGATGAGAATGAAGAAGCAGACCAGCCGAGCTCTGAGGAGGAGGAGGATCCGGAGGAGAACCATGAGGGGGCTACATCACCTGAGGCCCAGAGTGTTGTGAATTAATTGGAGCTCCCTCTGATAGGCCTGGGGTCTCTGTTGAGGGTTCAGTGACCCATCCTCAAGGGGGGGGGGGTAATGTTGTGAATTCATTGGAGCTCCTTCCAGTGGTTGTTGCTGGTGATGCAGCTGACTGTGTGGGCTTTACAGGTGAGGGGGATTGGCAATCTGGTTCTTGGAGCATATAATGGTTGGAAGTGGATCAATCCTTGCCAGCTGTCTTTTTGTTCCTGGAGGAGTTCATATCTCTCTAGTTTCTTCTGCTCTTTGGAGATCTTTGCAAGATAAGTGAATGGTTTTTTGATATTTTGTGGCACACTTTTGTGTGCTTAAGGATCTGCTTATGTTTTGTTTTATTATGAGCTGTGGGTTGCTATCTAGTCTGTATATTTGTTTATCTGCTCTCAGATAGGAAGTTTTCTTCCTATGAATTATACCATTCACTATTATCTGTTATTTCCAGTTCTACTTGCATTAGCGTTATAGAAGTATGCAGATATAGTTGTGACAGAGTCTTAGTGACTCAGGGTAATTTTTGTACTATCTGCTTTTGGTGTTTTTTGATAGTGTTTCATACTGACTGCAATAGTATTCTATCCTGTCTTTCCTATATAGCTAGTTTGGCCTCTTTTGCTAAACCTTATACTCAGCCTGTGTTTGTTTTCCTTCTCTTGTTTCCCAGTTAATATCTGTGGGGGGCTTGCTATTCTTTTGGGGTTCTGCTCTTAGGCAAGACAGCTTTTCCTACATCCATCTTTAGGAGCAGTTAGTTCTCCGGCTGTGCAGAGGTGTCTAGGTCTGGTTAGTTACATCCCACGGCTACTTCTAGTTGTGGTGTGTAGTCAGGGATTGTGGTCAGTACAGTTACCAACGACTTCTACAGAATCCGAATGTTACTCTTGAGTCATCAGTTCACAACAATACAACTGGCCAAAAGAGTTAAAATCGAGATACATGCATGTCAGAAGAGGGAAGTGTTAAGGCTGTTATTTCTTTTTTCTGTCTTCCCTCTTTTTCTTTAGGTGACTGTGGAGACTGGTGCCAGTATGAGTGTCCAGGAACTAGCTTCTTGTTTAGACCAGCTCGCTGCAAGGGTACAGGGAATTTCTGAGTATATAGTTCAGACTCCGGTTTTGGAACCAAGAATTCCTACCCCAGATTTGTTTTATAGTGATAGGTCCAAATTTTTGAGTTTCAGAAATAATTGTAAACTGTTTTTTGCTCTGAGACCTCGGTCCTCTGGTGATTCAGTTCAGCAGGTTAAAATAGTTATCTCCCTGCTGCGGGGTGATCCGCAGGATTGGACGTTTTCTCTCATCTCTGGGGATCTGGTTTTACTTAATGTGGACTCCTTTTTCTCAGGCCTTGGGTTTAATTTATAATGAACCAGACTCTGTGGATCAAGCTGAGAAGACCCTGTTGGCCCTGTCTCAGGTTCAGGAGGCAGCGAAATTGTATTGTCAGAAATTCAGGAAATCGTCTGTGCTGACTAAATGGAATGATGATGCTTTGGCGGCGCTTTTCAGAAAGGGCCATTTGACGCTGTTAAGGATGTTATGGTGGGGTTTCCTACGCCTGCGGGTTTGAACGATTCTATGTCTCTGGCCATTCAGATTGGTCGGCATCTGCGGGAGTGCCGAGCGGTTCGCTCGGGATTGTCATCCTCACAGCAGATTCCTGAGCCGATGCAGTGTGATAGGATTCTATCTCGCACTGACCTACAAGAACTTAGATGCCGTAATAAGTTGTGTTTTTACTGTGGTGATGCTTCTCATGTCATCTCTGTTTGTCAAAAGCGGGCACAGAGGATTGTTGGTTCCTTTACCGTCAGTACTATACAACCTTAGTTCGTATTATCTGTGTCTCTGATTTGTTCCTTGTTGTCATTTTCTGTTATGGCATTTGTGGATCCAGGTGCCGCCTTAAATTTGATGGATTTTGAGTTTGCTAGTCCTTGTGGCTTCCCTATGCAGCCATTGCGGGACCCTATTCCTTTGAGGGGCATCGATACTACACCTCTTGCGCAGATCAAACCTCAGTTTTGGACTCAGTTGACAATACGCATGGCACCAGATCATCAGGAGGTTTGTCAATTTCTGGTTTTGCATAACCTGCATGATGCGGTGGTGCTGGGTTTTGGATTGGAAGTCTATGTCCGTAACTAGCTGGGGTTCTAAGGGGGTACATGATGACATTTCCTTGATGTCTATATCATCTCCGCCCCAGTAGATTCTGGAGTTTCTGTCTGATTTTCAGGATGTTTTTGCTGAACCCAAGTCCAGTTTTCTTCTGCCACATCGGGCGTGTGATTGTGCTATTGATTTGGTGCCAGGCTGTAGGTTTCCTAAGGGTCGACTTTTTCACTTGTCTGTGCCTGAACATGCTGCCATGCGGAGTTATACTAAGGATTTTTTGGAGAAGGGCCATATTCGCCCTTCCTCTTCGCCGTTGGGGGCGGGGTTCTTTTTTGTTGCAAAGAAAGATGGCTCCCTGAGACTCTGTATTGATTATCGCCTCTTGAATAAGATCACGGTCAAGTTTCAGTACCCTCTGCCTTTGATTTCTGACATGTTTTCTAGGGTTAATGGGGCATGTTGGTTTACTAAAATTGACCTTAGGGGGGCCTACAATCTGGTTCGTATCAAGCAGGGTCACAAATGGAAAACAGCCTTTAATACGCCTGAAGGCCATTTTGAATACCTCGTTATGACTTTTGGGTTGACTAATGCTCCTCTCGTTTTTCAGTCCTTTATGCATTACGTATTTCGGGAGTTGATTGACAAGTTATTGATTCTATATTTGGATGATATGCTGATTTTTTCTGATGATTGGGATTCTCATGTGGAACAGGTCAGGCCGGTCTTTCGCATTCTGCTTGACAATGCTTTGTATGTTAAGGGGTCTAAAGGTACCGTCACACACGGAAATATTGCTTGCAATTTCACTGGCAATTTGCTGGTTGCAGTGAAATCATGGACACATTGTTCCATTTGTACACGGCAACAAGATAGAACAATGTGTCCATGATTTCACTGCAACCAGGAAATTGCCAGTGAAATTGCAAGCAATATTGCCGCGTGTGATGGTACCTTAAGTGTTGCTTTGGTGTCCAGAAGGTTTCTTTTTTGGGCTTCATTTTGTGTCCTTCATCTATTGAGAAGAATCCTGTTCACGTTCAGGCTATTCATGATTGGGTTCAGCCCACGTCCGTGAAGGGTCTTCAGAAATTTTTGGGCTTTGCTAATTTTTATCGTCGCTTTTTATCGTCGGTTCATTGCCAATTTTTCCAGCGTGGTGAAGCCATTGACCGATTTGACTAAGAAGGGTGCTGATGTGGAGCATTTGTCTCCTGTGGCCGTTTTTGCCTTCCAGGAGCTTAAAAGAGGGTTTATTTCTGCTTCAGTGTTGCACCAACCGGATGTTTCCCTTCCAATTCAGGTGGAAATTGATGCTTCTGAGATTGGTGCAGGGGCCGTCTTGTCTCAGAGGGATCCTGTTGGTTCCACGATGCACCCTTGTGCCTTCTTTCCCGTAAATTTTCGCTGGCGGAACGCAATTATGATGTCGGCAATCAGGAGTTGCTGGCCATGAAGTTGGCATTTGAGGAGTGGTGTCATTGGCTGGAGGGGGCTCAACATCGTGTGTTTGTCTTGACTGATCACAAGAATCTGGTTTATCTTGAGCCTGCCAAGAGTCTGACTCCTAGGCAGGCTCGGTGGTCCTTGTTTTTTGCTCGTTTTGATTTTGTGGTTTCCTATCTTCCTGGTTTTAAGAATGTTAAGGCCGATACTTTCTCTTGCAGTTTTTTGCCTCATTCTCTTGAACCTCAGAGCCGGTCGGCATTCTGAAGGAGGGGGTTGTTCTTTCCGCTGTTTACGCTGATTTACGGCTTGTTTTTCAGGAATTTCAGGCGGATAAGCCTGAGCGCTGCCCTGTGGGGAAATTGTTTGTTCCTGCCCCGTGGACTACTAGAGTGATTTCGGATATTCATTGTTCTGTGTTGGCTGGTCATTCTGGCATCTTTGGCACCCATGATTTGGTCAGTTGATCTTTTTGGTGGCCCTCTTTGTCCTGGGATATGCATTCTTTTGTGCAGGCCAGTGGGACTTGTGCACGGGCCAAGCCTTGTTGTTCCCGTCCTAGTGGGTTGCTTTTGCCCTTACCTGTACCTGAGCGGCCGTGGACACATATTTCTGTGGATTTTATTTCAGACCTTTCTGTTTCCCAAGGGATGACGGCTATCTGGGTTATTTATGATCGGTTTTCTAAGATGGTTCATTTCGTTCCTTTGGCTAAATTGCCTTCTTTTTTGGACTTAGTTCCGTTGTTTTTTCAGCATGTTGTTTGTTTGCATGGTATTCCGGAAAATATTGTGTCTGACATGGGTGCCCAGTTTGTTTCTCGGTTTCGGAAGTCTTTCTGTGCTAAGCTGGGTGTGACTTTGTCTTTTTCTTCTCCCTTTCATCCGCAGTCTAATGGTCAGACGGAGAGAACTAATCAGACTTTGGAGACTTATGTAAGATGTTTTGTGTCTGTGCGTCGGGATGATTGGGTTGCATTTTTGCCTTTGGCCGAGTTTGCGCTTAATAATTGGGCGAGTTCAGCTACGTTGGTTTTGCCCTTGTTTTATAATTTTTGGTTTTCATCCTCGTTTTTCTTCAGGGCAGGTGGCGCCTTCTGCCTGTCCGGGTCTGGATTCTGTGGTTGAGTGGTTGCAGCAGATTTGAGATTGTGCTGTTGACAACTTACATCTTTCTCATGAAGCTGCTCAACGTTTTGCTAACCGTCATCAGTATGTTGGTTCTCGGCTTCGGGCTGGTGATTTGGTTGTCCTTCCGCCATGTTCCTTTGAAGGTTTCTTCTCCTAAATTTAAGCCTCGATTCATTGGTCCGTACAGGATTTCTGAAGTTGTTAATCCTGTCTCCTTCCGGCTGGCGCTTCCGAGCTCTTTTGCGATTCATGATGTTTTTCATACCTAGTTGAGGAGATTTGTTGAGCCCATGGTTCCATCTGTGGCCCCCCCGGCCCCGGTCCTGATTGATGGTGAGTTGGAGTATGAGGTTGAGAAGATTTTGGATTCTCGTACCAGTACCTTGTTTAATGGCGGGGTTATGGCCAGGAGGATAATTCTTAGATTTCTGCCTTTGATGTTCATGCCCCTGACTTGGTTCGTGCTTTTCATCTGGCTCATTCTGATAGGCCTGGGGCCTCTGTTGAGGGTTCAGTGACCCATCCTCAAGGGGGGGTAATGTTGTGAATTCATTGGAGCTCCTTCCAGTGGTTGTTGCTGGTGATGCAGCTGACTGTGTGGGCTTTACAGGTGAGGGGGATTGGCAATCTGGTTCTTGGAGCATATAATGGTTGGAAGTGGATCAATCCTTGCCAGTTGTCTTTTTGTCCATGGAGGAGTTCACATCTCTCTGGTTTCTTCTGCTCTGTGGAGATCTTTGCAAGATAAATGAATGATTTTTTGATATTTTGTGGCACACTTTTGTGCGCTTAAGGATCTGCTTATGTTTTGTTTTATTCTGAGCTGTGGGTTGCTATCTAGTCTGTATGTTTGTTTATCTGCTCTCAGATAGGAAGTTTTCTTCCTAGGAATTTTAACATTCACTATTATCTGTTATTTCCAGTTCTGCTGGCAGTTGATTTATAGAAGTCTACAGATATAGTTGTCGCCGAGTCTTAGTGACTCAGGGTAGTTTTTGTAATATCTGCTGTTGGTGGTTTTTGATAGTGTTTATACTGACCGCAATAATATTCTATCCTGTCTTTCCTATATAGCTGGTTTGGCCTCTTTTGCTAAAGCTTATACTCTGCCTGTGTTTGTTTTCCTTCTCTTGTTTCCCAGTTAATATCTGTGAGGGGCTTGCTATTCTTTTGGGGTTCTGCTCTTAGGCAAGATAGCCTTTCCTACATCTATCTTTAGGCCCATGTCACACACACAGATATTTGTGCAGATATTGTTCACAGATCTCTGGTTGCAGTGAAATCATGGACACATTGTACCATTTATACACGGCCACAAAATGGAGCAATGTGTCCATGATTTCACTGCAACCAGAGATCTGCGAACAATATCTGCACAGATATCTGTGTGTGTGACATGGCCCTTAGGAGCAGTTAGTTTTCCGGCTGTGCAGAGGTGTCTAAGTCTGGTTAGTTACATCCCACGGCTACTTCTAGTTGTGGTGTGTAGTCAGGGATTGCGGTTAGTACAGTTACCAATGACTCCTACGGAATCCGAATGTTACTCCTGAGTCATCAGTTCATAACACCAGGGAACTTGGTGGGGCGCTACCCAGCCTATCCACGGTGGTGACATCAGAGCTACTGTGGAATGCTACTGACAGAACCATGACACCGACCGTGCATCCAACCCATTGGACTATTCTTATGCCACGCAGAGAGTAATGGTGGGCTTAAAAAATGGATAACTTGCAGATACGAGCACAGGCCCGTCGCCAGCCACTTTTTTCCCCTGAGCACCGGAAATAAGGTAACAAGGTACAGTTACAACCTTTTAATCTGGAGAATGGTTGGGGTTTCATAAGGGAGGAAGGACTGTATGAGGAAGTTTCTATTTCCTGGAGCGAAGTGGAATCGCATTTGCCTAAAGGTCACCCAGACCGAGACTTGTATAGACATGATTGGATGAGCTATGAAAGACACGCTGGAGCCCGCGGCTGGTATGCCTTATGCGTCCGCAAAATGTGAAAAGTAAAGTGAACTAGCCTGTCGTTTAATAATGTAAATAGAGTGCAGTGTGTTATCATGTATTTGCAGTGGCCCAGTGGTAACCAGGACATTGGTAAAGACAGTGATAGTGACCACTAGGACCGCAATAGTTAACTTGGTTCAGTTAAACCAGTAACAATTTTTTTTTTTTTGTAACGATTAAAGAAACAGTGCCTCCTGGACGGGAAGATCAAAAATGCCATTATTAAAAGTGTTTTATTCTTTATTGCATGCATGCGTATTAAAACTATTGCTCTGTGCTGGGTGGGGTGGAAAAGGGACACTTGGTGACAAGTGTATTGAACCAAGGGGGAGTGTAGTGCCTTGCTAGTCAGCGTGCTACAAAAGGGTACTGCACCCCTAATAGAAGGTGCAGTATGCTTTGGCCTGGTAGGAGGTAACAGAAGCCTGAAGCTCCATAACCACACACACACACCTAGTGATAGGGGACCAATCAGACAACCCATTACTAGGGTAACCAGTCCCGGTGGGAGGAGAGCTAGGGTATATAGTGAATGGGGAAAGAGCGGGAAACAGTCAGGCAGTGAGAAGTAGAAACAGAACAGAACAGTCAGTAAAGAGGAGAAGTAACAGGAGGGCACCTCAACCTGGTGGCCCAGACAGAGAGGGGTGGATAGAGGATAACTGAATGCCCTGGCCCAGTCTGATGCGGGGTACCGGCTCCGAAGTGGTACAGAGGACAACCCTGAGCCGCAAATCCGGTATGATCAAAAGCTTCATAGGAGCATGATCCAGCCCGACCTACGTATGGTCCCCACAAGAAGCACCAAACCGGGTTGAGCACCCCTTAGAGAGAGAAGGGATCCTCATATCACCCGACAGGCCTGGTAGTAAGTGGGATTCGTGCAGGGCAGCGTGAGGAAGAAGGAGTGTGCAGAGGAAGGACAAGAAAGAGATAGAGAAGAGACATCACTGGAGCTTCAGAGGGACATTGCCTACTGCCAGGACCACCCGGTTCACCACCCTATCTGTAACAACTGCATACCCTGTAAGCTGCAGAGTACCGGAGTAAAGTACCCGTGCAGAGTGAGCAAGTGTCTGTGTTTCTTCCTGGTGAACGGAGGTAATTCTGTACTGCGAAGTAGAGACTAGGCTGCCCCATTCCCGCTCCACCTGTAGGGAGCCACAACACCTTGCTGCCACCCATCAACCCGGAGGCTCCAGGAGTGCCATCACCGGATCTACAGGTGGCGTCACGACATTCACCTATAACCTTTTATCCCACTAAATACCCTTTTTCTATTGTCACCCAAGGGCACAGACTCGGTCACCGACCACCCGTGTCATCCACTGCACCCGAACGCCCGAGATCTAAGTACCCCAGACCCTTGTGGGCCCGACACTGTCTGGTGCCATGAGCCCCACCTCAATCATTCTACTTCACCCTCCCATACAACCCACGTCTGCGATGGCAGTCCAGACTTTAGATATCCTGGTATCCCAATCCACATCCTTCTCTGCTTCCTCCTCTTCCTCTGGGACCACTACTTCCTCCTGCAGACTATTCAAAGTGTGCTCAAGCATGTAGATGACCAGAATTGTGATGATGATTATGGCATCAGTACTAAGCATCCTATTAGCCATTCCGAAACTGTGCAGAGGGGTGCCGAAATCCTTAATCTGTGCCCACCCTGTAAGCATGACTTGCCCCAAGTTGCTGCAGCATGAGCAGAGTGGAATTCAACCATGTTGGCAAATCGCATATTAACTGGTTAACCAGTAGGACAAAAGACCTCTGTTGCGATGTAAGTTGATGAGCCATAGTGTCACGCTGGGAGTGGGGAAGACACCCAGCGTAGGATAACGACGGGGGGGGGGGGGTCAGGAGTCCCTAATGCTAAGGGCACAAGAAGGAGACGGTGACCCCTAGACTTCCTAGAGCTGACCCTGTCTGCCCTAACGTCCCTATACAGTCTCCTCAACTGTCGCCGACCACGAACCTCGTCCCTCTCTGATCCTAGATCTATCTTATCTAAGGATCAGATGGAGAGGTTCACTAGACCCCTCCACTATCAACTAAAGATAAACACCAGGGAAGACAGACATTTGGGAAAAGGAAACACTTATCTGACAGCAGAACACAGCAACCTCCACAATTTCAGCTTCTGCTGGAACAAGGATAAAGTGTGCACAAGGAACTATCACCTGCACCGAGGAAGGGTAATGAACCTCCTTATAAAGGTGGAAGGAGTCTGCTGGGTCCTAGTGACCTACACATTGGTGGATAAAACCAGACCGAGCGCAAGACCTCCACAGCCGTCTCCCCATAATAGAGAGATCTCATCACACCTTCTTTCCATCAACACAGAAGGTAAATGCTCCTGAAAGAGACGGACCATCCTCCACCATTATGGCTGGTGGGCCAAACGCTGGGATCGTCTGCGCGTGGCCTCCACCCTGTCATCCGTGCCACCCGTGACACATAGGGTGCGAAAAATGGAAGTGAGCAGACAGCGACCATGCCTCCTGCTACAGCGCATGAGCCATGCAAAGCACATGTGTGGGGTTGCCCCAACCTAGGGCCATCACCAGGTTCACACCGTTATCGCACATGGCCTTTCATGGTTCAGTGGAGTCAGCCATTGCTCAAGGTCAGCCTGGATACATGTCCACAACTCTTCAACTTTTTGACTGCATTCTCCAAGGTTAAGGTTGAGGGTGCACTTAGAGGACTTAAAGGTGGTGGAGGCAGAAGCAGTGGAGGAAGCGTTAGATATAGAGGGTTAGGCAGAGATGGTATGGTGGATTGAGAAAGATGTTTTGGGCTTGGCGTCTATGATTGGTGCAGCCATGTCCACATCTGCACCCTAGAATCTTATGTACTCCTCTTCCTCTATGTTAACAGGTACGTCTGAACTCTGAACCCAGAATACCCACTGCACCCTAGAATCCTATGCACTCCTCTTCCTCTGTGTTAACGGGTACGCTACTGTTTTTTCCCTGACTAAAATTCCATGTATCATATTTCAATTTTACGTTATGCATATTGATAAGTCTATGCTTCTCACACCTAACATTTTCCTTCCATTTGATTATCTCTCTTTCTGTTGCTTTGATGCTAGTCAAATGTTCTCTTTCTGCATTCTGTTAATTACTCCCTGCTGTGAGCTGTCCTTCTGCTTCATCCTCCTCTCCTCTCTCACCTGGCCTCATCTCTTGGTCATTTGAATGGTATAAGTTGAATGGAGCAGGTCAGATATGACATTATTGAAGTGTGACATTTTAAAATGTCACATCAGAAATATCCCAGAAATACCACAGAAGTAACCAGAAGGTACTAGCTATACCAGTCTTTGTTACTTTAATTTCAACTTTTTTTTTTTCCTCATCATGTCCTTTGCTTCAATATAGTAACATAGTAACATAGTAACATAGTAACATAGTTTTTAAGGTTGAAGGAAGAATTTAAGTCCATCTAGTTCAACCCATAGCCTAACATGTTGATCCAGAGGAAGGCAAAAAAACCCCATGTGGCAACACTAAGCTCCACATTGGGGGAAAAAATTCCTTCCTGACTCCAGATATGGCAATCAGACTAGTTCCCTGGATCAACGCCCTATCAAAGAATCTAGTATGTATAACTGGTAATATTATAGTTTTCAAGAAAGGCATCCAGGCCCTTCTTAAATGTTAGTAGTGACTCACTCATTACAACATCATGTGGCAGAGAGTTCCATAGTCTCACTGCTCTTACAGTAAAGAATCCACGTCTGTGATTATGATTAAACCTTCTTTCCTCCAGACGTAGAGGATGCCCCCTTGTCCCAGTCTCAGGCTTTAGAGTAAAGAGATCATTAGAAAGGTCTCTGTAGTGTCCCCTCATATATTTATACATTATTATAAGATCACCCCTAAGCCTTCGTTTTTCCAAGCTAAATAACCCCAAGTTTAATAACCTGTCTTGGTATTGCAGACCCCTTAGTCCTCTAATGACTTTTGTCGCTCTTCTCTGGACCCGCTCTAGTTCAGCTATGTCTTTCTTATACAACGGAGACCAGAATTGTACACAGTATTCTAAGTGTGGTCGCACTAGTGACTTGTATAGAGGTAAAATTATGTTCTCCTCATGAGCATCTATGCCTCTTTTAATGCATCCCATTATTTTATTTGCCTTTGCAGCAGCTGCCTGACACTGGCCACTAAATGTGAGTTTGTCATCTACCCGTACACCCAGGTCTTTTTCAGTGACAGTTTTGCCCAGTGTTTTACAATTAAGCACATAATTATACCTTTTGTTTCCTCTGCCCAAGTGCATGACTTTACATTTATCCCCATTAAAGCGCATTTGCCATTTAGCAGCCCAAGCTTCTAGTTTACATAAATCCTCTTGTAATATAAAATTGTCCTCCTCTGTATTGATTACCCTGCAGAGTTTAGTGTCATCTGCAAATATTGAGATTCTACTCTGTATGCCCCCTACAAGGTCATTAATAAATATTAATATCTGTCTTCAATGTTTTCAATACTTAAAATATCTGTGGTACGTGTAACTGCACAGTCTTCCACTCATCTCTGCTGTCCATGTGGTGCAATTTCCTTGGTGAAATATATTGTATTCCATTATGAATATACCTCTCCATTTCACTGCCCCCTATTGTTTCATGATCTTTTGTGTTAGCTGGCTATGAATCACCATGTGTCTATGGCCTGATTGGTGATGGGTAATGAAGCTCAGTTTCCTCCCCCTTCCCTGCTCCTCACTTGAATTCACTTTTTGCAAGCATATCTGGGGCCAGTTTTGGTCTGCTCCAGTCTGCGACAAAGTGGCTGTTTAAAGTTGCAAAATATGAAATAGACCAGAAATGGACCGGAATTGACTGGGATAGACTGGAAGGTAATGACATGGAGGGCCACTCAAACAATGTGTATAACTATATTCACTACTAATCTTTGCCATGTCTTTTATTTCATTGTTTGTTTTCTTATGTGCTCTCACCACCAATTTTTATCACCCTATCCCCCCTGCATTACCACTCATTCACATGAACCCCTCTCTCCTGCCCTACTCTATGTGCAGCTCCCATGCTATCTTCAGTTTACTGAAGGTTCTCAGCCCATCATATTCCAAAGTTTGTCATAATAAATCATGTCCTAAATCCAAAAACTAATTCCTCATTCTCTTTTTACTGCAGCTCTTATCAGGTGATATCTCTCCCAACCCTGGTCCGCCCTCTGGTAATTTCAACCCCTCTCCCACCTCACACAACCTCACTAACCTTATTAGCATTACCTGCCTACCTTCATCTCCCTCTTTTAATTGCGCTCTCTGGAATCCACGGTCTGCATGCAACAAACTTCCCTTCATTCATAACTGCTTTCTCACTAACTCTCTCAATCTCCTGGCCCTCACTGAAACCTGAATCCAGGATTCAGACACTGCTTCCCCTGCTGCTATTGCTTATGGCGGCTTACATTTCTCTCATTCCCCGAGACCTGGGAGCAAACATGGTGGTGGAGTTGGCTTACTCCTGTCCCAACAATGTGCTTTCCAGGTCATCCCTCCAGTACCCGCACTCTCATTCCCCTCTTTTGAGGTTCACACCATTAGGCTATTCCATCCCCTTCCCCTCAGAGTAGAGGTGGTATACCTCTCCCCAGGCTTACCCACCCAGTTCCTCAACCATTTCTCTGCATGGTTGATACACTTCATGTCCTCAGAATTACCAGCCCTCATTCTGGGAGACTTTAACATCCCCATAAACAGTCCCATCTCCCCATCTGCATCCCAACTCCTATCTCTAACCACGTCACTTGGCCTCTCACAGCTCTCAACCTCTGAGACACACAAGGATTGTAACACCCTTGACCTGGTCTTTATCCGACTCTGCTCAACTTCCTTCCTAGATAATTCATCTCTTCCCCTCTCTGATCACAACATTCTCTCCTTCACATTCTCTAACCCTCACCCACCACAGCTCACCTCTACCTATCAAACATCCAGAAATCTTCAGGCAATTAACCCTCATGCACTCACAGACTCCCTCATCTCATCACCGTCCCCAATCTCCTCATTATCCTATCCTGATCTGGCAGTAAATAACTATAATAACACTCTCAGAAGCTCCCTGGACCAAGTAGCACCCCTCACCCTTAGAACCTTCAAACACAGAACAAAACAGCTCTGGCTCACATCACAAACTCGATTCCTCCAGCGATGCCCTAGGAGTGCTGAACGCCTATGGAGGAAAACTCGCTCACCAGAAGTGTTTATCCATTATAAATTCATGCTAAAACCTACAACTCTGCCCTTCACCTTGCCAAAGAAACCTACTTCATCACCCTGATTTCCTCACTATCCAACAATCCAAAAAAAACTCTTTGACACTTTTCACTCTCTCCTTTGTCCTAAAGTGCAGGCCCCCATCACTGACCTCTGTGCTGATGAAGATGTAGGGGAATAATGGTGTACAACAGTCCGCGCTGCCAAGGTCCAATTACTTCAAGGAACACACGGGTAAGTGATGTTCAAACAGGTTTTCTTTATTGCTTCTGACGCGTTTCGGTGCCCTCCTGTCACCTTCCTCACTCTCTGCTTATTCTTCTTGATCTCTCTGCAGCTTTTGACACTGTTGACCACCATATCCTACTCTCTATGTTGCACTCCATTGGTATAAAGGACACCGCTCTCTCCTGGCTCTCTTCCTATCTTTCTGACCACTCTTTCAGTGTATCATTTGCTGGCTCTACTTCCCCCCCTCTTCCTCTCACTATTGGGGTCCCTCAGGGTTCAGTCCTTGGACCTCTTCCCTTCTCTCTCCTCACCGCCCCGTTTGGACACACCATGAGCAGATTTGGCTTCCAGTACCATCTTTATGCTAATGACACACAATTATACACTTTAGCCCTTGACCTTACCCCTGCGGTTTTGAAGAACACCAATGACTGTCTAGCTGCAGTTTCCAAAATTATGTCAGCTCTCTATTTAAAACTCAACCTTTCCAAAACTGAACTTCTTTTGCTTCCGCCCTCCACTAACCTCCTTAAATCTGACATCTCTTTCTCAGTGTACGGTACCACGATAACACCTAGGCAGCAGGCTCGCTGTCTGGGTGTCATGTTTGACACTGATATCTCCTTCACCTCCTATATACAATCTCTCATCTGCTCTTGTCACTTACACTTGAAGAACATCTCTAGAGTCTGCCCCTTTCTCACCATAGAAACAACTAAAACCCTTACCATGGTCCTAATCCACTCCCGCCTTGATTATTGTAATTCTCTATTAATTGGCCTCCCCCTATCTAAACTTTCCCCTCTACAGTCCATTCTTAATGCAGCAGCCAGGATCACCTACCTGGCCAATCGTTACTCAGATGCCTCCGCTCTGTGCCAGTCATTGCACTGGCTGCCTATACACTACAGGATAAAGTTCAAATTGCTTGTTCTCACTCACAAAGCTCTTCACAATGCAGCACCCCCCTACATCTCCTCCCTCATCTTTGTCTAAGAGACTGCGGATTTCGGCTGCAGCCTGGGGGGTCCATAGGTCCCCTGAGCTTTCTTACTACTGATGATGGAGGAGGACTGCGTTTCAGCTGCTCGGAGGAGGTCTCTGAGGCAGCTGGGTGAGTTAATAGATTTTCATTACAATTCATGCTAATTGAGAGGTTGGTGGGTGGTAGGATGTAGGAGGTTGGTGTGGGTGCATAATCTGACGGCAGTTCGGAAGGACGGGATTTATGGTCCCCGGTGGGGAGCATGGGTTGGCCTGGTGAAAGTGGGGTTGGAAGTTCTAAACAGCACAGTGGCTGCAGGTTGGTAGCAATGTTCTGTCGATAATGGTGCTGTTGGGGACAGCAGTGACGGGAAAGGGAATTTAGGAGACTGACAAGGTGGGCGAAGAGGTGCAGTGGTCGTTAGGTTAAAGGAAAGTTGTATGTGTCCTTTGAGGGCCTGTCGGGGTGCACTTAGAGATGAAAGAACGGGACAGTTTCTGGAAGGGGATGTGCGTGGACCGATTTTTCTTTACTCCCACTGCAGGTGTTCGTGTTTTTTAGCTAGGGCTAGTGGGGAACAGAAGCCGGAGGTGCTCCACATTGTTTTCGTATATGGCTGCTTTATGCAAGACTTATAGACTTTGCCGGGGAGCTTGTCCTGGTGGAGGTTATGACGAGCAATTTGGCAGAAGAACACTCTGCATCAAGGACTGCTTTGTTTTAAAAGGACGTTTCCTTGTGGATGTGGTAATTACTTCTCTGGCTCGACCTCTTTCATATGAGGGCCTGGGGGGGGCTTAGATTGAACAGCGCAGAAGGTGAAGAGGACAGGAAAGTACCATGGTGAAGGTTATAGTGCTGTTTCAAACAGGTATGGGGACGCTAAAGCTGCGAAGTGGTTTACAGTTAGTTTTGTTTTGGTTTGTTTTTCGGACACTCAGAGGAGGCGGATGGCAAGTTTAGCGAAGGTGGAAATGGGTCGAAGGGCAGGTCTGTTTAGGGGGCTGCCAAGGGTGGAATTGAGGATATCCCCGTCGGGAATAGTGCCTGATGAGAGTCGAGCAGGTTTAGTCGTGCCCGACTGGGGGCGTCAGTAAGGATGGGGATCGCGCTGGAACTGCCAAGACGGTTATTATGTACCTGTAGATGGGTTATTGGAGTTAGTGTGTGTAATTGTACTTGAGGGCCTGGATGGTAAAAAATTGGACGTGAAGACAGCTTTTTTATTGCTATCAGGGCACACGGAAAGTCAGCATTTGTTGGGTGGCATGTGAATGGAGAATAATATATTGACTGTTTACTGCTGGGTTGTTATGTTTATTGTTCATAATTTGAAGTGTTCAGTCTTGCTGCATGGGCAGTGTGAGATGGGTTTGGTATTGGTCAGTATATTATCTGGATGATCATTTCTGTTGGGACGGCAGGTTCATCTTTTTTGGGCTCTGTGACGGTTTTTGCATTTCAAAATAAAAAATATGGGATAAAGTGTGCGGTTTTGTTGGGTGCACTTAATTTACTTGTAGGATTATGTTCATGGGCGGACTGCTAGGTCCCTAGCAGTTGGTATGGTGGGCGAAATGCCCGGCACATTTGTTGAATTTGAGGTCAAAGCGGAGAGTTTTGGTTGTGTGGGGTGTTTTTTCTATGGAATATCATGGTTGAGATGTCTGGCATAAATAAAAAAAAAAAAAAAAGAGGGACAGTAGTGCCAACAGGTGCAAGCAGTGTGTGGCAGTTGTATAAAAAGGTGGTTGGTTTGGGTGGTTTGGTGCCTTTTTAGGGTCATCGGTGTACGGGCAGGTGGCAAGAGGCAGGGTAAATTAAAAAAAAAAAAAGATTTTGATGGTATTGGATAGTGCGGATGTGTTTTTCATGGAGCATTGGGGGGTTGCAAAGTACGTACCAGGAGTATTAAATGGGGGGGCTACTTCATTGTATCGCTTTCAGTCTCGTAAATTGGGAGTTCATCCCTGGCGTGCATGAAGTGGATGTGCAGGGCCTGGATGATTAAGGGAAAGTGATAACAATGGGGTTAAGGGTTTATTGCCGAGATTGGTGATTGAGGCTACAGGGTGCCGTTCCAGCAAGGTGGCAGGAATGGGCAGGTTTCTGGAATGGAATGGGGGTTACTGTGGAGGTTGTTGGGTTCTTTGGTATTATCATTTGTTGGGGGAATGAATTTGTAACTTATAAATCAGCCTCAGTGGTGTTGCAGAAGGTGGCTACGATTGCATTTTGGCTCAAGCTGCGTGGGACGCAGGATTTGACCAGGGGATTTTTGGGGAGGTGTTCTGCACTGGGGATGTGGTAATAATGCCAGATGGAGCGGAATGTTGCTGATGAAGAGTCAGAGATGGATTGAGTTCAGGAGGGAGACTATTCGTGGTGTATGGTCTCCCAGGACTTTGGTTATTCCTGGTTTCCACTGTTAATTGTCAGGGGAGGTAAGTGTTGGTTAACTTGACTCCCATTTTTATGGGCAGGGAGGTAATTTGTGTCTATCACAAATGTGGTTATTTTAAGGGAATGTTTGAGAAAGGTGGGTAAGCAGCCGGGTGAGGATGGGTTGCTTTCAGTCAGGATTGGCGCTGACACAGAGGTGCCACGGTTGGGATTGAACAATTAGGTGGCTCAATTGTTTTGAAATTGGGAATCAGCCTGGTTTCAGCTAAATGGGCGGCCTCTTTGGTAGGTAACGTGGCTGGGGGGAAAATGGCCTGGCACGGGGAGAAGGGGTCGTAGGTAACATATTGCTTAGACGTGTTGTGTTTATTTTTATGAAGTTATCACTCGGTTTTGATTACTATGGGTATAATTGGGCGTGTATACTGGGTCGTTGCTTGTGTCCTTTGGGGGCAGGGCAAGGCGATGTTTGAACATGTGACTGTCAGTTGGGGCAGGACATGCCTTTGATGCTTAAGTGGTTTTTTGGAGGGGTAGGACCTTAGGGCAGGGTCTTGAGTATTGTGGTGGGGTGGATCAACTCTATAATGAGTCGGGTTGCATGAGGGGAATGATCTTGGGTTTGTTCATCCCAGGAGTTGATGCGGGATATTAGGTGCAATTTGGTACGATGGAAGTATTCATACCTGGGTTGGTTTGTGATGTGGTTGGATAGTATGGCCTGTTTGTCAAGGTGGTATGCCGGATTTGTAAAAATAAAATAAGAAAAAAAATGTTGAACAAGGCTGAGGTTAAAAGTCAAGTGGGTGGTGTCTCTCTTGTCTCCAGTAATGCGGTGTCATGGTGAGACACCGGGAGGTGGAGTGATCGGCTCTGCAATATTGGAGGTTGGATGGTGTTACTTTATTTCAAACAGATAGGGGGATGTCGGGCTTGCATGAACGTATTGAGCAAGCGTTGGGTGGTGGTGGGTCCAGTCCACATAAGGTGTCACGTGGCCAGTCCTGTGGCGGGGGTAGGTCTGGTCCAGAGGCGGTTTAATGGATAATCGTAGTTGGGAGGGGAGCCACTAGTACTGTATAGTGGCTCCGGTTACAGGTAATTTGCAGGCACGGGTCCTGCAAAGTAAGGGTATTAGTTCTTGGTAATTAATACCTCTTGTGGTTTAATGGATCATGGTATCCGGGAGGTGAGCCACTAGTAAGGTATAGTGGCTCCAGTTTCAGATAACTGGCAGGCACGGGGCTCTGCAACTTAGGGGTATTAAATTCTCGGTAATTAATACCTCGTCCCTGGGGTCGGTGTGTTGCGGCCAGGGACAATCCCTTGGGTCGGTGTGTTGCGGCCGGGAATAATGTTTCATTGTGGGAGGTGGCTTCTGGACCAGGCTTATCCAGGGTTACGTATTTGTATTACGTTCTGTATTATTACTGTGTTACCTATTGTTTAATGTTGGGACACCAGGGTGCGGTGTCCCTGCGTTAGTATGTAAATAATAGGTAATAAAGGGGCTGCTGTGGCCAAATTTTAACCAAGTCGCAAGCAGTGTCCGTGTATTATTTACAAAGAGTTTAATGGGTTGGTAACACAAGAATTTAATGACCGGAGAATCCCTCGTCGATTGTCATGTCTTCCAGGGTGTATTGCAGTCCCTCCTTCTAATTTTGGAAGTCCTTGCATTTTGTGCATAGGCTTTAAGAGTCTTGGAGCCCCACTACCTGAGAATATAAACAGAATGTGTATGAAGCCATTATTTATCTTTAATACACGGTGTATCGGATTCACTCTTCCATCTAATATTTTGCAGTTCTTGCATTGTCCATATAGGCTTTGTGAGTCCCTCCTTCGTAAAGTAAACAGGATGTATCTGAACATATCACACACTCTACATGCTTATATATGGAACTATTCAGGAAAGCCAAGTGATATGTGGCAGGATGCAATATCCATGTAGCAGTGGACACCGCAGTCTACCACATAGCACTCAGCTATCCTGAATTTTTTCACTATAAACACAGTGCACACTGATGAAGGTCTGTATGACAGAAATGTTTGGGACTGTTGTGCTACTTTACAAGGGAGACAGTTTATCTACTTACTTATAACAGGGAACTGTCTTCATATGTCCCTGTGTAGGACTGATATCTGACCTATACAATATTTGTTATTAGAAACAAACTCCAAACAATACTAATACACATTTTTGGGAATTTTTAATTCCCAAACAGTACCTGGACTACAATATTCGGTGGTCGCGATACCTACAATTTAACCATACAAAACTTCAGCGACACAACTCATGAATAGTATTGATTTCATTTTTTAAAGTGCAGTATAAAGTGCAATGTGCTATACAGACTGGTGACAGGGTATTTGGACTATATACATAATATGGCAGGGGTCACTGATATTGTATACATCAAATATTATGGAACATTATTAAAGACATTATTACTATCCATAACTACATTCTCCTTGAGTGTAAATGATACATCAACACGCTCAGGGATATCAGGTGTAAGTGACATGCTCACTCATATGACAGACCAGACC
>JARQOC010000004.1:345315445-345334013 GCA_033576535.1 Allobates femoralis | reverse complement strand
TGTCTCAGTGACATGACAGCCGCAGCGTCTGACATGGGGCGGCAGGCCAGCAAGCAGGGGCGCAGGATGGATCATCATCTGGCCCTCAGGCTTAGCCTAAGGCGGTGTGTGCCGACTGCAGATGATGATCAGCTCGGCAGGCAGGCCTGCAGGGGGACTCACCAGAAGTGATGTCATGAGTGACATCACCACTGAGTGCTGAGGCTGAGTCCCTGCGGCTGCGGTGCAAGCTGGAGTGGGGACTGTCTGAGGACACTGCTGGTGAGGAGGGAGGCTGGAGCCAGGAGCTCGAGGCAAGGAGAGCTACAAAAGTGAAGAGTGAAGTCAGAGATATCACAAGAGGACAAGTAATGGACAACAGTAACTGACACTGGTAAAGAATAAATGTATGGAAAAAAAGTGATGTGGGGGTGGGGGTGATGGGAGCCCAGAGGGTTGTATATGGGAGCCCTATGTGGGGGTTGCGCGCTGTATATGAGATGACATGTACTCCCATCTCATATACAGCCCTGCCCCCCATAGGCTCCCATATCATATACAGCATCCCTATAGGGCTCCTATATCATTCATATATATGACACCTAAAGGGTTCCCATTATTGGAGCCCTATGGGGGGGCTGTATATGACATGGGGGCCCTATGGGGCTATATGTGATATAGGAGCCCTATAGGGCATTAGGGGGACTGTATATGATATGGGACTCCCATATCATATACAGCCCCCCGATAGGGCTCCCATATCATATGCAGCCTATGATATAGGAGCCCTATGGGGGCTGTTGTATATGATATGAGGACTGTATGGTGTATTGGGGGGCGGTATATGAGATGGGACTCCAATATCATATACAGCCCCCCCCATAAGGCTCCCATATCATATTCAGCCCCCTCAGAAGGCTCCTGTATCATATACAACCCCCCATAGGGCTCTCATGATGGGAGCCCTATGGAGGGGCTGTATGTGATACAGGAGCCCTATGAGGGGGCTGAATATGATTTGGGTGCCCTATGGCGGGGTTGTCTGTGTGGATTGTGTGTGTGTGGTTGTGTCTGTCTGTGTGTGGCTTGTGTCTGTCTGTGTGTGGCTTGTGTCTGTCTGTGTGTGGCTTGTGTCTGTCTGTCTGTGGCTTGTCTCTGTGTGTGGCTTGTCTTTGCGTGTGGCTTGTCTCTGCGTGTGGCTTATCTCTCACTTTCCTCATTATCCTGGATACCCCATGAGGTGAGATTTTGCATGAGTCCCAGATCGATGTCGATTGTCAATCATTTTTTATTTCTTCCATTTTCTTACTATTGCACCAAAAGTTGACTCCTTTTCACCCAGTGTATTACTTATGGACTTGTAGCCCATTCCAGCCTTGTGCAGGTCTAGGATATAACCAGGTTATTGGTGCAGTTTGGGATGTCCACCTTTGAGAGTTGTGAGGCCTCCTCTGTTAGTGTGTGCGGTGATTGGGGTAAGTTCTGCCTGGAGCTGAACCAGCCGCTCTTTCTCCTTCTCCCTCTCAGGATGCTACTCCACAACCCACAATGAGGACCTTGCTGTGGGGATTCATATTCTCCTCTTGGGCCCCTGGTCCATGCTTGGTCAGGTTTAGTGTCTTGCTTTCTTTACTTCAGGGGGACTAGATCCTCCTGTTCTGTCCGGGCTTTCTCTGCTACCACTAGATTAATAGCAGCTTTGGACTCCGATGCCCAGGTGGGCTAAAGGGATCTCCAATATGTTCCCTTCTTCTGTCTTCCTACCTCTTCCACTGGCCTCTGTCCCTCTCTCTAGGGCACTGTACAGGTGGGTCAGGTTTCCTGGTTCTGGGCCTGTCTTGGTCCCAGCAACCAGCTCCTTTCAGTCCTTCAACTGATTACTAACTTCAGTACTAACTGTTCTCTTCACTGCAGACTGCAGACTGACTGACTCCTCCCCTCAGGCCTGGATCTTTATAGGGGATCTGGCTTAAGGACAGCCAGTGGGGCTCTCCCTTTAGGTCTGGGGTGGAAGGTGTTGTGTGCTGTGTGTGCCAAAGTGTACATCCCTCCCTGCATCGGTGGGTCCTGTGGCAACCCCTCGCAGGGGTGCCACATTCCCCCCTAGTTAACTTCAGTCCTCTGGGACTGAAACATTTTTCAACAAACATAATATAACATTACTATTTACATTATACATTTTTACAGAGTCTCAAAATAAAATGTACAAAAACCAGGGAAAAATGGAAAAACAGGTAACCAGTCCATGCAGCGCTAGTCCATCTGCTGCAGGCTATTTAAAGTATTTTTGCCACAACCAGTCCTGTGGCTAAGGTCCATTTGTGAAATTATAAAAAGAGAATTCAAAAAGTCCAACAGGTAAAGTCTCTGTAGGCTTAAAAATGAAAAACACATCAACTACTTACTACGAGTGCCTCGGCGTAGGAGTCCTAGGTACTGCAGGGGCCTCAACCAGGCATAAGCGCTGTAGGCCACCTGGCCCTGGGGTCACCTATTGGCCAAGATTTTGCTCTCCCTACACAGCTCCTTACGCCAACTCCACTCACCCCTCTTCCTGATGTTGTGTATCTGGTGTGAGCTGTTTTAGCCTACTCTTCACCCTTCTGTACACTAACATTAGCTACATATTTACATTTTAAACATATTTACAGTACATTTCCCACATTTTACAGCTTATACTCTGTATCTGAGTGGTGGGTGTCCAAAATTGACACAGGTTGATCTATGTAATTCTGGTGTATGACTAGTGTGAGTGGGTCTATGTGTCACAGGTAAACTGGATAACAATCTACGACCACCTAATCTCATAGTAGGAATGGCAGTTGCACCGATTGCGGGATTCTCTGGCTCTTCTGCTCTTGGTTCTTCGCCTGGTTGTGGGAATGTCAACTTGGGTATTAGGTATGCACCTTCTATTTGGGGCCAATCTGCAGGTAGTTTTCCTGAGATTGTCTGGACTGTCTTTGGCTCCTCTTCTTCTGGCTCTGGACAAGGGCATATTCCTATGGTTGTGGTAGTTGAGGGTACTTCTTTAAATGATCTCTGGACACTGTTGCTGTTGTTTCTCCATTGTCTTTTCTGATCAGACAGGACTTCTGGTTGTCAAAGTTTGATGGTAATACAGTGTATGGTTCTGATCCCATTGATTATCTAACTTGTGGTGTCTCCTTTTCCTTTTCAAAACCAATTCACCTGGTGTTAAGGGTGTTCCTTGTGCGCTTTTGTTAAAGTGTGTTTCTTGCTTTTCTCTTGATTTTGCCAGGCTTCTCTCAACACATTCCTGTATTTTCTTGTACTGCTCTGTTCTTCTGGTGTCCCAATCAGCATCTGAGGTGTCTTCTTCAGGGACTAAAACACCCATTTCAAAATCTACTGGCAATTTTCCTGGTCTTGCTCTCATGAGGTATGCAGGGATACAATTTGTTGAGCTTACTGAGATGTTGTTGTAGATATCAACAAGGTCTGGTAACTTTTCTGGCCATCTATTTTGCTCTTTAAGGGCAGAGTTTTCAGCAATTCTATTACCCCGTCATTCATATTTTCGCACTCGATTGGTTTGAGGATGGTATGGTGTGGTACGAATTTTCTTGCATCCATACAAGTTACAGAACTCTTGAAATACTTCAGCTTCAAAGGCAGGACTTTGGTCTGTCATTACCTGTTCTGGATACCCGTGTGGTCTGCAGAAATAGGCTTGAAAGGTTCTTGCGGCTGTCTGAGCTGCTATGTATTTCACCGGAGCTACCACTGGGAATCTGGAATAGTGGTCCACCATGGTAAGAGCATAGGTATAGCCCGATCTGCTAGGTGTGAGCTTGACATGATCTAAGGCTACCAGTTCTAATGGCTGTTTAGTAATAATAGGCTGTAGTGGTGCTTTCTGGCTGTTATGGTCTTTTATTCCTAATGAGCATGGTCCACAATTTTTACACCATTTCTGTATGGTAGACCTCATGCCGATCCAATAGAATCTCTCATGTAACAATATTTCCAGTTTTCTTCAAAGTGTCCTGCTCCAGTATGGTATGCTTCTAATACCATTTGGACGTCTCTCTTTGGAACCACAATTTGCCATACCATTTCATATGTTCTTGGATTGATATACCATCTGCACAATTGACCTTGATAGATGAATAACCTGCTTTTTTCTTTCCACAGGTATTGGGCCTCTGGTGGAGCATTCTTTTCAAGTTGGGAATCTGGTTAGGTTAACAGCCTCTTCACTAGGCTCACTGCCGGATCACTGTCTTGTGTCTCTTTCCATCCATAGTGAGGCAAACAGGTTTAGTGCAATATTCTGACGGTTCTGGTAGATATGGTTTCTGTCATTTTCCATTTTCTACTTTTATGGAAAACTGGGAGTTCTACTTTCTCCAAGACATCCACCTCTTCTTCAAGTCCTTGCAAATGTACTTGAGGGTTTCTGGAGAGGGCATCAGCATTTGCATTGTTACGGCCTGCCCGGTACTTGATGGTAAATTCATAGTTTGATAGTCGGGCCATCCAGCGTTGCTCCAATGCACCAAGCTCCGCGGTATCCAAGTGTGTTAACGGATTGTTGTCCGTGAAGACAGTAAATTTTGAAGCTGCCATGTAATGCTTGAACCGCTCTGTTCAGCCCAAGGCTAGGAGCTCCAATTTAAAGGAACTGTAGTTTTCCGGGTTCCTCTCGGTGGGTCAAAGTTTTCGGCTGGCGTAGGCAATTACTCTTTCCTTGCCATCTTGTATCTGGGATAGCACTGCTCCCATGCCTATATTGCTTGCGTCAGTGTAGAGGACAAATGGTAGGTTATAAACGGGATAAGACAGGATTTCCGCACCAGTCAGAGCCCGCTTCATCAGCTGGAAGGAGTCTTCTTGTTCCTTTCCCCATTTCAATGGTGGCTCTGGAGACCTTCTCTTCTTAGTTTGGCCTACTATAAGATCTTGTAGGGGCGCTGCTATCTTTGTGTAGCCCTAATGAATCCTCTGTAATACCCAACCAAACCTAAGAATTGGCGTACCACTCTGACGGTAGTTGGCCTCTGCCAGTCCTGGATAGCTGTCACTTTTTCCAGGTCTGGTGCTACTCTATCTGCGCTGACCACATGCACGAGGTTTTGGACTTTTGGTTTCAGCAGGTGACATTTAGATGGTTTGACCTTCATTCTGTACTTTGTTAGAGCTGTAAATACCTCCGCCAGGTGTTCCAGATGTTCTTCATAGGTTTTGGAATATATGATGACGTCATCCAGGTATAAGAGCACTGTCTTGAAGTTCCGGTGTCGCAGGCAACATTCTATAAGCCTTTGAAATGTTCACGGTGCATTGCATAACCCGAATGGCATGCTGTTGAGTTCGCATAGGCCCATTGGTGTTGTGATTGCTGTCTTCTCCCGGTCTTCTTCTGCAACGGAGAACTGCCAATATCCACCAGTGAGATCTAACGTAGAGTAATTAGCAGTCTTTAATCCAGCAAGAGACTCCTCTATTCGGGGTAACGGGTAACATCTTTGTGAGTGATGTTATTGATTTCCTGTAATCCACACACATCCTCATAGTGCCATCCTTCTTTCTGACTAAAGGGGGCTGCCCAGGGACTACAGCTATCTCTTATAACCCTGGCTTCCTTCATGTCCTTCAGCATCTCTTTGGCACACTGGTAGTGGTTTGGTGGAATGGGTCTGTGTCTCACTTTAATTGGGGGATGATCTCCTGTGGGTATGTGATAGTGTACCCCTTTAATCCTCCCAAAATCTAATGGATGCTTACAAAATACTGTATATGTTCAAACTCTTGTGCTACCCGGCCTTTTAACTCCACCCTTCCCCAGCTTTATTGTCACTTCTCTAAACTCCACCTGATTCAGTGGCTGTCCATTAGCTGCAAGAATGACAAAGTTAAGGTCCTGTCACACACAACGACATCCAGTGATCCCGACAGCGATAACGACCTGCCGGGATCGCTGGAGCGTCGTTATCTGGTCGCTGGGGAGCTGTCAAACAGGCAGATCTCCCCAGCAATTAGGGACCTGGGAGCCTCCTCTCACATCGCTGGAAGTGATGTTACCAGCGTCCTCCCTGCTTAGCTCAGCCTGTAAGCAGGGAGGAAGCTTGTAACTATGAGAAACACCGGGTATCCAAGCAGCGCACACTGCTTAGATACCCGCTGTTTATCATAGTTACCAGCGTCCTCCCTGCTTAGCGCTGGTAACCATAATAAACACCGGGTATCTAGGCAGCGCGCTCTGCCTAGATACCCAGTGTTTATCATTTTTACCAGCCCTGTGAGGTCACTGATACAACATGAGTCCTGAGCCATCTGTTTGCAGCGATCAGCGAACTCACACAGGGGCCTGATCACTGCTAGATGTCACACATAGCAACATCGCTGGGGAGATCATTGTAACGTCACAGTTACAACGATCTTGCTAACGATCTCGTTATGTGTGACTGGGGCTTTAGAGTCTGGGGGTCTAAGATCAGTATCAGACCAAAATTGTTTGTAAAGGATATGTGGGATGGTGATAACCTGTGACCCGGTGTCCAGTAGGGCCGATGTGGGGATTCCATCTAGCGTAATGTTGAGGTACGGACGGCCTCCCACGTACCGACTATTCCAGTCATAGGGTCCCTGTCGTCTTACTCCTGGGGATTGGCCCTCGGACCCAGGAATCTTGGGTTTAAAGGACATCCTCTTGCGAAGTGGCCTGGTTTGTTGCAGCGAAGCCACACGGGTTCTCCTGAAGAATCCATGTGGTCGATGGCTCTGCGTTGGAATGGTGCGTTGGTCCACTGAACGGGCGACTTGTTGGTCCCCTGAATGGGCAACTTGTTGGTCCCCTCCGCGGGCGACATGGGCTTCCTCCTCATCCACGGGACATCCTCAGGATGATCAGCTAGTTGGATTCGGCTTGGTAGTTGTGCCCCAGCCTGGCTTGCAAGAGTTTTAACACATAATCTATATTTTTGGTTAGCTGCAGCACCTGGTTACATAGGTCATCAGCAGGGTCGGGTGCTACTGCTTGTCCTACCGCCTTTGCAGGGTCTTTGGGAGTAGGTTCAAAGTCTATGGGAGAGGTATTAACCTGCCCAGATGGGGTTGCAGGCTCTGCAGGCAATGGATCTCGCAGCACGGTTATAGCACGGCCTTTTAAAGCATTAAAGTTCACATCAGGATGATCTAAGACCCACATGTGTACCTGCTGGCGGTGGAAGTCCGACCTCAATTCATTCATAAACTGTTCTGCAAGCATTTTATCTTCTTCTAGCACACTTGCCCGGTCTACCTGTTTTAAGGACCGAGTGCCCCTTGTAAACGTAGGGCAAAGTCTCTGATGGTATCTTGTGGTGCCTGTTTGCATTGGTAGAATATCATCCTTACTTCAGACTGTGTGCATTTTTCAAAAACAGCTTTGAGCTTGTCAAGTACTTTTGCTACAGAGTCTCTGTCAGCATCACTCCAAGACTCGACCTCTAGCTCCGCTGCACCTGTTAATTGTCCCAACACAACGCGGCTCGCTGCTTTTCTGTCATTGTATACATGTCCAGCACTGCACGCATCTTTTGTTTGAAGGCTGCTAAGGTACCGGGCTTACCCTCATAGTTTGACAACCATTTTGTGCCCGGCATGTAAGGCAAGGCTAACGGCATTATCGGGGCCACTGCTCTGGGTGCTGCAGCTCCCACACCTGTGGCAGGACGGCTGGTTGTGCGTTCCGGACATGCCCTCTGTCAGGGACCTGTGCATTGTACGCTTCACTCATGGTGGTGCCCCCCTAATTAACCGCTGCCAGCCGGTGAGGTAAACTTTTTCGTAGTTGGCGGCTCTACAGGGGGAGTGGAGCGCCTCGGGTATTTCGGGATCTGGCCGCTGCATTTGGCGGTTCTCGTCAGAGCGTTGGGCAGGGACTATCTTTGCGCCTTTCAGCCATGCAGCCACGAAGCTTTTCCCGCTCTGTGACGCAGTCATGGCGGCCCAAATTTACAGTTCACAAAACTGCCAATAAAGTCCAATTTAAGCACACAGTACCACGGGATCCTGTTTCCTGACGCCAGAACTGAGTCGGTCGACAGGATACTCGGATACCAGGACTGGGGGTTACTTTAATGGGGATCACGGCTGGTCTGTTCCCGATACTGTGCCCTGGAGCCTTAGTGGCGGGTGGGTGTGATGATGATGGGGGATTAGTAACGTGATGCCACCTGTGGTACCTGGTAATAGGGTTACCAGCGATGCAGCCGGCCGCTGAGGTGATGGGAATGCAGCTTTGGTAGTACAGCTCCCACAGGTGGAGCTTTACCTCAGGGCAGCGGGGTAGGTGATGGGAGTAACAGTAGAGGTTCTGTTGTGAAAGCTGCAGGCGGTGGCGGTGAAGCAGGCACACACACACAATAGTCTCTGTTTTGGTACCTTTTTTACTGATGTTCGGCAACAGGCACGGTCCAGGAGGGTAACCAGGTTATTGGTGCAGTTTGGGACGTCCATAGTTGAGAGTTGTGAGGCCTCCTCTGTTAATGTATGTGGTGATTGGGATAAATTCTGCTTGGAGCTGAACCAGCCGCTCTTTTTCCTTCTCCCTCTCAGGATGCTACTCCACGACCCACAATGAGGACCTTGCTGTGGGGATTCCTATTCTCCTCTTGGGCCCCTGGTCCTATGCTTGGTCAGGTTTGGTGTCTTGCTTTCTTTACTTCAGGGGGGCTAGATCCTCCTGTTCTGTCCAGGCTTTCTCTGCTACCACTAGATTAATAGCAGCTTTGGACTCCAGTGTCCGGGTGGGCTAAAGGGATCTCCGATATGTTCCCTTCTTCTGTCTTCCTACCCCTTCCACTGACCTCTGTCCCTCTCTCTGCAAAGGTGGGTCAGGTTTCCTGGTTCTGGGCCAGTCTTGGTCCCAGCAACCAGCTCCTTTCAGTCCTTCGACTGACTACTCACTTCAGTACTATCTGTTCTCTTCACGGCAGACTGCAGACTGACTGAGTCCTACCCTCAGGTCTGGATCTTTATAGGGGATCTGGCTTAAGGTCAGCCAGTGGGGCTCCCCCTCCCGGTCTGGGGTGGAAGGTGTTGTGTGCTGTGTGTGCCAAAGTGTATATCCCTCCCTGCACTGGTGGGTCCTGTGGCAATCCCCCGCAGGGGTGCCACATTAACATTTTTGTCTGTAAAATGCAATTTAGGTTTGGTTCTTGTTAATCTGTAAAAATGGTGTAATACTGTGACAACAGTATTCCCAAAAACTTTATATAAATCAGTAATGCATGCAGGCATGTTCTCCAAGCTCTTCCCATTCAGTTTCATCACTTTTCCATCCATTTCAGCCTTTTTCTCATTCCCCCAGACCTCTTTGCTGGATCCAACAGAAAATTACTTGTCTTTCGCATTGACTTGCAATGGATTCGCTCTTCAGTATGAATAGACGAGCATCACAAATTACTTGTAATTAATCTGGTGAATCTGAGTATTTGCTCATCCCTAATATTGTCACACAGCCAGGTGGCCTGGTAAGGTGGAGAAGAACGACAGAGGGGGGCTTATGGTACCAGACAAAGTAGTAGTGAAGGTGCATGAGCCGATGAACAAATGGAGGAGGATGAGGATGAAGAGGTGATGGACACAGTCAGATGAGGAAGAAATGATTCCCCTTTCTGTTGTCCGAGGTTGGTGCGAGAGTATGGTGGAAGGAAGCTTGATTTTTACACCGCCACTAACACAACAAGGATCGTGGGCCTCATGGATGTGTCAGACACATGAGCACCTTCTTGCTGCACTATGTGCAACTTGATGCTCATGTTGTTATAATTTTAAATTGGCAATTACTACTAGGTTGCCACACTGTTGTATCTGCGATATAAGAGTAAATTTAGCCAAATGCTTCCACATGCTGGTGTATCAAAAAAAAGCTGGTAGACAATCTTAGGACTGGTTTTCCCCAACACAGCAGTGAGGAATATAGTACACTAGCTGGGTGCCCGATGCACATGCATCGGGATTCTAGAAGAGCGAGTCTCTGACTCGCAATGGCCGCTTCGCGGCCAATGCTTCGCGCTGCTAAGGCGACTCGCCATGCCCGCTGCGCGGGCATAGCGAGTCGCCTTAGCACTGCTCGCAATGGCCGCTGCGCGGCCAATGCTTCGGGCATATCCACATGACCACGCCGACTCGCATTGCGAGTGGACTCAGAAGGGGCAAAAAACCCATTCGCAATTATATAATAGATATTGCATATCTACACTTCCAAACCGCAGGTCTTTGAGTTGTCAGCATACAAACTTTAGCAGCAACAGTTCAACTGTCATAAGCAATTTCTGGGAGTTGTTTGACAAATTTTTTAAACAAGCCCATCCACCGGTAGAACTGAGTACAAGTCTGACACATAGTGAACATCTGGAGAGAATAGTGTAGGAAGAATCTAGAGCTCAATATCCATACCATAAGGGGGATTTGGACCCTTCACACTGTGGGCTTCAAAAATGGGGGAGGGCCCTGGACTAGCTAATCATGCCTTGGAAGTTTTGTCATGCCCTGAATCCAGCGTTCTCTCATAAAGTGTCTTCAGTGCTGCTGATGGTGTCCTGATGGATAAGCAGGCCCGCAGCATCCATGAGGTGACATACTGGTAGACAGGGGCGGCATCCACAGGGGTGCCTGGTGGCAGCGCAGCACCCTGCAGATGCGACCGGGTCAGTGGCATATCTGGGGGCGCAGCAGGCAGGGGGGCACCGCTGGGCTCTCCCCGCTAGCCGCATGTTTTCCCCCGCAGACAGTGTAAGCCGACATTCTTCTCCACAGAGCCCTGTGCTGACAGGACTGTGATGATGTCAATGGAGGGGAGGAGTCAGGGGGGTCACATGATCAACTCCTCTGTGTATGCAGGATTGTTGTGCTGGCCCTGATGATGCTGGATGACGTAAAGTTTGTGTGGGGTCAGGAGAGATTTATAGTGTGGATGTAGCAGAGCCGAGTGTGTATGAGGTGTATGGAGCAGAGCCGTGTGTGTATGAGGTGTGTGGAGCAGATCCGCATGTGTATGAGGTGTACGGAGCGAAGCTCAGTGTGTACAAAGTGTACAGAGTGGAGCCGCGTGTGTATGAGGTGTACGGAGTGGAGCCCAGTGTGTACGAGGTGTGCGGAGCAGAGCCCAATGTGTACGAGGTGTACAGAGCAGAGCCCAGTGTGTACGGAGCGGAGCCCAGTGTGTATGAGGTGTAAAGATCGGAGCCAGTGTGTACAAGGTGAATGGAGCAGAGCCCAGTGTGTATTAGGTGTACGAAGCAGAGCCCAGTGTGTAAGAGGATGTACGGAGCAGAGCCCAGTGTGTACGAGGTGTACGGAGTGGAGCCGAGTGTGTATGAGGTGTACAGAGTGGAGCCACGTGTGTACGAGGTGTACAGAGCTTAGCTGCATGTGTACAAGGTGTACGGAGCAGAGCCGCTTGTGTATGAGGTGTACGGAGCAGAACCCAGTGTGTACGAGATGTACGGAGCGGAGCCGCATTTGTACGAGGTGTACTGAGCGTAGCTGCGTGTGTACGAGGTGTATGGAGGAGAACCGCGTGTGTACGAGGTGTACGGAGCGGAGCTCAGTGTGTACGAGGTGTAAGGAGTGGAGCCCAGTGTGTAGGAGGTGTACGGAGCGGTGCCCAGTGTGTATGAGGTGTACGGAGCAGAGCTGAGTGTGTACTAGGTGTACGGAGCGTAGCCATGTATGTAAGGGGCATGCAGAACCATGTGCGTACGAGGTGTGTGTACCAGTGGTGGCCCCCCGCGGATGCCTCTTCCACTCCTATAGTCCCAGCCACATCTGCCGGCAGCATTCTTCTCCCGAGTCCCGGCCGCTGCTGACCAACTTTTGCAGCTCAGCACAGTGTGGCACGATGATGTCATCACTGAGCGCCACTGTACTGAGATGTGCAGAGTGGCAGACTAGATGCTGAGGAGACCGGAGCAGCGAGAAGAGAGGTATTTACTTTTTTTTTTTTTAATCAGTGAGTACACTGATGGGAAACTATGTAATATGCAATATAATATAGGAAGACAATAGGGGCCATTATACTATATGGAGCATTATGGGGGTGCATTATATTATAAGGAAGGCTATAGGGATGCATTATACTATATGGAGGACTATGGGGGTGCATTATACTATATGGAGGACTGTGGGGGTGCATTATTCTATATGGAGGACTGTGGGATGCATTATTCTATATGGAGGACTGTCAGGTGCATTATTCTATATGGAGGACTGTGGGGGTGCATTATTTTATATGGAGGGCTGTGAGGTACATTATTCTATATGGAGGACTGTGTGGGTGCATTATTCTATATGGAGGACTGGGGGTGCATTATTCTATATGGAGGTCTGTGGGGGTGCAACATGCTATTTGGAGGACTATGAGTTGCAATATACTATATGAAGGACTGTGGGGGTGCATTATTCTATATGGAGAACTATGGGGGTGCATTATATTATATGGAGGACTATGGGGGTGGGTCATAGTTGGGGATCATACTATACTGGGGTAGTTGAAGGAGGTACAGTAGAGTCATCATACTGTGCATGTGGAGGAATGCACTGTGGGGGATCATACAGTGTTTGTGGGGCACTTTTGTTGGCATCACACTTGATAGGGGCAATGAAAGGGGAATCTAGGGGCTTCAGTAGGAGGAAAATTACTTTGTAAAGGCTGAAATGTTGTGAGAGATGTACCTATGTAAACCCATCCAAATATTATATTTTTTGGGGGTGCCCAATTTGAACTTCTGCTATGTGGCCCCATGATTTCTATGTCAGTGCAGGATACATTGTCCTCCTGCTGCAGGACTGGTTGGCCATAACTTACAAACCAGGTCCAGTGCCGACCCTCGGTACATACAGGCATCCAACCATATTGCTCCTGAGCAGCGGTTGGTAAGTGGTGTTCTTACCCTTCCCGCTCCCATATACTTTGCTCAACCCAATAGGAAGGACCCTGTTATTTATTCCAGACAGCCCCATGTGTGATTGGCTAAGCAATTTGGGAGGAAGCGTGGTCTGTTGGAGGAGAAGCACCATTTTACCAGCTTAGTGCAATGGCGGCTTGTTGATGTTCAGACTGCAGGTCGTTACCCATGGTGTGTGGACGGTGATGCATGGTGACATGTCTGACTAGTCAGTGCCAGGCAGCTGTCCAGAGTTTTGTAGGCTTGTGCCAGAGGTTGGAAATCAGTGCTGCCTCCTGTGCTATAAGGATGCAAGACTGTGTCTACAGGACAACAGCTCTGCCAGTCATCATTATGTGTCTGTAGCTTGTGCCAAGCCGCCATTGTCATTAATGATCCTTGTTCTGGATTCTTCTGTGTGGTTCTTGTATGTGCGTGTGATGGCGCTGACATCCTTGTGTAGACATCTTTTTTTCTGTTTCTGTAAACTAATATGTCCACAATTTTGCTAATTTTTACAGGATTAATATAAATCTGTATTAGCCATATTTATTTTTACCAATTAAAAAAAGATTACTAGTAGGGGGTAGAGGCCCCATTTTGCAGTTCACCTCAGGCAGCAGAGAGGCTAGGTTCACCCCTGTGAATAAGTGCATCCGGCTGTCCCCTGAAAGTGTAGACTGCCTAACTTTTAGCAAGGTGAACAAGTCATGGATCTCCAAGGACTTTTCTATTCAGTGGCAGACTGTTCAAAGTAGGCAATGTTGTACTTTTCAGTGTGCTGTGTTCATCTCGACATTATACAGTTTTCATTTTGGGTCAATTGATACCATTTTGCTGGTATCCGTCCCTAATATTTTCAAATGTGGAGACTCTTCTTGGGATCTCGTTCTTGTCTTTTTCCTGAATTTAGCAGGGTTCTGTGAGCATGATGCCTACACACGTGTCACTCCTCCCCCTGTTTTTAATGAATGTTTGACCTTAAAATGCTATGCCAGGCCCTGTTCCAGACCCTGTGTCATGCATGCAGGCTACACCATTGTACAATTGTTATTCTAGGTCAATTGATGCCACTTTGGTTGTACCTGGTCCTAATTTTCTGAAATGTTGAGACTGTTATTGGGGTGTCTTTGTGTGTTTTGTGAATTTAGCAGGGCTTTCTGAGCACCATGCCTACACCTGTCACTCCTCTCCCTGTTCATGATCAATGCTGAAATTTGAAATACTGGCCCAGGCAGTTTCCCGTGCATTCATAATGCACATTGATAAAAATGTTAATGTATATTGGTACCTTTACACGCCGCTACAGAAGGTTGGAAACAATCGGGTGTTTCACGTGCACGAGCACGTTCCAACGGTTGCAAACGGTACCCGATACCGCCTTTACACGCCGCTACAAGGTGCTCTACAGAAGGTTTAATCTATCTCTGGAGGCACCGCCGGGTGCCTCAAGTTACCTTCTGTAGAGCACCGTCCCTTATTTATACGCCGCTACAGAAGGTAATATGGGAGGACCTGGAGCAGCAGGGACAACACATAGGTGTGCCAGAGTTGTGGATTACGAGACGCTCGTACGATGATTGGACAATGCAATAGCATCATGATTGGCAAGCCAGCGCAGGAAGGCTGGCTAATACATGATGCTATTGCAATTGTGTAGTGTGACTGGTCAGCTCCTTAAATATGCCGCCCTATGCAGCGACAACAAATCGTAAAGCAGGAGCTTCCACCAATGATCGCTGATGGGGTACGGTATCCCGGAGGCTGTGTCACGCCCCAGGGAGTTAACTAGGTGGCGAAAAAAACCTTGCCGTACCTTATTTAGACGCCGCTACCATCGGGTTGAAATCAACCTATTTTAGAGCACTGCTCTGAAACAGGTGCCGAAAGTGACTGGTGGCAACAACCTAGTTTACACGCCGCTACCTCGGGTTGTTTTGACGGTGCAAGATACATTTGTCTCCGACACCCGGTTGTTTCCAACCTTCTGTAGCGGCGTGTAAAGGTACCATATGGACTAGAAGGTACTTTTCTAGGTGTCGGTCCCTAATTTCAGCTGTTTTGGCAGTTTTTGTGCCTTTTTGAAAGTGTTTTATGGGCCCTTAATTTTGCTTCCTATTTATTTGAATGGGGTTTGGAAGTTCAGCAAATTGTTCGTTGATCCATTCGGCGAAAATATAGCCGTTTAGTGAACAGAGCCATACCCAGGGCCGCATCATCAATGAGCCAATGTGAGCACTGTGTTCAGGCGGCAATGAGTCCCTGAAGACAGGGGGCGGCAGAGCGGTCAGATCACATGCTGCTGTGCTCCTGGAATCCTGTGTTGTCAGTGACTGTGCAGCAGCTGCGGTCGGGACTGGAGAGGAGGCTCCTGGCTGGTTTTACTTTCACTACAGCAGCAATTGGCTCTGCCTCCTCAGCATCCGCCCCCTCCAGCCAGGGAGTGTGATGATTGGTGATTCCAGCAGTCATTCTACCTCTGCCTCAAGTGGCCCTGTGTTCATCAGGACTCCAGGTACTCTGTATGGGAGAGCTCTGCTGTATATGGGGGAGCTCTGCTGTGTATAGGGAATCTCTGCTGTGTATGGGGGAGCTCTGGTGTGTATGGGGGAGCTCTGCTGTGTATGGGGGAACTCTGCTGTATATGGGGGAGCTCTGCTGAGTATGGGGGAGCTCTGCTGTGTATGGGGGAGCTCTGCTGTGTATGGGGGAACTCTGCTGTGTATGGGGGAGCTCTGCTGTGTATGGGGGAACTCTGCTGTGTATGGGGGACTCTGCTGTGTATGGGGAACTCTGCTGTGTATGGGGGTACTGTTATGGGGAGCTCTGCTGTGATGGGGGAGTGGGGGAGCTCTGCTGTGTATGGGGGAGCTCTCTGTGTATGGGGGACCTGTGTGTATGGGGAACTCTGCTGTGTATGGGGTACTTGTATATGGGGGCTCTGCTGTGTATGGGGGAGCTACTGCTGTGTATGGGGGAGCTCTGCTGTGTATGGGGGAACTCTGCTGTGTTATGGGGAGCTCTGCTGTGTATGGGGGACTCTGCTGTGTATGGGGGAACTCTGCTGTGTATGGGGGTCTGTTATGGGACTCTGCTGTGTATGGGGGACTGCTGTGTATGGGGGAACTCTGCTGTGTATGGGGGAACTTTGCTGTGTATGGGGACTCTGCTGTGTATGGGGATCCTGCTGTGTATGGGGGAACTCTCTGTGTATGGGGGACTTGCTGTGTATGGGGAGCTCTGCTTTTGTTGCTGTGTATGGGGGAAGCTCTTCTGTGTATGGGGGAGCTCTGCTGTTATGGGGAGCGCTTTGCTGTGTATGGGGGAGCTCTGCTGTGTATGGGGGAGCTCTAGGATTGTGTTATGGGGGAGCTCTGCTGTGTATGGGTAGCTCTGCTGTGTATGGGGGTAAGCTCTGTGTGTATGGGGGACTCTGCTGTGTATGGGGGGAGCTCTGCTGTGTATGGGGGAGCTCTGCTGCATATGGGGGAGCTCTGCTGTGTATGGGGGAACTCTGCTGTGTATGGGGGAACTCTGCTGTGTATGGGTGTACTGTATATGGGGAGCTCTGCTGTGTATGGGGGAGCTCTGCTGTGTATGGGGGAACTTTGCTGTGTATGGGGGATCTCTGCTGTGTATGGGGGATCTCTGCTGTGTATGGGGGAACTCTGCTGTGTATGGGGGAGCTCTGCTGTGTATGGGGGAACTCTGCTGTGTATGGGGGAGCTCTGCTGTATATGGGGGTACTGTATATGGGGGGCTCTGCTGTATATGGGGCTGGGGTGCTGTATATGGCAGAGCTCTGTGGTATATGGGGGAGCTCTGTATATGGGGCCCTGCTGTATATGGGAGTGCTGTATATGGGGCTGGTGTACTGTATATGGGGGAGCTTTGTTGTATATGGTGCTGGGGTGCTGTATATGGGGGAGCTCTGCTGTATTTGGGGAGCTCTGTACATGGGGGCCATGCTGTATATGGGGCTGGGGTGCTGTATATGGGGCTGGGGTACTGTATATGGGGGAGCTCTGCTGAATATGGGTCTGGGGTACTGTATATGGGGGGGCTCTGCTGTATATGGGGCTGGGATTCTGTATATGGGGGAGCTCTGCTGTATATGGGGGGCTCTGCTGTATATGGGGCAGGGGTACCATATATGGGGGGGCTCTGCTGTATAGGGCTGGGGCACTGTATATGCGGGGGCTCTGCTGTATAGGGCTGGGGCACTGTATATGGGGGGGGGGGGCTCTGCTGTATATGGGGCTGGGGTGCTGTATATTGGGGCTGGGGTGCTGTAAATGGGTGGACTCAGCTGGATATGGGGGAGCTCTGCTGTATATGGGGGGCTCTGCTGTATGTGGGGGTGCTGTATATGGGGCAGGGGTGCTGTATATGGGGGGCTCTACTGAATGTTTGGATGCTGTATATGGTGCAGTGGTGCTGTATATGGGGGGGCTCTGCTGTATATGGGTGGCTCTGCTGTATATCGGGGGGGCTCTACTGTATGTGGGGCTGCTGTACATGGGGCTGGGGTGCTGTGCTGTATATGGGGGTGCTGAGCTGTACATGGGGTTCTGTGCTGTATATGGGGGTGCTGTATATGGGGGTACTGTGCTGTTTATGGGGTTGCTGTACTGTATATTGGGCTTCTGTGCTGTATATGGGAGTACTGTGCAGTTTATGTGGGTGCTGTTCTGTTTATGGAGCAGCTGTGCTGTTTATTGGGGTACTGTAAATGGGGGTACTGTGCTGTTTATGGGGGTGCTGTATATGGGGCTCTTGTGCTATATATGGGTGGTGCTATATATGGAGTGCTATGTTGTACATGGGGGTGCTGTATGGTATATGGAGGGCTATGGGGTGCATTATACTATGTGGAGGACTATGGGGGATGCATTATAGTATTTGGAGGACTATGCATGGTGCATTATATTTTATGGAGGGCTATGGCGGTGCTTTATAATATTTGTAGGTCTATGGGGTGCATTGTAATATATGGAGGACTATGGGGGTGCATTATAATATATGGAAATTTATGGGGTGCATAGTCTATGGGGGTGCATTATATTATATGGAGGGCTATGGGGGTGCATGTATTATAATATATGGAGCCAATTATAATATTTGGGAAGTCATTATATTTGGAGGGCTCTGTGGGGGCAGGATAATACTTGCAGGGCTATGATGGAGCCTTTATACTTTATGGGGGGCTATTTGAGGGCTGTGTTGGGGTTTATTATACAGTGTAAAGAGGTTTAGGGACCATTATACTATATGGAGGACTGTGAGGGGGGTCACAGTTGGGGATCATACTGTGCCAGAGTAGTTGGGGGGTACTGTATGGTACGTGTGGAGGGTCCTGTGAATGAATTCACTGTGGGGAAATCATAGTGTTTGGGGGACACTTTTGATGGCATCATACGTTATGGGGACAATGAAAGATCAATTCTCCCGCTAGTTGGTCGCACTTGTCCTCCTTCCTGCTCCCACATTGGGGGATGATGGGTGCGGCAGATGGATGATGTGGGCTGCAGGGGGACATTGGGGGATGTTGGGTGCAGCAGATGGATGATGGGGGCTGCAGGGGACATTGGGGGATGATGGAGGCTGTAGAAGAATGATGGGGATGATGGAGGCTGCAGATGGATGATGGGGATATTAGGAGATGATGGAGGCTGTAGAAGGCTGATGGA
>JARQOC010000004.1:345265354-345315345 GCA_033576535.1 Allobates femoralis | reverse complement strand
CACCATCAGGCACCCTGGGGGTCCAGCAGCACCAGGCACCCTGGGGTCCAGCAGCACAAGGCACCCTGGGGGACCCAGCAGCACCAGGGCCCAGGAGCACCAGGCACCCTGGGGGCCCAGCAATACTAGGCACCCTGGGCCTGGTAGCCCAGCAGCACCAGGGGCCCATCACCATCAGGCACCCTGGGGGCCCAGCAGCACCAGTCACCCTGGGGTCCAGCAGCACCAGGCACCCTGGGGGACCCAGCAGCACCAGGGGCACAGCAGCACCAGGCACCCTGGGAGCCCAGCAACACTAGGCACCCTGGGCCTGGTAGCCCAGCAGCACCAGGGGCCCAGCACCATCAGGCACCCTGGGGGGCCCCCCTGCTCCCCATACTCACCACGGTGCAGGCAGCCGTGCAAGGGGAAGTCTCTCCTCTACAGTGCCCTGAGTGCTGGCTCCCACTGCGCACACAGGAAGCAGTCTTAGGGCGATGATGTCAACACCCTGAGACCGATGTCCTGTGCACGCACCAGCAGGAGTCAGAGCGGCACAGGGACGGCAGCAGGCAGAGCAGGGAAATTGCTCTCCCTGCTTTGCAGCTGCAGAGGGGTCACAGGCATTGCTAATCATATCGGCAGTGCTACCAATATGATTAGCGATATTACTGGACAGGGGGGTACAGGGGCGGGGCCTGAGGGGCATGGCCACACATCTCGGGGCCCACCGGGGATTCTCCCGATCCTACGGTGGGCCAGTCCGCCCCTGATAAAGACTATGAATTAGCTACAGCTACTGAAATGAAAAAAACTCTTAATCCTGAGCAACTGTTGGCTTTCAATGCCATTGTGGATGCTCCACAAGACAACACCTAATTGTTTCTTTATTGATGGTCCAGGTGGCATTGGAAAAACATACTTATACCATCTATTTATACATTATTTCAGAGGACAAGGACATGTGGTCTCAGCTGCCACCACTACAGGAATTGCTGCAAACTTACTACCAGGAGGACTAACTATGCACTCTCTGTATGGCATTCCAATCCCAGTCAATGAAACGTCAGTTTCCTGGCTTAAAACTGACACTAACGCTGCCAACAAGTTAAAAAATACTACACTTTTTATACTTGATGAGTGCACAATGGCACAAAACCATTCTTTGAATGTCATTCATAGACTTCTACGTGATCTTATGACAACACATGTTGATGACAAAAAATAATGTTACCTTTGGTAGTAAAGTTTTCATACTTGGAGGAGATTTCTGCCAATGCCTTGCTGTACTTATGCATGCCACCAGAACTGAAATTGTGGATTGCTGTCTTAAATATTGTCAGCTCTGGAAACATTTCACAAGACTCCCACTATTCAACAATATGAGATCCATGGATCCAGAATACAGCTCTTGGGTATTTAAATTAGGCAATGGTCAGCTCTCAAACGAATACAACCTTGGAGAGGACGTTATTGAAATTCCACCAGACATGCCTGTTTAATCACAGACATATTTGGCTCAAACATTCATACTAATGTTAATGACACTGAAAGTGTTATGTATGCTGCATCACATGCAATACTGTGTTCAAAAAATAAAGATGTTGAACTTCTCAATTCTCAAATTATGGACCGATGATGATTCTGTGGATGTGGATGATGCTAATGAAACTGAACACTACCCAGTCACATTTTTACATTCTCTGACACCATCTGGAATGCCACCGCATCGCCTACAACTAAAAATAGGAACAATTGTCATGCTACTGCGAAACCTAAATACAAAAAAAGGTTATGTAACGGAACTCGTCTCATTGTTACATCCTTAAACCCACATATCATATAGGCAACAGTCATCACAGGATCAGCTGAAGGAGACTTTGTTTTTATTCCATGCATTGATTTGCGTCTATCTGAAACTGGGTTACCATTCAAACTACGAAGACGACAATTTCCTGTTAAGCAAGCTTTCGCAATGACAATTAACAAGGCACAAGGACAGACCCTAAATTGAATGGGTATTTATCTACCTCAGCCAGTCTTTGGCTATCGGCAGCAGCTATATGTTGCTTTCTCCAGAGTCAAGCAACGCTCCCATGTCAAAGTGAAGGTTTTAGATACACCACTACAAGGACAGTTGTTACATGGTAGTGATAAAGTGTTCACTAAAAATATAGTTTATAAAAATATTTTAAATTAATTTAGGTATTTAGTCATCTCAATAACATGTACATAGTATTATATCACATCAATAGTGATTTACTTTTTGAACACACATTAATATGCCTTAGATGCATACATATCTATTGATACATATTAGATACATATCTATGTATGTATATACATACATAGCAGAACATACACATTGCTATATATCTATAGATAAGATATATTTTGCATCATTAATTTTGTGCTACATATACAGTGCCTACAAGTAGTATTCAACCCCCTGCAGATTTAGGTGGTTTGATAAGATGCAAATAAGTTAGAGCCTTCAAACTGCAAACGAGAGTAGGATTTATTAACAGAAGCATAAATCTTACAAACCAAAAACTTATGTTGCTCAGTTGAATTTTAATAAATTTTAAACATAAAAGTGTGGGTCAATTATTATTCAACCCCTAGGTTTAATATTTTGTGGAATAACCCTTGTTTGCAATTACAGCTAATAATCGTCTTTTTTAAGACCTGATCAGGCCGGCACAGGTCTCTGGAGTTATCTTGGCCCACTCCTCCATGCAGATCTTCTCCAAGTTATCTAGGTTCTCTGGGTGTCTCATGTGGACTTTAATCTTGAGCTCCTTCCATAAGTTTTCAATTGGGTTAAGGTCAGGAGACTGACTAGGCCACTCCATCACCTTGATTTTTTTCCCTCTTGAACCAGGCCTTGGTTTTCTTGGCTGTGTGCTTTGGGTCGTTGTCTTGTTGGAAGATGAAATTACGACCCATCTTAAGATCCTTGATGGAGGAGCGGAGGTTCTTGGCCAAAATCTCCAGGTAGGCCGTGCTATCCATCTTCCCATGGATGCGGACCAGATGGCCAGGCCCCTTGGCTGAGAAACAGCCCCACAGCATGATGCTGCCGCCACCATGCTTGACTGTAGGGATGGTATTCTTGGTGTCGTATGCAGTGCCATCCAGTCTCCAAATGTCACGTGTGTGGTTGGCACCAAAGATCTCGATCTTGGTCTCATCAGACCATAGAACCTTGAACCAGTCTGTCTCAGAGTCCTCCAATTGATCATGAGCAAACTGTAGACGAGCCTTGACATGACGCTTTGAAAGTAAAGGTACCTTACGGGCTCGCCTGGAACGGAGACCATTGCGGTGGAGTACGTTACTTATGGTATTGACTGAAACCAATGTCCCCACTGCCATGAGATCTTCCCGGAGCTCCTTCCTTGTTGTCCTTGGGTTAGCTTTGACTCTTCGGACAAGCCTGGCCTCGGCACGGGAGGAAACTTTCAAAGGCTGTCCAGGCCGTGGAAGGCTAACAGTAGTTCCATAAGCCTTCCACTTCCGGATGATGCTCCCAACAGTGGAGACAGGTAGGTCCAACTCCTTGGAAAGGGTTTTGTACCCCTTGCCAGCCTTGTGACCCTCCACGATCTTGTCTCTCATGGCCTTGGAATGCTCCTTTGTCTTTCCCATGTTGACCATATATGAGTGCTGTTCACAAGTTTGGGAGGGTCTTAAATAGTCAGAAAAGGCTGGCAAAAGAGATAATTAATCCACACATGTGAAGCTCATTGTTCTTTGTGCCTGAACTACTTCTTAATACTTTAGGGGGACCAAACAGAATGCTGGTGGTTTGAGGGGTTGAATAATAATTGACCCACACTTTTATGTTTAAAATTTATTAAAATTCAACTGAGCAACATAACTTTTTGGTTTGTAAGATTTATGCTTCTGTTAATAAATCCTACTCTCGTTTGCAGTTTGAAGGCTCTAACTTATTTGCATCTTATCAAACCACCTAAATCTGCAGGGGGTTGAATACTACTTGTAGGCACTGTATATATATATATATATATATATATATATATATATATATATTTATATATATATATATATATATATATACATATACCGTATTTTTTCGCATTATAAGACGCACTTTTGTTCCCCCACATTTTGGGGGAAAGTGGGGGGTGCGTCTTATAATGCGAAACACTGTTGTGTGGTGGGGAAGGGGGGGTTGTGGAGCGGTGTTTGGGGCTGGCAGGATGCTGGAGGAGGCCAGGAGCGGACTACAGCAGCGGCCCCGTGGTCACGTGGGGCCGCTCATTATCTCCTGTAATATGCACTGCTTCCCGCTGTCAATCACCAGCGGGAGCAGCCCATATTACAGGAGCGGGACCGCAGCCCAGCGGCTACGGTCCCGTGTGGATAGTCAGTGCTTTCCACGCAATGACAGCGTGGAAAGCACTGACTTTCCCTGGGAGGATAAGCATACTCACCGCTCTCCTCACTCCCTGCCATCCGTGTCATCCCCGCTGTCTTTGCCGGCATCCGGGTCCTGTGAGCGTCGCTGTAGAGTGACGTCATCACCTGCGCAATGCTCACAGGACTGGATGCCGAGCACAGCAGAGAGCGGATAGCGCAGACGGCGAGGGAGCGAGGAGAGGGGCGAGTATGATTGTTTATTATTTTAACTGTGCGGCAGCATGTGGGACAATGCCAGCAAGGGGACAGTGCCATCGGAGGGGACAGTGCCAGCAAGGAGACAGTGCCATCAGAGGGGACTGTGCCAGCAAGGGGACAGTGCCATCAGAGGGGACAGTGCCAGCAAGGGGACAGTGCCATCAGAGGGGACAGTGCCATCAGAGGGGACAGTGCCAGCAGGGGGACAAATCCAGCATGGGGGACAGTGCCAGCATAGGGGACAGTGCCAGCAGGGGGGATAGTACCAGCAGGGGAAACAGTGCCAGCAGAGGGGACAGTGCCAGCATGGGGGACAAATCCAGCAGAGGGGACAGTGCCAGCATGGGGGACAGTGCCAGCATGGGGACGGTGCCAGCATGGGGGACAGTGCCAGCAGGGGGGACAGTGCCAACAGTGGGGGGGACAGTGCCAGTAGGGGGACAGTACCAGCAGGGGAAACAGTGCCAGCAGGGGAAACAGTGCCAGCATGGGGGACAAATCCAGCAGAGGGGACAGTGCCAGCATGGGGGACAGTGCCAGCATGGGGACAGTGCCAGCATGGGCGACAGTGCCAGTAGGGGGGACAGTGCCAACAGTGGGGGGGACAGTGCCAACATTGGGGGGACATTGTGCCAGCATGGTGGGGCAGTGTACCACCATCGGGGACTGTGCCAGGATGGGGGGACAGTGTACCAGCATGGGGGACTGTGCCAGGAAGGGGGCACAGTGCCAACATGAAGGCTATGTGTACCAGCATGGAGGATATATATATACCAGGATGGAGGACATATATATGGATTGTAAGACAGACACTGACATTATAAAGGGAACCCCATTTAACATTAAAAATTATTTTTTCCTCTTTTCCGTCATCAAATGTGGGGTGCATCTTATAATCCGGTGCGTCTTATAAAGTGAAAAATACGGTATATATATATATATATATATATATATACCGTATATACTCGTGTATAAGCCGACCCGTGTATACGCCGACCCCCCTACTTTTGCCCCCAAAAGCTGGGAAAAGTTATTGACTCACGTATAAGCCTAGGGTATGAAATGCAGCAGACCCCCATCCTATTATATAGCCCCCCCCCGTCACTGGTATATAGCGCCCCTCAGCAATGTTATACAGGCCCCTCAGCAGTGGTATACAGGCCCCTCAGCAGCGGTATACAGGCCCCTCAGCAGCGGTATACAGGCCCCTCAGCAGCGGTATACAGACCCATCAGCAGCGGTATACAGGCCCCTCAGCAGCGGTATACAGGCCCCTCAGCAGCGGTATACAGGCCCCCTCAGCAGCGGTATACAGGCCCCCTCTGCAGTGGTATACAGGCCCCCTCTGCAGTGGTATACAGGCCCCTGTGCAGTGGTATACAGGCCCCTGTGCAGTGGTATACAGGCCCCTGTGCAGTGGTATACAAGCCCCTGTGCAGTGGTATACAGGTCCCCTCTGGAGTAGTATACAGGCCCCCAGTGGTGGTATACTGGCACCCAGCAGTAATGCACAGCTCCCCCTCCTTATTATGTGTCCCCCAGGCTGCGGCACCTGTCAAAATAACAAACGTTTCATACATCACCTTTCCGGCGCAGCTCCTCCGGTCCCGGTTTCTTCCTGCTTGTGCCGGCTTCTAGTGCTGTGACCGGGCGCAGGAGATGATGTCATCTCCTGCGCTCGGTCACATGACACCGGCACAAGCAGGAAGAAGCCGGGACCGGAAGAGCTGCGCCGGAAAGGTGATGTATGAAATGTTTGTTATTTTGACAGGTGCCGCAGCCTGGGGGACACATAATAAGGATGGGGGGCTGTGTATTTCTGCTGGGGGCCAGTGTAGTGCAATATGCTGATGGACGGGGGGATGCCGTACATATTCTTTGCACTAATGAGGCGGCCCCACGTGACCGCCCGCGGTCACCGCGGCCCCCTCCTGCCTCCTCCAGCACCCGGTCACATCCCCCCCCACAGCATACCGAGTGACTCGCGTATAAGCCGAGGGGGGGACTTTTCAGCCCAATTTTTGGGCTGAAAAACTCGGCTTGTACGCGAGTATATACGGTATATATATCAAAAAGAGTTTGAGCAGCACAAATTTTAGATGGGTGCAAATCAGTCCAGCAAACCTTTCCTTGTTGTGTCAAATAAATCCAAAATTGACTGCAGCACTCCAAAATGAGGTGGTTAATGCCTTTTTATTGGGCCTTCAGGACAACTCAGTGACGTTTCAGCCTCAACAGGCTTTTTTCATAATTTACATATAATTAATTACCTAATTATTAGTGATGGGCGAATCCTAAATTACTCGGAATCGCTTGACTCTAGCGAGTCCGAGCACAGGACTCGCTACTCGTTGCGAGTCTAGCGAGTCCAATGTTAATGAATGGGGAAGCTAGTAATAGCGAGTAGTGTGAGATTTACAAATCGCAGATGTGTCTCGGAAGCTTCAGCCTGAAGCAATCCTAGTTTTTGTCATTTATTTGCATTGGACTCGTTTACTTTGTAAGTAATCGCTGGGAAACTCGCACAGATAAGATCCTGTCTGCTCTGTGTGCTGGCTGCCAGCTCCAGGGTCCTAGAGCCCGCCTGCTGCCTGATGTAGCAGTGCTGAGATTGTTCTCAGTCTGCTCATTCCCTGTGTACAGACATGAATGTCTGTGCACAGAGATGATGTAGCAGAGCTGAGATTGTTCTCAGTCTGCTCACTCCCTGTGCATAGACATCTATATCTATGCACAGGGGATGTAGCAGAGAGGACATCGCGTTTTGGACTGCGTCGGACAGAAGAGGATTTTTTTAATTAAAGATGGAGTCCCTAATGGCTTTTTTTTTTATTTCTAATAAAAAATTTTCTTTGTGTTGTGTTTTTTTTAAAACAATTTAATAGAAATTCATGGCGGTCATGTCTAATATTGGCGTGACCGCCATAAATTTCGGGCTTAGGGCCAGCTGATAATACAAAGCTGGCCCTAACCTCTTTATTACCCAGCGTGTCACAGCCACCAGGGCCGCTGGAAGAGCGGGGTTCAGTGCCAGAGGATGGCGCTTCAATGAACGCGCCATCTTCTGGGGCGGCTGCGGGCTGCAATTTGCAGCGGGGGGTGCCCAGAAAGCTTGGGCATCCCTGCGCTGCGGATTCCAGTCCCCAGCTGCTTAGCTGTACCTGGCTAGACATAGAAATTGCGCGGAGCCCCACGCATTTTTTTTAAATTATTTCATGAAATTCTGAGATTCTGACTCTGACTCTGAGACTCTGACTCTCTGACTCTGAAATTCATGAAATAATTAAAAAAAATGCGTGGGGCTCCGCGCAATTTCTATGTCTAGCCAGGTACAGCTAAGCAGCTGGGGGCTGGAATCCGCAGCGCAGGGATGCCCAAGCTTTCTGGGCACCCCCCGCTGCAAATTGCAGCCCGCAGCCGCCCCAGAAGATGGCGCGTTATTTGAAGCGCCATCCTCTGGCGCTGAACCCCGCTCTTCCAGCGGCCCTGGTGGCGGTAGCACGCTGGGTAATAAAGGGGTTAATACCAGCTTTGTTATACAAGCTGGTATTAAGCCCGAGATTCTTAATGTCAGGCCACGTTTGACCCAGCCACTAAGAATCTCCAATAAAGGGTTAAAAAAACACAACACAGAGAAAATTTTTTATTTGAAATAAAAAAAAAAGCCATTAGGGACTCCATCTTTAATTAAAAAAATCCTCTTCCGTCCGACATAGTCCAAAATGCGATGTCCTCTCTGCTACATCCCCTGTGCATAGATATAGATGTCTATGCACAGGGAATGAGCAGACTGAGAACAATCTCAGCACTGCTACATCATGTCTGTGAGCAGGCGGGCTCTAGGACCCTGGAGCTGCACAGAGAAGACAGCTGGACTCGGCTCGCAATGTAACAGCAGTTACTTTGCGAGTTTCCCTGCTATCACTGGCACAGTAGCCGAGTCTAATGCAAACAATGGCAATCCTAGTTTTGTCAGCGTTTCTGACAAAACTAGGATTGATATTGATTTGCATTGGACTCGTGCGAGTAATCACTGGGAAACTCGCAGAGTACCGAGTCCTGCGAGTCCCTTACTACTCGCCGAGTAACGAGTCCTAGCGAGTAGATTCGCCCATCCCTACTAATTATCTTATATAGTACATATCATCTGTTTACAGCTGTATCTACAGATACCATATACCTGATACATTCAGAATATATTTCGTGCTTACTTCATACACTATTAACATGTGATGATCATTCCATGTATCTCAAAACTGTGCCAACCTTATTAATTGGTGCCTTGTCTCAGGTGGAGACTGTTTAAACCACGACACTGTTAATATCCGGACTTGTCCCATTGTTATATGTTTCTGCATCTGCAGCCTGGCTTTCCGTGTACTGGAAGTAACATATTCACCGCGCATGCGCGATTAGACCTAGGCGTCATACAGTTGCCAAGGCAATACCGGATGTTGTCACTGGCGTCATATTGCTCCTCCGGCGCCTGCACACTTTACACCAGCATTCAGCGATTATAATACACCTAGTTATTCACGCAGCTACGTACTTTTTACTCATATAGTGATAATAAAACTTATAAATACCTTATATTAAAGTGCTCTATGTGCTATGGGCTGTTTTCTTAGATTTTGATAATAAAATTAATCTCTAACCCTAAAATCGTTATTATGATCTATTTATGTATTTATCCCCTTATCACAAAGTTAATGTGAGATAATAAAGGCCTTTTTCCAATGTGTACTATTGTTACACTTTTCATTCATTACCCTTCTCCCTGGGTTTACCTGTGTTTACCTTTTCTGGACACTCACACAGGGTCACCTATTAGCCTAGGTGGCAGTACCCAGTGCATTATAACCACTGTCACTCCCTCCCAGGCAGGTCTAGGGGTCCACAGGTTATATAATTTCTAAATACCATACAACCAGTACACAATTCTCTCCTTTTCCTCTCACTTTCATTAATTTTCCCACAGTTATAATATGAAATATGAAAGAGTCAGGGGATGATACTAACAATATTTATTTGATTTTTTCAGATTTTTTACACATTAAAGTGCTTTTAGTGCATACCATATTGTAAAAGTATTTAATTACACTATTTTAAATTAATTTAGGTATTTAGTCATCTCAATAACATGTACATAGTATTATATCACATCAATAGTGATTTACTTTTTGAACACACATTAAATAGCCTTAGATACATACGTATCTATAGATACATATTAGATACATATCTATGTATGTATATACATACATAGCAGAATATACAAGTTGCTATAGGCCACGTCACACACACAGATAATTGTGTAGATATTGTTCACAGATCTCTGATTGCAGTGAAACCATGGACACGTTATTTATTTGTACACAGCCACATAATGGACCAATGTGTCCATGATTTCACTGCAACCAGAGATCTGCGAACAATATCTGCACAGATATCTGTGTGTGTGACATGGCCCTAAATGATATATATAGATAACATATTTTGCACCATTAATTTTGTGCTATATATATATCTAATATATAAAAGCCGAAGGCCACTTCCGGAATACCCTAAGGGTACTTCCGTGATGGTCTCCGGACCCATGGTGGTGACGTCACCACTGCGCGGTCCCCCGGCTACAGGGAGCGGCGGAGGAACATTCCGCTCTCGGAAGTTCCGTCCGCCCTCTAGCCTCTCCCCTCCACCCACTCATCCTAGCGGATGCAGGGGCCAGCGCCCCTGCCCCAAGCCATGAGGGGCCCTGCCCCACCCCTGGGGCCCTTGCTCGCCGCCCACGCGCCCCCGAAGGAGGGAGGACGGACTTCCTGACCTCTGCCCGCCCTCTCCTCCTCACCCTCCTCTCCCGCCAGCCCGGTGTTGCCCCCCCCCAGCTACGCCTCGCCCCCTCCAGCCTCCAGCTCTCCCCTCCAGCCTCCTCCCTCCAGCCTCCCCTCCCTCACCTCCCCTCCCTAGCCTCTCCAGCTCCTCCCTCCAGCCTCCCAGCCCTCCAGCCTCCCCTCCCTCCACCTCTCCAGCCTCCCTGCCTCCAGCCTCCCCCCTCCCTCCCTCCAGCCTCTCACCTCCCGCCTCCAGCCTCCCGCTCCCCTCCAGCCCCTCTCCAGCCCTCTCCCCCTCCCTCTCCCCCAGCCTCTCACCCTCCGCTCTCCCTCCAGCCTCCTCCCTCCGCCTCCGCCTCCCCTCCCTCACCCTCCACCTCCGCCTCCAGCCTCCCCTCCACCCCTGCCCTCCAGCCCTCCCTCCAGCCTCCGCCCTCCACTCCGCCTCCCCTCCGCCTCCCTCAGCCTCGCTCTCCCCTCAGCCTCTCCCCTCCGCCTCTGCTCTCCCCTCCAGCCTCGCTCTCCCTCACTCGCCTCCCCAGCCCTCCCCCCTCCCTCGCTCTCCCTCACCGTCTCCCTCCAGCCTCTGCTCTCCCTCCGCCCTCTCCCTCCAGCCTTCCAGCTCCCCCCTCCGCCTCCTGCTCTCCCCCCAGCTCGCCTCCCCTCCAGGCCTCCGCTCTCCCCTCCAGCCTCGCTCTCCCCTCCAGCCTCCGCTTTCCCCTCCAGCCTCTGCCCTCCACCCTCCGCTCTCCCCTCCAGCCTCCGCCCCTCCAGCCACCGCTCTCCCCTCCAGCCTCCCCCTCCCCACTTCCGCTCTCCCCTCCACCCTCTGCTTTCCCCTCCAGCCTCCGCCCTCCTGCCTCCGCTCTCCCCTCCAGCCCTCCCCTCCACCCTCCGCTCTCCCCTTCAGCCTCTCCCCTCCCGCCTCCGCTCTCCCCTCCAGCCTCTGCTCTCCCTCCAGCCTCCGCCCTCCAGCCTCTGCTCTCCCCTCCAGCCACCGCTCTCCCCTCCAGCCTCCGCTCTCCCCTCCAGCCTCCCTCCCCTCCCGCCTCCGCTCTCCCCTCCAGCGTCTCCTCTCCCCTCCAGCCTCTGCTCTCCCCTCCAGCCTCCGCTCTCCCCTCCCGCCTCCTGCTCTCCCCTCCAGCCTCTGTTCACCCCTCCCACCTCCCCCTCCCGCCTCCGCTCTCCCCTCCCACCTCCGCTCTCCCCTCCAGCCTCCGCTCTCCCCCTCCAGCCTCCGCCTCTCCACCTTCCGCTCTCCCTCCCAGCCACCGCTCTCCCCCTCCAGCCTCTCCCCTTCCGCCTCCGCTCTCCCCTCCAGCCTCCGCTCTCCCCTCCAGCCTTCGTTCTCCCCTCCAGCCTCCACCCTCCAGCCTCCGCTCTCCCCTCCAGCCTCTCCCCTCCCGCCTCCGCTCTCCCCTCCAGCCTCCGCTCTCCCCTCCTGCCCTTCCCCCCTCCAGCCTCTCTCCCTCCACCCCCCGCTCTCTCCCTTCAGCCTCTCCCCTTCCCGCCTCCGCTCTCCCCTCCACCCTCCTGCTCTTCCCTCCTGCCTCCGCCCACCAGCCTCTGCTTCTCCCCTCCAGCCACCGCTCTCTCCCCTCCAGCCTCCGCTCTCCTCCCCTTCAGCCTCCCGCTCTCCCCTCCAGCCTCTCCCCTCCCGCCTCCGCTCTCCCCTCCAGCGTCTGCTCTCCCCTCCAGCCTCTGCTCTCCCCTCCAGCCTCTGCTCTCCCCTCCAGCCTCCGCTCTCCCCTCCAGCCTCCGCTCTCCCCTCCCGCCTTTTCTCTCCCCTCCAGCCTCTGCTCACCCCTCCCACCTCTCCCCTCCCGCCTCCGCTCTCCCCTCCCACCTCCGCTCTCCCCTCCAGCCTCCTCTCCCCCTCCAGCCTCCGCCCTCCACCTTCCGCTCTCCCCTCCAGCCACCGCTCTCCCCTCCAGCCTCTCCCCTTCTGCCTCCGCTCCCCCTCCAGCCTCCGCTCTCCCCTCCAGCCTCCACCCTCCAGCCTCCTCTCTCCCCTCCAGCCTCTCCCCTCTCGCTCCTCCGCTCTCCCCTTCAGCCTCCGCTCTCCGCTCCTGCCCTCCCCTCCAGCCTCCACTCTCCCCTCCAACCTCCGCTTTCCTCTCCAGCCTCCGCTCTCCCCTCCAGCCCGCCCTCCAGCCTCCGCTCTCCCCTCCAGCCACCGCTCTCCCCTCCCGCCTCCACTCCTCCCTCCCAGCCTCCGCTCTCCCCTCCATCCTCCGCTCTCTCCTCCAGCCTCCGCCCTCCAGCCTCCGCTCTCCCTCCAGCCACCACTCTACCCTCCAGCCTCCGCTCTCCCCTCCAGCCTCTGCCCTCCAGCCTCCGCTCTCCCCTCCAGCCTCTCCCCTCCCGCCTCCGCTCTCCCCTCCAGCCTCCACTCTCCCCTCCAGTCTCTCCCCTCCTGCCTCCGCTCTCCCCTCCAGCCACCGCCCTCCCCTCCAGCCTCTCCCCTCCAGCCTCCGCTCTCCCCTCCAGCCTCTCCCCTCCTGCCTCCGCTCTCCCCTCCATCCTCCGCTCTCCCCTCCAGCCTCCGCCCTCCAGCCTCCGCTCTCCCTCCAGCCACCACTCTACCCTCCAGCCTCCGCTCTCCCCTCCAGCCTCTGCCCTCCAGCCTCCGCTCTCCCCTCCAGCCTCTCCCCTTCCGCCTCCGCTCTCCCCTCCAGCCTCCACTCTCCCATCCAGTCTCTCCCCTCCTGCCTCCGCTCTCCCCTCCAGCCACCGCCCTCCCCTCCAGCCTCTCCCCTCCAGCCTCCGCTCTCCCCTCCAGCCTCTCCCCTCCCACCTCCGCTCTCCCCTCCATCCTCCGCTCTCCCCTCCAGCCTCCGCCCTCCAGCCTCCGCTCTCCCTCCAGCCATCACTCTACCCTCCAGCCTCCGCTCTCCCCTCCAGCCTCTGCCCTCCAGCCTCCGCTCTCCCCTCCAGCCTCTCCCCTCCCGCCTCCGCTCTCCCCTCCAGCCTCCACTCTCCCCTCCAGTCTCTCCCTTCCTGCCTCCGCTCTCCCCTCCAGCCACCGCCCTCCCCTCCAGCCTCTCCCCTCCAGCCTCCGCTCTCCCCTCCAGCCTCTCCCCTCCCGCCTCCGCTCTCCCCTCCAGCCTCTGCTCTCCTCTCCAGCCTCCGCCCTCCAGCCTCTGCTCTCCCCTCCAGCCACCGCTCTCCCCTCCAGCCTCCGATCTCCCCTCCAGCCTCCGCTCTCCCCTCCAGCCTCCGCTCTCCCCTCCAGCCTCCGCTCTCCCCTCTGTCCTCCGCCCTCCCCTGTCCTCTGCCCACCAGCCTCCTCTGTCCTCTGCCCTCCAGCCTCCCCCGTCCTCTGCCCTCCAGCCTCCCCTGTCCTCTGGCCTCCAGCCTCCCCTGTCCTCTGCCCTCCAGCCTCCCCTGTCCTCTGCCCTCCAGCCTCCCCTGTCCTCTGCCCTCCAGCCTCCCCTGTCTTCTGCCCTCCTCACCCCTCCAGCCTCCCCTGTCCTCACCCCTCCATATGTAATGTACAGTATGTGTATATATGTGTGTATGTAGTCACTTTCCTCACTTTGTCCGCAGTTCCCTCACTTTGTCCGCACACATACACACACACACACACAACTCCGCTATACTTACCACCGGCCCTGCATCAGCCGCCTAGATCCTCAGTCGACATGTCACCACCCCCGAACTACTGGATCCAATATAGCGTCCAAGAAGTCTCCCCAAACTTCCCGAACGCCATATTGGATCCAGTCGTCCGCGGGCGGCGACATGTCCACTCAGGATCCAGCCGGCGGGGAAGATGCAGGGTCGGTGCTAACTATAGCGGAGTGTGTGTGTGTATGTATGTATGTGTGTGCTGACCACTCTGCCCACGGCACTGCGCTGACCACTCTGCCCACAGCGCTGCCCTGACCACTCTGCCCACGGCGCTGCCCTGACCACTGTGCCCACGGCGCTGCCCTGACCAATCTCACCGCACTCACTGCTAACCACTGAGCCACCGCACTCACTGCTAACCACTGAGCCACCGCACTCACTGCTAACCACTGAGCCACCGCACTCACTGCTAACCACTGAGCCACCGCACTCACTGCTAACCACTGAGCCACCGCACTCACTGCTAACCACTGAGCCACCGCACTCACTGCTAACCACTGAGCCACCGCACTCACTGCTAACCACTGAGCCACCGCACTCACTGCTAACCACTGAGCCACCGTATACTCTGCTACCCACTGAGCCACCTGTATACACACAATTCATTTCACCGCACTCCCCTAACTATTAGTAAATAAACTATATATGGATTCTAGACTACCCGATTCTTTAGAATCGGGCCCCCATTTGGTATATATATATATATATGTATATATATATATATATATATATGTATTTAAGGTCATCACAAGGGAGATATGTATCGTTAACTATAAAACAGTTGTTGATGGAAACCCACATTTGTAACCACAGTGTTAAAGATTCTGGGCTGGGTTTTTTGTGAACAGCTGAAGAGATGGGTGGGACAGCTGTTCACCATATCTCCCCTTCCAGTTCTAATCCATATGGATAGAAACATTGCTAGATAGATATATATTCATACATACCTAGATTTATACCTTTAAAAAATTGCAGATTTTAGACATATTTTATACATAGATATATGATAAATATTATATACTTTAAATGATTCTATATTTTTAGCACATATATACATCATAGCTAAACAGATAGATATATTAGTTTGTTAATATGATAAACATAGATGATAGATATATAGATACATATAGATCCAGGAAACATTAGAGATATAGACTTACATAGTTTTCCCATATATACATAAATAGTATATTTATACTAATCTACCTAATACATAAAAATAGAATATAATAACATTTCTATGGATTGTCTTTCTGTTACTATTATGTAAAAGTAAGAAGCTTTGCCATTATTTTTGACATGTTAATAAATTGTATCCTTTAACTTCCTCTCTGTTTTTTTTGCACCACTTAGGGAACGGACAATCAGACACACATCAAACTGCAGTGAACAATGTTCCACCTCCAATTATAGTCACAACAGCTTCCAAGAGACTATGTAGTGTAAAAACACACACAGCACACAGGGCAGACACAACATAGTGAACACACCTCAAGAAACACAACACCATATACCAAAATACAGCACATAACAAGGAATAGACAGTGCACAGGGGTGAAAGAGGTCAAATGACCCAACACATGCAATACAAAAATGCAGAGGGATGACATAAAACAGGTATGTTGGAAAGCGCAAAGAGTGTGAAACATGTACACTGCTCCTGTCAGCACGACTGACACACAGATGTTCATTTCACCGCACTCCAGATGCAATAGCATCAGGCTTATTTCTAGTATTGTAATCAAAGTATGTTCATGCCCAACAAACTGCCAATTATTCTGCCAATGCAAACGGGTTTTTTTCAATGACATTGATAGCTTCCATGCATCTTCAAAGTGACCTAAGAATCGGCTGCCATAATGACATTCTGAATCATTTTACACAACCTTCAAATTGTATCTATCTTATTTCATTTAGTTTATCTAAAGAAGCACACACGTTTTTTTTTTTTTTATTTTAACTAAATCTGTGCTTTTGTGTACGGTGTGTCAGTGTGAATCGATATACTCAAAAAGAACCAATTTCTGAGATCCAATTCCTTTCTGCTCCTGTTCACAGTGACATCATCACTCCTCAGACTCTCTTAGTCACCTTGGGCTCTGTGTATCCGGGAACTGGCTGTTACAATGTAAGTCTATGGAGCACAAGGCTCCTTAGACTTACATTGTAAAAGAGACTCCCAGCTCATGCATAGAACATAGAGTGAGCCTTAGAATCTGAAGTGCGATGAGGTTACTGAAAAGAGGAGCAGAACCTCCCTGGATTCCACAAAAGGCAGCATTAGATGAGAATATTAACACACTGACACTACACTAGATGCTTCTTTACTCCATATTACAGAAGTAAAGAAATAACACATTGTGCAGAAAACAGCCTTTATGAAATGCTTTTGATTAGCCCATATGAGTGCTACTGGTTTGCAGTATCAAATGTTATGACTATATTGACCGTCCCTTTTAAACTGCCATATCTCCATTGCGCATTCCTTTTGTAACTTTATTATGACTTTGATTTCTAATTCATTTTTTATCCATTTGCCCATGACAGATATTTCAGCTGCCCTATAGCAAAGATCCTATTAGATGGGAGGTAATAAAGACAGACATATGGAAGAACGTTGATAAGCTGTTGGCTCTGAAATACTGATTCATTACCTCCATCTTTTGGATTTGTCACGGTATACCACCTACTGAAAGACTCCCACTCCTGCAAAGATTTCACTATTTTTGTTCTCTGTCAATAGGAAGGAAGGTTACTTTGGTAGAACTAGACCTGATGGTGCATGCAGTGTTTATTATGTGTTAATTGGCCTCTAGCACATATCACAGGAATATCACACAAATGGGAAGCAATCCATCCATCTGTAAGCTTAACATACAAACAATATGACTCAGATCTTTTTGCTCTGATAAAGCCTAGTATTATCATTTTTTTTTAAGTTTCATTCAATCTGTCTAGTGATAAAATATCAACATTTGCTGCATTTTTATTCATAAAAATCAAGAAAACTATCAAATGGATTTGAAATTATTTAAATTGAATAGTCAATATTTTGACCAACATAAAGCTAATTTAGAAAAAAGCCATAAAGATTTCTTACTTTTCCATTGCTATTGTCAAAATAACATATGGTAATAAGTTCAACTAGTCTTCAGCAGACTGGTTTGTTTTTGACTGTATGGTATGGCAGAATAATATTTTTCATGTATTTGGGCAGCACGGTGGCTCAAGTGGTTAGCACTGTAGCCTTTGCAGCACTGGAGTCTTGAGGTCCTGGGTTCAATTCCCACCAAGGACACTAAGGACAACATCTGCAAGTTGTTTGTATGTTCTCCCTGTGTTTGTGTGGGTTTCCTCCATGTGCTCTGTTTTACTCCCACATTGTAAAGACATGCTGATAGGATGTTTAGATGTTTAGATTGTGAGCTCCAAGAGAGACAGCATTACTCAAGTATGTAAAGTGCTATGGAATTAATAGCGCTATATAAATGAATAAATATTATTATTATTATATACCTGTTCTGAAAACTACTATAATTAACCGATTCTGAAAATATTTATTAGCGAACATTGAGTGTTTTTTAAGTCCTCTCTACTGGAATATTTAATGTAGTGCTGTAACCTAATAGGTCCATTACTGAAATGAAGCTTACTAATGCTCAAACTAATTTCTAATTTCATATGTGCATGTTCACTCTGTTCTTTGACATTTGTGCAGCTTTTAAATTGGCTTATTAGATACAGCTTCATGAACAATCTATTTGAAGAAGTGCAATTGCCAGAAATAATTATTGTGGAAAGAGATATTTAGTGATTCTATAAGGAAAAAGCCTTTCCTGTTTCATGACATTAAACCTTGTACTCTCATAACAATTGGGAAATTCCTAGCTACCGTAGCCATAAGTATGGCTTCTCAGATGTAAAGGATCAATAGACATAGGCTAGGGTCAGACTTGCGCCATGCATTTGCTAAATTCATGCATTATTTTCATGTGCAAATCTTGAAAAACGCTTGCTTAACGCACCCATAGACTCCAATGCAAAAAACGCATTGCAAAAGTGTGATGCGTTTGATGCTATGCGTTTTTGCAAGTGCACTAAAAATGTCCACCGGCCCTCTGTGGTCACCTCCCTACACCCTGTCTATCCTTGAAATCCTGGATTAAAGACCACCCTGCACATATCCCGGTGAGTGCTGCCTTTTCTTCAATCATTCAAAAAATGCAATATGCAGCGTTTTTTGGTACTTTTGCAAAAACGCATGCGAGTCTATGGGAAACACATGCGTTAACGCATGACACATATATGTACCATGCGTTAACGCATGCGTTAAAAATGTACACACATGTCATGAAAATGGCAAGGGGTAAAAAAGGATCCTTTAATGCATCCTTCCAACAGATGCAAGCTCCCAAATGTGACCTCAGCCATAGGCAAGGGTCAGACTTGCGTCTGCTCCTGAGCCTCATGGATCCAGAAGAAACTTAGAAATTTTCTGCCTCAGTGCTGGTAACGCTATGCGCTGCCTGTCTATTGACCTCTATGGCAACCAGATGCTTACTGCAGCCTCCAGCTCCACAGAGACCTCCAAGATGCACTCCCTGACAGAAGTTATGTCGCTCATCCATGTTATGTAAATAAAATCTTATAACCTGATGTTAAATTCATCCATTGGTTTTATAAATGTAGCTCCAAAAGATAATGTGATATAATGAGCGCTAAGGTACACACAAGGACTCGACCAGTGAATAGTTTACCTTTCAGCTTTAATCGACAAATAGATCCCTCTAGCCACAACGCGTTTCAACGCATATAGCGTCTTTCTCAAGTGATTACCGTTTAATCCAGTTGTGCGGACTTGCACAACTCGAGAAGGTGAGCGAAGGGGTTAATAAACCGACCCCATGTATTGATCCATAACAGTTTGGCGCAAACGATTTTGTTTTTTCCCCCATTGGTTTTATAAATGACTCTTTTGAAAGCTGAAACCCTCCAAAATTTGGCTTAGGTTGAGAAAATAAATTGGCATCAATGCTGAAATATCGATCATTTAATGAACACAGAATGGTCAGATTTTGGCAAGACAAAGGTTTTGTCGCCTGGTCATATCATATAATGCACCCAATCCTAGTTTACATGCTCACCTGTAGAGATCAGCCACCACCTTAGTGTTCAAATTCGATTTGTCGAATTGGGGGTGTGTTCATCGAATGTTCTTCGAACACTGTCGAACACCGTCAAACACCATTGAAAACAATGGCAGGCAAGCACAAACACATGCAAACACATAGAAAACACCTTCTAAGGTGTCAAAAAGGTGACAAACTACTCAGAAGACACAACAAACACATGGAAAAGTGACAAGTACATATAAAAATGCGAAAAGAAAAGAGCTGGATGAGTAAAAGGAGGAGACACAGATATAGGCATGTCATGCCCTTCTAAAATCATGTCAAAAACATTTAGGGGACTCCAACAAGAGTCTCAATTTTTTCCAAAAATGTGGGCGCAGACACCACTTAAGTGGCATCAATTGCCCCACAGTTGCAAACTTTAAATGGTTACTGTCATGAAGCACAATCAAAAATCCACAAGCCTTTAGTCTCCCCAGGATGACACAGGGGTAGAAATGTCCTTGCGGATCCATGACTTGTTCATCTTTATGAATGTTAGTCTGTCCACATTCTGGCTGGACAGATGCGTGCTCCTATCTGTCCGCACACCACCAACAGCGCTGAAGACATATTCAGAGAAAACGCTGGCTGCGGGGCACGACAGGAGCTTCAAGGCGTGAGTGGTGAGCTCAGTCCATTTTGCCAGCTTGGAAGTCCAAAATGAGCAAGGGTCCAGTTCCCCTGTCATGGCATTGATGTTCACTTGGAGATACTCCTGTATCATCCTCTCCAGGCGTTGACTATATGTCAGACTTCTTGTCTTCTGGCCTTGCAAACCATGGTCTAAAAAATGTATCAAATGATGCCACAAAATTGGTGTTACCACCAGATACAGTGTTACTGGTACAGTGTGAGTGATGACTCGACAGTCCCATGATTCACTCTGTGTACCATTGGTGTTTTGTGGAAAAGCCGATCTAAGATTGTGTAACAGCTTCTGCTGATACTCCTGCATGCGTGCGTCCCTTTCTATGGCAGGAATTATTTTGCCAAATTTTGTCTGGTTCCGGGGATCTAAGAGTGTGGCAATCCAGTAGTCAGCATTACTTCTAATTCAGGCAATCCTAGGGTCATGTTGCAAGTAGTGCAGCAAGAAGGCGCTCATGTGTCCTGCGCATCCAGGAGGACAAAGTCCTTGTTGTGTTGGTGGAGGCGAGGTATTTATCATGCTTCCTTCCTCTGCCCTCTCCCCCAACCTAGCTCATTTTGTATGTGACCAAATTCGCAACTCTGCAGTTGTTAGGTAAAAAAATTAGGATGGAAATTGAGCAGAGCTGAGTTTTATGAGGGATTTAAACACCAATCGCTTTGGCATCAGATTGACGCATAAGTACAGTGCAGCCCGCATTGACTTCCTGGACATTCTTCTAGAGGTTGATGCCTCTGGTCTGATACAGACGGATGTACATAGGAAGTCAACGGCGGTGAACTCACTGTTACATGCGTCATCTGGCCACTGCTCTACCACTGTGTGGGCTGTCCCCACCGGCCAGTTCCTGAGGATGAGGAGGATCTGTTCAACAAACGAGGGATTCGAACGTCAGGCGATGGACCTTAGACAAAGATTTGCTGACCGTGGTTATTCCAACAGGTGTATTAAGCGTGGGTATAGGAGGGCGGTACACACACCATGAGACCAACTTCTGCGTTACAAACCTAAAAAGACCGAGCAGGAACCAACACTTCACTTTGTGGGGACCTTTAATCATGAGTGGCAGACTATGAGAGACATCTTCCAACGACACTGGGGGGTCTTATTAACCGATCGCACTTTGAAAAAGTGTATACCCCAGAAACATATGATGACACCACGACGAGCTAGAAGTTTGAATGACATCCTGGTTAATAGCCACTATGTGCCACATATTCCAAATCCCTTCGGTTCTCGAGGACCGATTCTGGGATGCTTTCCATGTGGGAATTGCGTCTCCTGCCCCAATATCGAGCGGACAACGCACTTTCACTCCTCAGATGGTACCCGTAGATTTGAGATCAGGCACAGGATCTCCTGTTCATCCACCTTTGTGGTATATTATGCACAGTGTGCCTGCTCTCTTGTCTACGTAGGTTTAACCTCAAGAGAACTGAGGGTGAGAGTGCGTGAACACGTCCGCGATATTGTTGCTGCTGAGAACGTGGAAGATGCTTCACTACTCAAAACCATTCCGAAGCACTTTAAAAAAATACCACAATTGCAACCCAGCATCCCTCAAGGTGAGGGGAATTGATTTAATACGTGGTGGCAATAGAGGCGGAGACCTAAAAAAACTCCTAGCCCAAACAGAAACTAAGTGGATTGTGATGCTTAATACGTTGACCCCCACGGGGTTAAATGAGAAGCTGTCCTTCTCTCCATACTTATAAGTGATTGGTCATTGTGGTATTTTAGGTATTTCGTTTCTTGCTTTTCTTGCTCTTATTCTTGATTTCTGGTTCTATTCATTCAGGCATAAAAATAACGGACTGACTGGATCTACCATCTGCTGTCATGCCCATCCTGACTTCATTGCCCAGGGACATGGATTACACTCAGAACATTATCATGTGGGAATACTCAAATTACATCTGGCATGGATTTAATATGAACTGTCCTCAAATTGATGTTGGCCCATAAGGAAAGACTTATGTTGGTCCTTACAATTACAGACTGTCCTCTTTTATTTGTGCCATAAAGAGTTAACTCTGTTTCTCCTGATTGTTCTTATCACTGTCCAGCTCCCAGCACATTCAGCACTGCATCTGCACAGTCTGACCCTCTGAATGCCTGTGTGTGATATTGTTGGAGGCCCCGCCCCCTGCCTGCTGCCATGGTGACGCGTCCCGGGGAGCAGAGAGAGCGTGTGTGCCGGAAACGAGGTCACTACAGGGCAGGATCTGAGGCTGCACTGTGCAGGTCTATGATCTCAGTGCACCAGGAAGTACCTGACATCGCACCTGGATGCTGGGCTATAAAACATGCAGTTTGGATGCATTCTGGGCCATGTCCTCCACTGCCTGACTTCTCCCTGAAGAAGCTAGTCCCCCAGGCTGGCGAAACACGTGTAGGGGCCTCTGATAGGACTACTCTTTGCTGGAGCACGCTCCCCACTTTTGTCATCCCCTAGGTATGGATCTTTAAACCAGAACTTGTCCTCTGCACTTGCACTTTATGATGTTTACTGTGACTCATAGATTTTATGTATTTTGGTCTACATGCTGTGATCTTGCAAAATCCTACTTTGTATATAGGTTGTAAATGATGTTTCTATGCAAATGATTCACAGTATGTAACAGTACTTGTGCTATACAGACCATATATCCATGTTTTACTTTATGTAATGGCATGCAGTTGGGCTGATATTTTGGCTCTGCTTCAGTGGTGAGCTGCGTCTCCCTGACTCTTCCCCCCTTTTTCACTCATTTTTAAACAAAAAAATAAAAATCACTTTATTCCAGGTATCACATTATTTCTGCAGCACTGGTCTAAACCCTGTTCCCCCCCCCCTCCCACAAACTGGATATTAACATTCATTTACAGTATTACTGTGAAAAGCCAGTTACGCTTTTGGTGATCGAAGCGTTATCGAACATAACCTCGAACTGCCGAATTTGAAGCTAGTTGTTCGCATTCGTCGGATGACTTGAACACCGCCCAAAACAGCTCGAATTTGAGATTGGCGAACATTTCAAATTGAACACTGCTCATCTCTACTCACCTGTGCTCAGTACATGATCGGTTAATTAGTGGGTGTGTATAAAAGAAACCCAGCACCCCACACCTTCACTTGAACTGCAACTTGAGCTCTGACAACATGCCAAAAATCCACCCTGCGACCAAAGCCTTGATTATCAAGAAGCTGAAGACCAGATCCACTGCAGAGGTGGCTGGCACCTTTAATGTGTCTCAGCGTCAAGTACAAACAATTAAAAAAAGACTTGGAGAGACTGGAGATGTGTTTGACAAGCCTAGGTCTGGCAGACCCCGCAAGACAACTGCTCAGGAGGAACCTTTGTTGGTTAGAAAATCCCAGGCAAGCCCTATTCCACTGCAGCAGACCTCCAACAAGCCTGGTCACCTCAAGTTCCTGTGTCAACTAGAACAATTTGTAGGATTCTGTCTCAAAATGGCCTCCATGGTCGAATCAGTGCCCAGAAGCCAGCACTAAACAAAAGGCAAATAAAAAAAGTTTGGCATTTGCAAAGTCCCACAGCCTGGTAAGCAGATGGATGCTGGAAAAGTGGCAGAGGTGGATTTCTCTGATGAATCTTTAGTATAATTACACCAGTTTCAGCTTTCTAAAGAGTAATTTATATAACCAATAGATGAATTTAACATCAGGTTATAAGCTTTCATTTACATAACATGGATAAGCGACATAACTTCTGTCAGGGAGTGTATTCACTTTTGCAGAGCACACAGGAAAACGCTGCAAACGGCGTTTACTGTGCTCTCTGCAAAAGCGCATATCTGGGAGATCTCTGTGCAGCCAGAGGCTGCGGTAAGCGTACGGTTGACATAGAGATCTATTGCCTGGCAGCACATACTGTTAACTGCTGGTAACTCTATGCGCTGAGGCAGAAAATTTCTACGTTTTTCCCGGATCTACCAGGCTAGGGGCAGACGCAGGTCTGACCTTAGCCATATTCTTCACAGAGCACTGACATATACATGTGTTGTTATATAAAATATTATGGTATAACATCCTCACCACACTATAGTCTTGCATTATCTATTCCTGTCAGTGGCTGAAACCGATAATACCATTTTACCACTTTACATTGTTCAATAGCGCCGATTATGGTGCATCCGATCTTGAAGAAACTCTCTAAGCCAAGCTCAACCTTCATTGTGATAGGTAAATGTGAACACTGGATTTCCCTTACACTCAGCTCTCTACTATAAGCTCCTTTCACATCTGCGGTTTAGTGTAATTCGCGGTAGATGTCGCCGCAACTACCAGATCAGTTGTGTACAGGCCGACTTGCGGCACCTTTCTGGCAAGCCCCATTCATTCTCTATGGGGCTTGCGGTCTGGTAGGGCAAGTGCGGTATTGTCGGATCCTGCACTTGCAACCCCACTAAAAAAAAACTCTCCGAACGGCATTTTTTTTGCGCGGCCGCAAGTGCCGGATCTGGCAGTACTGCACTTGCCTCACCCGACCACGAGACCCATAGAGAATGAATGGGGCTTTCTGGAAAGGTGCAGCAAATCGGACGTTATGCAGCAGATTCGGAAGATGCAGTGACAAATGCCTAATCTGCTGCGAATTGCACTTTATGGCAGATGTGAAAGGAGCCTTAGCCTGCATCAAGCTGTCTCTGTTTCCATATATTGCAAATGACCTTAATGAAAACATGTGAAAATGGCATATGGTCTGTCAGCAAGATGATATACAGCAAGAAGAGCTGATCAGATTGATATACATGTAGGAAACGTTTCATTAAGCTTTAATTTTATTTATTGAAATTCCTGGTGTTGTATGTGTGTGTGACACGCCCCTCCGAGACCCGGTTCCGTGACCCTGGCGTTGTCATTAAAAGTTCGGTGTGGCTGTCTCTCTCTCTTAAGGTACCGTCACACGGGGAGATATCGCCGGCGATGTTGCCGGCAACCGAGGGGCGTGGTCAGGTTGCGGCGACATCACCGGCGAATTGCCCGTGTGACAGGGCGATAATCAGGCGATGAATCGCCTGAGTCACATCGCCAGGTTTCCCAACAATGTTGGGAAACCTGGCGATGTTGCTCAGGCGATTCTGCCTGATCGCCCTGTGTAACGCGGCAATCCGCAATGTTACGGGCGATTCCGCCTATCTACTACATTGCGGGTTATCGCTCGCTGGGTTGCTGGGCAACTCAGCCAGCGATAGCCGCGGAAGCTAGCCGGCGACATCGCCGGTAAGTTGCTCAGTGTGACATCTCACCGGCGATGTTGTCAGGGATCCCGCCTCCCGCGATCCCCGGCAACATCGCCGGCGATATGTCCCTGTGTGACGGTACCTTGAGGGATATGGTGAAGAGGGTTCATTCTGGACAGGGATGACTGAATCTGGGGATACTTGTTAATTTATACGTGATGCCACTCGCAGGTTGTAGCTATCAATGGCTGCCGCTGCATGACAGTCCTTCTAGGGGCCGATGGTTGGGAGGCAGCAATGTTCTTAAGCCCTTGTAAGGTAGCGGTTAGGATCGGCACGACGGAAGGCAGTGACTCAGGCAACTGTTCACACAACACACAGTTTAATGGTACAGTTCAGGTATATTACAGACCTCCAGGTTCTGGGGCACAGCTGGTACAACTCTGTTCATCCAACACACACAGTACCTCTGTACCTAGGACAGGCTCTGTCCTGGCCGGCTCCACTGGTGAGGGCCAGGTCCTCACTGCTAGGCTGTGTTATCAGCACACAACCACTCTCTCTCTGCACCGTCCGCTCACTAGTCTCCTGAACGTCCTCTCTGAGAGAGCTCCCAGGCTGTGTTAGCTTCACACAGCAGTTCCTCCTCTTCTCCTCCACTCCTCAGCCCAGGGCAGCTCATATCATCTCCTATCCCATCACAGGTGGGCTGAGTGCTTTCCATCAGCACTTAGCTCAGATCTCACTTCTGTTAACCCTGTGAGTGCTGCCACAGAGCAAAAGATACAATCCCCCATGTGCTGTGCACCAGTCAGGGACACATCGGGGTCGCATCACTACATACCTCCCCCCTCTGTTCAAGCCCGTGGGGCGGAACACCAGCCCACGATCCGGGGCCTCGAGAAAGGGGCTCCCCGTCCTCGGAGCCCACTGGTCGAGGGGACCATCGACCAGGGCCGTCCGCGTCTGACACGCGGTCCCGTACCGGCACCAACTGTTTCCTTGTGTACCAAGACCAATCGGACCCAGTCACTCTATGTCTCAAAGGCATATCTGTGGGAGGTCTCCCCCTCCCCCAATGGCCAGTGTGGTAGCGCGGTCCACCTATCCTTTTGGCTATATGGAGTCCTGACGCTATGTCGTCTGCTACACGATTGGGCAGGTCATCTGAGTCCCGTAGCCCCAAGTCCACAGTGGAGTCACTGTCTGTACCGTGAGTACATCTACGGGTCTTGGGACATTGTGGTTGGCGCTTCTGCACCTGTATGCGGGGGTTGTACGCTCTGAAACCTCCTGCCTTTACCTCTAGGGAACACCTATCGGGATTACACTCTTTCCCTATAGTGGTGACCCCTATGGCAGGTGTCCCAGAGTCGGGATCTTTGGGCTCAGGGCCTGGACCATTCACTACCTGAGGATTAGTTTGCCGCTCCCACAGAGTCCAGAAGAGAGGAAAATCCCTCCCCAAAATCATATCGAAAGGCAGTGTCTTCACCACCCCCACTTCATGTCGAACCCGTCCGGACAGGGTAGTGATAGTGACCCTCCTTGTTGGATACCTACGGTGGTCCCCATGGACCCCAAGCACTCACACCGTACGGCCAGTGGGTTGGGATCTAGAGGCCAAGGAGGCCCACACAAGGGTCACACCACTCCCTGAGTCCAACAGGGCCATAGTGTCACATCCATTGAGCCGAACCTGGCACAAAACACTCCTTTTACGTCCAGTCCCATAGCGTCCTGCCCTGGCAGATTGGGCGAACATTGACATCCGGCGGGTATACCCACAGTCCATGGACTCCGTGTTGAGGGGACACTGAGCCATTGCGTGTCCTGACTCCTGGCATCGCCAAAACCTTATGGCGGGGAAAAAATTATTTATTGTGCCCCACTTAGGAGACCCGGGTTTCCATCTCACTTCTGGGCGGTGCACATTCTCTGCCTGTGGTGGGGTTGAACCCAGCAGAGGCCCGGGTTGGGGGTCCCTAATTGCCGGTTTGGTGGATGCGGTCCGCCGTGCTGCACGCAGTGTCCCAGAGTCCCGAATCAAGTCTTGTGTAGCCACATGCCGCTCCACCACACTCACTACCTGATCTAGGGTACCCGGGTCACCTTGTCCCACCCACTGTTGGATGGAGACAGGCAGAGTGCGCACAAACCGGTCAACAACCACCCTCTCTATCATTTGTGCGGGGCTCAGGCTTTCAGGCTGCAGCCACTTCTTTACCAGGTGCAACAAGTCATAGGCCTGAGACCGGACGGGTTTACCCTCCTCAAAGGACCACTGGCTTACCCGTTGAGCCCTTACATACGTATTAACCCCCATTCTGGCAAGGATCTCACCTTTCAGAGTCCCATAGTCCATGGCGTCCTCTGCGCAGAGGTCTAGGTAGGCTATTTGGGACTCTCCGGTTAAGTAAGGCGCCAACATTTCTGCCCACTGCTCTGGCGGCAGTTTCTCCCGCTCTGCAACCCTCTCAAATACCGCCAGGAAAGCTTCCACATCATCCCCCGGGGTCATCTTTTGCATTGCACGCCTTACCGCCTTCCGGACGCTGCTGTCATCTCCTTGACCTGGGGATGGAGCCGCTGGCTTTGCACGGATTGCCTCCGTCAGAAGATCCAACTGTCGCTGCTGATGCTCCTGTTGGCGCTGCTGATGCTCCTGTTGCTGCTGCATTTGCCTGATCAAGAGCTGATTAGCCTCCTGTTGTGCGACCTGCTGTTGCTGGTGCATTTGCTGCTGTTGTTGCTGTGCTTGCACCAGGTGCTTAAGCAGGTCCTCCATGCTGGCTGCTGGTTTGTACTGTAGCATAGCAGGTTTCACCACTGACATGTGTGAACTGAGTTTGCCTTTTTTTTTTCTTTCACCAAGTCATTGCCGTCAGCAACCAGGTTGCTGTGCCCGCATTCTCCACCACATGTAAGGTAGCGGCTAGGATCGGCACGACGGAAGGCAGTGACTCAGGCAACTGTTCACACAACACACAGTTTAATGGTACAGTTCAGGTATATTACAGACCTCCAGGTTCTGGGGCACAGCTGGTACAACTCTGTTCATCCAACACACACAGTACCTCTGTACCTAGGACAGGCTCTGTCCTGGCCGGCTCCACTGGTGAGGGCCAGGTCCTCACTGCTAGGCTGTGTTATCAGCACACAACCACTCTCTCTCTGCACCATCCACTCACTAGTCTCCTGAACGTCCTCTCTGAGAGAGCTCCCAGGCTGTGTTAGCTTCACACAGCAGTTCCTCCTCTTCTCCTCCACTCCTCAGCCCAGGGCAGCTCATATCATCTCCTATCCCATCACAGGTGGGCTGAGTGTTTCCATCAGCACTTAGCTCAGATCTCACTTCTGTTAACCCTGTGAGTGCTGCCACAGAGCAAAAGATACAATCCCCCATGTGCTGTGCACCGGTCAGGGGACACATCAGGGTCGCATCACCACACCCTCGACGGGTAGGTCTGACCCCTAAGGTGGCCAAAGATACCTGAGTGAGTTGGTAGTTGTGTTTCTGGTGCTTCAGACGCGTTAAGAAAGTTCACAGACACAGCAGGTTGCAGTCTTCAGTTCTTTTACTCACAGTCTTTGTGCAGCAGCCCGCTGAGCACTGGGTTCTCGGAAGCAGGGATCCAGCTACTCACTGGTAATAGGATGGTATGTAACTGGCACCTCTTCTCTATCCTTTCCATGACGTCTTACACAGCGCTTGCTTCACCCTTCCTGCCTTGCGCCTTGCGACACAGAGGTCTTAGCCAGTGACTGTGGACTTTTCCTAGAAGTTCCCCTGCAGTATCTCCCATTAGCCCTATGGTTATCACCTTTTCAGCAGATGTGTGTGGTTGTTGACTATGTCACCTTGAAAGTGGCACAGCCTCTGGGTAGCTAGCTGAGCCTGGTCTTCTCCAATAGTCTTTTGAGTTCCCGATGTTCCTTAAGGCCCAGTTCCTCCACTTGGCTGTGCTTGACAATGGATGTGAGTCCCACGGGTGGATTGCTCACTTCTCGTGCCTCTGGGATCCCTTCTTCCTCCCGGAGCCACTTGGGTGATGTTCTGCTCTAGGGTTTGGCCTTAGGACGAGCTCCCACTTGCTCCAGTCCTGTGGACACTTAAGTTCTTTCTTTTTTGTGACAGGCTTTCGTGCTCTAGCTTCCCTCCAATTCGACCCTTGTTGTTCAACTGTCTCTCCTCAGCTGTTCTACTGCCTCTCCTCAGCTGGTGTGTGACAGACGAGGTGTATGGAGCAAAGCCGCGTGTGTATGAGGTGTATGGAGCGGAGCCTCGTGTGTACGAGGTGTACGGTGCGGAGCAGCGTGTGTGCGAGGTGTACGGAGCGGAGCCGCGTGTGTATGAGGTGTACGGAGCTGAGCTGCATGTATATGAGGCATATGGAGCGGAGCCACGTGTGTTCAAGGTGTACGGAGTGGAGCCGAGTGTGTACGAGGTGTACGGAGCGAAGCCGAGTGTGTACGAGGTGTACAGAGCGAAGCTGCATTTGTATGAGGTGTATGGAGCGGAGCCGCGTGTGTACTAGGTGTACAGACCGGAGCCATGTATGTATGGGGCATGCGGAGCCGTGTACGTACATGGTGTGAGTACACTGATGGGAAACTATGTAATGTGCAATATAATATAGGAGGAGAATGGGGGCCCATTATACTATATGGAGAACTGTGGGGGTGCAGTATACTATAAGAGGACTGTGGGGGTGCATTATACTATATGGAGGACTGTGGGGGTGCATTATTCTATATGTAGGACTTTTGGGGTACATATACAATATGGAGGACTTTTAGGGTCCATTATAGTACAGTATATGGAGGACTGCCAGGGAGGGTGCATTGCACTATATCTCATGCTTTAAGAGTGCAAAATACTATATGGAGGACTATGGGGGTGCATTATTGTATATGGAGGACTGTGGCGTGCATTATACTGAATGGAGGACTCTGATGGTGCATTACTCTATATGAAGGACTATGGGGGTGCATAATATATGGAGGAATTTGGGGGTGCAATATACTATATGGAATACTATGGGGGTGCATTATATCATATGGAGTCAATTATACCACATGGAAGCCATTATAATATTTGGAGGGCACTGTGGGAGGCATGATAATACTTGGAGGGCTACAAGGGAGCCTTTATACTTTATGAATGGCTATTTGAGGGCTTTGTTGGGGGCCATTATACTGTACATAGGTCCATTATACTACATGGAGGGCTGGGTGGGGGTCACAGTTGGGGATCATACTGTACTGGGGTAGTTGAAGGAGGTACAGTAGGGTCACCATACTGTGCGTGTGGAGGAAAGCACTGTGGGGCATCATACAGTGTTTGTGGGGCACTTTTGTTGGCATCAAACTTTATAGGGGCAATGGAAGGAGAATCTATGGGCTTCAGTAGGAGGAAAATTACTTTGTGAAGGCTGAAATGTGTGAGAGATGTACCTATGTGACCGAGTCAAACAGGCCTGCAATGAAAAAAATACAAGAGAAGTTTTCACTGATTTGTATGTAATTTTTGTGTGCTGATTACAAAAATGACCTCCATTTTTTTCCATCACGTAAGGATTTTTTGTAAAACCAAGATCGATATTTTTGCTAAAATCCTTACCAGTGAGTGGGATACTACACCCTAACAGAGATGCAGTACCTCTGTGGCGACTGTGAGTCGACAGGGTAGGGAGTACTCGGATACTGGGACAGATGGTCACTTTGATGCGGGTTCAAGGCTGGTCAGTACCCGGTTCCGTACCCTGGACCCTCAATAGCGGGGATGGTGGGGGTTGATGATGTTGGATGGGGGAATGGTAACGTGACTCCGCCTGTGGTACCTGGTAACGTGGCTGCAGCTGGCCACTGAGGTAATGGAGGTGTAGCTCAGAGTAGTACAGCTCCCCACAGGTGGAGCTTTACCTCAGGGCAGCAGGGGTAGATGAGGGGAGTCATTGTAGCATCTCTGCGGTGAATGCTGCGGGCATCGGCGGTGAAACAAGCACTCACACACACAATAGTCTCTGTTTCGGTACCTTTTTACTGATCTCCGGCAACAGGTACAGTCCAGGAGGGTAACCAGGTTTCAGTGCAGCTTGGGACATTCATCTTGGAGAGTTGTGAGGCCTCCTCTGTTATTGTGTGCAGTGATTGGGGTAAGTCCTGCCTGAAACTGAACTTGCCACTCCTTCTCCCTCTCAGGGTACTACTCCATAACTGACATTGAGGACCTTTCTGTGGGATCCCTATTCTCTGCTTTGGTACCTGGTCCTATGCTTGGTCAGGTTTGAGTGTCTTCTGTACTTTACCTCAGGGGGATTAGATCCTCCTGGTCTGTCCGGGCTTTCTCTGCTACTCTTTAGATTATTAGCAGAATCAGACTCCAGTGTCCGGGTGGGCTAAAGGGAAACCAGGTGTGTTCCCTTCCTCTTTTCTCCTACTTCCTCCATTGGTCTACGACCCTCTCCTTAGGGTGCAGCACAGCTGGTCAGTGTTCCCTGGGCCTGGCTTGATCCCAGCGATCAGCTCCTTCCAGTACCTTCCTCTTTGGCTGTCTGACTGGAACTAACTGCTCTCTCCACTGTTCAGAGCAGACTAACTGACTCCTCCCCTCAGGCCTGGATCCTTATAGGGGAACTTGCTTAAGGCAGCAAGTAGGTCTGGGGTGGAAGGTGTTGGATGCTATGTGTGCCAAGGTGTACATCCCTCCCTGCACCGGTGGATCCTGTGGCAATTCCTAGCAGGGGTGCCACAACTGCACCCACAGGGGCGCCACATATGAGTCCTGTGGGCTTTGATATTCACTGATTGGCAGTCTTGTATGTATGACTGCATGCAGAAATAGCTGTCATTCACTAGAAGGACTGCTCACTGGACTTCTAGACTCACAAACTAAAACTTTCAGTGAAAAAAGTTGTTATAGGTCTATATATAATTTCCTCAGCTCCTGATTTTCCATAACACGCTGTCCACACATTTTACTGTAAAAATCTAATGGACCTTCACAAGAAACTCCAAGAAGACTTACTATCTATGGCCAAAGTGAAAATTTCTTGGCTGGGGAAGATAACTGCATATACATTTTTTGCTCTACCTGTATTTGCACACATCATCAGATCTATCCCATTAACCATACCCAAACAGTGGCTACAAAAATTTCAGAATCAGCTAGTTACCTATATATGGAACAGAAGGAAGCCACGCATAACCAGATCAATTCAAGAGAAAATTAAAAAAGAGAAGCCCTTGGACTACTTAACTTAGGCCAGGGTCACACATAAAATCCGTTTTTTGCCTTAAATTTGTTTTTGGGATCTTTTTGGACATTTTTTTTCAATGTCTAAAAACGCATGTGAGTGCGTTTTTTTAAACAAACGCATGCGTTTTTTCACTGCACCCAAAAACGCTGGTAGCAGCCCTATGGAAAACGCATGCGTTAATGCATGGTACATATAAGCACAATGCATTAACGCATGCGTTTTTGCATGCGTTTTTTTTGGAAAAATTACTATGTCCAAAAAATTCCAAAAATCGTCCAGAACCTCAGGGGACACTATTGGCACCCTAAATAAAATGGATTCGTTTTTCTAAGGGCTTAAAAAAGCAGATTGGCATGTGTGACCCTAGCCTGATTGGCTTATTTTTATGCAAATCTAAAAAAATTAAGTCAGAGATGGTTAGATAAAAATGAAAAGCTTGCATGGGTCTCCTTAGAACAACATCTAAACTTGAACAGATCCCTTAAGACACTATTAGGCGAGCTGCCTAAGCAACACAAAAAAGCAACCTCCTAAAAAAGCTACTATAAAAGCAATAATCCAAGCCTGGAGGCACCTTCCATATAAGTCAAAAAAGTTTCACAACACCACCAGCCCCTCCAGGATACATTTAGAGGTTCTAGATCACATATGTCCAAAAAATTAAAACCACATCCTGGAATAAAAAGGCATCCAATATATCTCTGACATCATGGAAAAGAAGAAACTCATTCCATTCAAGACCCTACAAGAGAAATTTGGCCTAAATGACCAAGAAGGAGAGACATGGAAACTAATCAAAGAGAAACTGAAAGATAATAAAATACATTTTGAAATTCCAATAAACATAACCAACATGATCAAAAATCCCACAAATTCCAATGTTTGGAAAACTAGCACTATATACCAAGTCACCAATGAGGACTTAGGCTGGCTTCACACTGCAGTTTTTCACTGATCAGTGTCCATCAGTGTTATGGTGGGTTTACACACACCAATCATTGTATCCAATCTCTGAACCAATCTCTGGTTGCAGTGAAATCATGGACAGATTGCTCCATGTTGTACACAGCCACAAAATGGAACTATGTGTCCATGATTTCACTGCAACCAGAGATCTGTTCAGATATTGGATACAATGATTGGTGTGTGTAAACCCACCATTAGGGTACCAAAACCAGGAGAGGAACCAGGAGAGGAACTTACAGAGGAAAACTATAATTGAAAGATTGACACCTGTTCTGAGTTTTGGAGACACTCCTGGTTTTGGCACCAAACACTGATGGACACTGATCAGTGAATAACTGCAGTGTGAAGCCAGCCTTAGAAATCCCCATTAACTCTAATATCACAGCATTAAGAAAAGAAATTGAACTCAACATAAAAGATCAGCTCCAAAAATCATTAGAAATTATTAATTTCAACATACTGTCTAACACTAATGGAAACTCAGTTCAAGATCTTCTCAAGGCCATACTATACTCTGTTAAAGCTAAATATTATAAATCCCAAAATCTCATCAATGAGCTGGAAGAATTGTGGAGGAATCGGTAACTTGTCACACGTATTTTGTATTTATCCCTCTCAGAAAATTTTGGGAAAACATCAAATCCCTAATTACAAAAATTACAAATATTAGCTTCATACTCACAGCAGAAATGGCCTTATTGCTAATAGGCATTGACAATTTCCCTAAAGATCACAGACGCTTTATCTATCACATTCTTTTGGTGGATAATATCATAATAGCAGCCAATTGGAAACAAACCCTGTCCCCCACAAAGCAGGAATTAATGGAAAGAGTTATACTCCACGACACATATGAGTACATCTTTGCACTTTGCAATTGTTAGCATAAAAAATATAAATGGAAATGAAAAGCTTGGACAAAACTATTTGCCCCCAATTTGTATCTCCCTGAGCTTTAACATCTAACTAGTGATCAACAATAGTGATGGGCGAGTCCTAAATTACTCGGAATCGCTTGACTCTAGCAAGTCCGAGCACAGGACTCGCTACTCGTTGCGACTCTAGCGAGTCCAATGTTAATGAATGGGGAAGCGAGTAATAGCGAGTAGTGTGCGATTTCCAAATCGCAGATGTGTCTCAGAAGCTTCAGCCTGAAGCAATCCTAGTTTTGTCAGAGACTCTGACAAAACTAGGATTGGCATTGACTTGCATTGGACTGTAATCGCTGGGAAACTCACACAGTAAGGAGTCAGGCTGTCTGCTCTGTACAGGCTGCCACAGCTCCAGGGTCCTAGAGCCCGCCTGTTCTTCCTGTGTGTAGCAGAGCTGAGATTGTTCTCAGTCTGCTCATCCCTGTGCCGTATTTCTGGAACCAGCCGGATCCAGCAGGCAGCGACGAGCTGCCCCCAACCCCCAGGTGCCTATTTGTACCTGGCCGGACACAAGAATATAGGGGAGCCCTTTTTTTTAATTATTTCATGAATTTCATGAAATAATAAAAAAAAAATGCGTGGAGCTCCGCGCAATTTCTATGTCTAGCCAGGTACAGCTAAGCAGCTGGGGGCTGGAATTCGCAGCGCAAAGAGGCCCGAGCTTTCTGGGCACCCCCCGCTGCAAATTGCAGCCTGCAGCCGCCCCAGAAGATGGCGCGTTCATTGAAGGGCCATCCTGTGGCGCTGAACCCCGCACTTCCAGCGGCCCTGGTTGCGGTGGCACGTTGGCTAATAAAGGGGTTAATACCAGCTTTGTTATACAAGCTGGTATTAAGCCCGAGATTCGGCACAGAGCAGACAGCTGGACTCGGCTCGCAAAGTAACAGCAGTTACTTTGCGAGTTTCCTTGCGATTACTTGCACAGTAATCAGACAAATGCAAGTCAATGGCAATCCTAGTTTTGTCAGAGTCTCTGACAAAACTAGAATTGATATTGATTTGCATTGGACTCGTTGCTGTGCGAGTAATCGCTGGGAAACTCGCAGAGTACCGAGTCCTGCGAGTCCCTTACTACTCGCCGAGTAACGAGTCCTAGCGAGTAGACTCGCCCATCCCTAATCAACAACCAAGGACACAATCCACTAAACCATACTGTAAGGTACACCGATGTGTGGGGGTGATGATGTGGATCGACTGGACCACCAAAGTGGAGGCTGACCTGTGACAGGAACAGGCAGAAGATGCTCGTTGTGATTGTGATGGTGACTTGTAAAGACATACTGATAGGATGTTTAGATTGTGAGCTCCCAAGAGAGACAGCATTACTCATGTATGTAAAGTGCTATGGAATCAATAGCGCTATATAAATGAATAAATATTATAATATATATTAAGCAGAACACTTTAATGAAGGATCTCACCAGTACAGTAGTTAATGATGCAAACGGATAGGTCAAAGTGTATGAGGTGCTTGCACGGGGTTCAGGGCTGCAAAGCAACTGCAAGACAGTCCAGGAGATGAGATGCCAGAGGGGGAGACATGGCACTTGGGCTAATGAAATAGGCACTATAGATGGAGTAACCTCTGGAGAAGCTCGTGCAGGTGTAGCGGGTTCTGAAGCAATGTGGTTGAGGCACCAGTGAATGGACAGGTGCTGTAATGGTGAAATGGTCTACAGTTACACGTGGCAAACTCTAGGACAAGATAAGAAAATTAAGCAACAGGGAATTGCAAAAACATAGTCTAAAGCAGGGATCAGGACAGGGCCGTGAGGGAAAGCAACACAACTATGGACAAGCGGTGTTGCTCAGGCACCTCCATAAAGGGAAGGGTGCCATATATAGTTGTAGCTAATCAGAGGAAGCAATTAGGTGAAAGTAGCATCAGGTGTACTGGCCCTTTAAATCTGAGGAGTGGGCGGAGTGTGTCCCCTAAGCACACTCCTGGAAGCTCTGCATGCAGGACGCAAGCCTCAGGGAGCAGAAAGAGATGGAGGAAGGTATGGGTCTGCATGCAGGTTGAGTAAGGGGACCGGGGAGCTGCATAGGGGAACAAGCAAACAGCAGGGAACTGAGTGATGGGCACCGGTCTCCCTGCTCACTGAAGACTTGTCCCACAGAAAAATGACTTGACATAGTCTCATTAAGTTGTTTTCTTCTTCTACATTCATCTCATTTTTTTTATTCCTTCACTGTCCTTATTACCCTATTCACTTTTCATTATCCCTCTTTCTTTTTGTTGTACCTATTTCCATTTGTCTTAATCAAAGTCAGTGTTTACTGTTTATCTTTTCAAGACCATGCTACATTTGATGTTTTTGATTAGTTTTACAGTACATCAATGTCGATTGCACTCTCTGATCCTCTCATTTTAGACCTTGCTCTAGTTGTGATTATGCAATCTGTTTTTCTTACCATTGCTAACTGGGTTTACGTTGTCCTTGTTTGGTCTTATTTCTTAGTTTCATTTTTCTGTGTTTAAAAAAAAGGTTAACAAATAAAACAAATTTAATAAAACAACATTTCAAATGTTTATTTTGAAATATTATCTATATGTGAACTTCAAAACCTTTTCAAAATACTTTTTCTTCTTATCCCAGTAATATATTTGGTTGGTCTGCTAATTGGCGACATCTGCAACCCTTTCTGGCTGATAAGCAGAGATGAGTGACTAATTAGGTTGTCAGATTATGTCAGGCAATTTTTAGCTTTTTTATGATTGCCAATTAAATATAATCAAAATATGGCCCAAAAAAACATAAACAATCTTAATTTACTAATCCATATTCTTCTTGTGAATTTCTAATTTAACAACAGAAAAAAACAAGTAAATAATTCAATGATTTTTGTATGTTTGTATTTTGTTAAATTATTTTTTCTTATTCAGTTGTATTATTGCAGAAAATATATATTCGTTTTATCTATGGATATTACAGTACAAACTCAATTCTACAGTACTTAATATTAAAGAGTAGAGATGAGCGAGTACTAAAAGGCTCGGGTGCTCGAAGCTCGGGCCGAGCATCCCAAGATACTCGTGTACTCGGCCTGAGCACCGAGCCCAATGTTATCCTAAGGGCCACGTCACACACACAGATATTTGTGCAGATATTGTTCACAGATCTCTGGTTGCAGTGAAATTATGGACACATTAATCCATTTATATACAGCCACAAAATGGGACAATCTGTCCATGATTTCACTGCAACCAGAGATCTGTGAACTATATCTGCACAAATATCTGTGTGTGTGACGTGGGCCTATGGGAGACCCGAGTATTTTTCTGACATGACCCCCGGCAGCATGGATAAACCCTAAAAATGTCACAAAAGTATCAGAACAGTGCTGAAATGACATGGGAACAGCATGGGGAAATCCCCTGTAAGCATTTCAGACTCCAAGGTCATTGCTGTGAACAATGTTGTCAGACTATTACGCCACTTTTAAATTTAAATTTAAATATCAAGAGGATAAAACTTAACATTTATTCCTATCTTTTAATAGACTAGATCGTCCATAAAACTACACAAGTAGCAACCACACCGTGTATATGTGTAACACCAGTGATATATAAAAAAAAAAACTATTTTTACCAGAGGTTTAATCAGGTTGTGTATGTATCCAATGAATCTCAGCTTTAAACTTCACCGGACACAACCAGCCTATATATTTCTGGGTTTTAGATACCCCTTATTTAAATCCCTTTATTCGGCACTCAACCCAGCATATATTTATGTGTCAGGAACAAAATCATTTAACCCACTTCCCTCATATAAATGGAAAGCTCTCACCGGGTTTTCCTGAGATCGCACATACTTCAGAGTCACTGTTTGACCGATTGTCCTTCTGCTAGTGACAGTCAGGTCTTTTTGGGCTCTAATTCATACATTCATTTATATTACCACCATAGTCCACTCCTGACGCGTTTCAGATTTCATTCCTCATCAGGGGTTGTATAGTTTTGGTTATCAGAGGGGTCCTGATCACAGGTTCCCTGTATAGTGATGTTTTCATGTCTCTGAAAATAAGACATAAGATACAATAAACATTGTTTCTCTGGGTCCCATATGGTGCACAGCACCAGTTTCCCCTTATGTAGTAGTTTGCCCAATTGGTATGTGCTGCCCCCAGGTTCACTTACCCAGCATCGCCCAATTCAGCCTCCATATGCTCGAGCATATCGCCGCGGCACTCTGCCGCGCTTTATGTCCGCAGCTTGCGGTCACGTGATGTGCCTTTCCCCCGGAATGACGCGCGCGCGCTTGTGCGTCGTCGCGCAGCGTCCCTTTCGGTCGGACGAGCGCTGTGGATCGCAAGCATGCATTCCAAGCTCCTTTCCTACTTCCTGATTGTATGTGGGAGTGTTTTGGGGCTCTCAAACACTCCTCCCTAGGGCGTGGAGCTATAGGAAGGCAGTTTTAATCACTAACTGCACCTCCCATCCTCATAGACGGCTTGAAATCATACAAGCTTTCCTTTCTCATTCCCAGACAGGTGTACTGCGCGGTTCCTCCACTTCTATCGACTTTTAAATAGTGATGGGCGAATCCTAAATTACTCGGAATCGCTTGACTCTAGCGAGTCCGAGCCCAGGACTCGCTACTCGTTGCGAGTCTAGCGAGTCCAATGTTAATGAATGGGGAAGCGAGTAATAGCGAGTAGTGTGAGATTTACAACTCGCAGATGTGTCTCGGAAGCTTCAGCCTGAAGCAATCCTAGTTTTGTCATTTATTTGCATTGCTAGTTTACTTTGTAAGTAATCGCTGACTCGCACAGATAAGAGTCCTGTCTCCTCTGTGCTGGCTGCCAGCTCCAGGGTCCTAGAGCCCGCCTGCTGCCTGATGTAGCAGTGTTGAGATTGTTCTCAGTCTGCTCATTCCCTGTGTACAGACATGAATGTCTGTGCACAGAGATGATGTAGCAGAGCTGAGATTGTTCTCAGTCTGCTCATTCCCTGTGCATAGAGATCTATATCTATACACAGGGGATGTAGCAGAGAGGACATCGCGTTTTGGACTGCGTCGGACGGAAGAGGATTTTTTTAATTAAAGATGGAGTCCCTAATGGCTTTTTTTTTTATTTCTAATAAAAAATTTTCTTTGTGTTGTGTTTTTTTTAAAACAATTTAATAGAAATTCATGGCGGTCATGTCTAATATTGGCGTGACCACCATAAATTTCGGGCTTAGGGCCAGCTGATAATACAAAGCTGGCCCTAACCCCTTCATTACCCAGCGTGCCACCGCTACCAGGGCCGCTGGAAGAGTGGGGTTCAGCGTCAGAGGATGGCGCTTCAATGAACGCGCCATCTTCTGGGGCGGCTGCGGGCTGCAATTTGCAGCGGGGGGTGCCCAGAAAGCTTGGGCATCCCTGCGCTGCGGATTCCAGCCCCCAGCTGCTTAGCTGTACCTGGCTAGACATAGAAATTGCGCGGAGCCCCACGCATTTTTTTTAAATTATTTCATGAAATTCTGAGATTCTGACTCTGAGACTCTGACTCTGAAATTCATTAAATAATTTTAAAAAAATGCGTGGGGCTCCGCGCAATTTCTATGTCTAGCCAGGTACAGCTAAGCAGCTGAGGGCTGGAATCCGCAGCGCAGGGATGCCCAAGCTTTCTGGGCACCCCCCGCTGCAAATTGCAGCCCGCAGCCGCCCCAGAAGATGGCGCGTTCATTGAAGCGCCATCCTCTGGCGCTGAACCCCGCTCTTCCAGCGGCCCTGGTGGCGGTAGCACGCTGGGTAATAAAGGGGTTAATACCAGCTTTGTTATACAAGCTGGTATTAAGCCCGAGATTCTTAATGTCAGGCCACGTTTGACCCAGCCACTAAGAATCTCCAATAAAGGGTTAAAAAAACACAGAGAAAATCTTTTATTTGAAATAAAAAAAAAAGCCATTAGGGACTCCATCTTTAATTAAAAAAATCCTCTTCCCTCCGACGTAGTCCAAAACGCGATGTCCTCTCTGCTACATGCACAGGGAATGAGCAGACTGAGAACAATCTCAGCACTGCTACATCATGTCTGTGAGCAGGCAGGTTCTAGGACCCTGGAGCTGCACAGAGAAGACAGCTGGACTCGGCTCGCAAAGAAACAGCAGTTACTTTGCGAGTCTCCCTGCTATCACTGGCACAGTAGCCAGTGATGACTCGCACGAGTCCAATGCAAACAATGGCAATCCTAGTTTTGTCAGTGTTTCTGACAAAACTAGGATTGATATTGATTTGCATTGGACTCGTGCGAGTCATCACTGGGAAACTCGCGCGAGTACCGAGTCCTGCGAGTCCCTTACTACTCGCCGAGTAACGAGTCCTAGCGAGTAGATTCGCCCATCCCTACTTTTAAACAACATATTGAGCATTTCGTTACCATTATGGTTCTATATGTGTTATCTATCATAGAATATGTGTTGTTTTATATGGTTTTATTGCATTAATCACTAGTTTTCCCGCAGGGCAGACACATCTCTCCAGATCATATATGAGGTTGCTACAAGGTTATTAGTTGGTCTTTTAAATGAGAAAAAGAGCAGATGTTATGTAGCTCGACATATAAATGCAGTCCATGGAGGTGATGAAAATTGCTTATTGTTTATAGTGATTGACCATATCCCCCCCCGATACGGGGAGGAGATTGGGACAATAAGATTTTGAGAAATCAAAATGTCAAACAGTGACTCTGAAGTATGTGCGATCTCAGGAAAACCCGGTGAGAGCTTTCCATTTATATGAGGGAAGTGGGTTAAATGATTTTGTTCCTGACACATAAATATATGCTGGGTTGAGTGCCGAATAAAAGGATTTAAATAAGGGGTATCTAAAACCCAGACATAAATAGGCTGGTTGTGTCCGGTGAAGTTTAAAGCTAAGATTCATTGGATACATACACAACCTGATTAAACCTCTGGTAAAAATAGGTTTTTTTATATATATCACTGGTGTTACACATATACACGGTGTGGTTGCTACTTGTGTAGTTTTATGGACGATCTAGTCATTATAAGAAAGTGTTTCTTTTGTAGTATTGCCCTAGGCAGGGCTGCCAAACATTGGGAGGCACCCCAATGCCCCTGTATAGAGACGTGCATGAGGGCCTCTTTAAATAATGTGCCCATTATAAGGAAGTGGGTCTTTTGTAGTATTGCCCTAGGCAGGTCTGCCAAAAATTGGGAGGCACTTCAATGCTCCTGGATAGAGATGTGCATGAGGGCCTCTTTAAATAATGTGCCCATTATAAGGAAGTGGTTCTTTTGTAGTATCGCTCTAGGCAGGGCTGCCAAAAGTTGGGAGGCACTTCAATGCCCCTGGATAGAGATGTTGATGAGGGTCTACTTAAATATGGTTCTCATTATAAGGAAGTGGATCTTGCATAGTTTTCCCTAGGAAGGGCTGCAAAAAATTGAGAGCCATTGCGATGCCCCTGGGAAGAAACACGGAGGAGAGCCTCTAAATATTGTTCCCATTACAAAGGAACGGGTCTCCTATACTTTAATGCCCATTCTCTAAGTATGGACTAAAACATTTACCCCTGGGGGATATACATGAAATTACTGTTTAACGGTTAGGGTCATCATCATCATAAATATGATGTAAATAAATTATGTTTTCTTGGCATCATGGAGCACGGTCGCACTGATCATATGATGGTGGCGGATGAGGAGAAGAAGGAACAGTACAGCAAGTAGCCAAATTCATGAAGTGTGTACCCATGTGTGGGTGTGAGGAGGGGCATGGCAATTTACCAGCACAAAAAATACAATGCCTTTAACTTTAGTTTACGCTATCCTTTGGTGTAAGTGTGGTGAAGTCGGGCCCAATCCAACCCTTGTTCATCTTGATCAGAGTCAGCCTGTCCGCCTTCATTTAGCATTTTCTGAGGCAGGAGGGGGTTGTAGCTCCAATTTGTACACGCCTAAACACTCAGTATACCCATCTCAGCATTTGTGACTGACCGGTATACCTGCTGTAATTTAATTTCTAATCTGTCATCTCAGTGTCCAGCTAAAAACCATCTTTTGGACGCCTTCATTTAGCTGTATACAGGCAGCACACCATTGAAAATGCGCAAGGCCGGTGGCAAGGGACAAGGAACTGGACATGATGGTGGTGCATGCAGAGGCTGAAGCCATGTGCAAGCTCGAATTGAGCCACGACAAACGCCCACATCATCTCGCTCTACCTTCCTGTCCCAATTTCTAGGGGACCGCAGCAGTATACCACTATTAAACCAAGACCAGTGTCAATAGGTTGTTAGTTGAATAGCGGATAATGCTTCCAGTCAGTTTGGCACCACCACAAAACACCCTGTCTTCCACACGGTCAAGTGTCAGTAGCCGTGAGACTGGACCGCACATTCCACACCCTGATCCTCCTTCCTCCCACCATGCCGAATGCCTGGCCCGGACATAACTGATCCCACACTTGGACACTCTGAAGTGCTGTTCACTTATCCATTCTTAGATTCTGGCCTCTCGCCAGCTCCACTTGAAGTGGGTCATGAGGAGATCGTATGTACCGATGCCCAAATATTTGAGCAGCCACGGTCTCACGAAGGCAACAATGGGAACGTGTGTCAACAAGAGGTGGACGATGATGAAACACAATTGCCAGAAAGTCAGGAGGAGGACTATGGTGCGGAAGTGGAAGACAACATGGTGGATGATCCAGTAACTGACCCAACCTGACAGGAGGACATGCAGAGTGAGGACAGCAGTGCACAGGGGGAGGGAGGCGTAGCATCACAACAGGCCAGAAGAAGCAGGGTGGTGGCCGCAGGCAGAAGGCAGGCAATCGTTCCCCGGAACAGCAACATGACAGAAGTTGCCAGTACAACTGTTAGGTCTTCCCGGATCTGGCTGTTTTTTAAGATGTCTGCAGATAATTTGAAAAAAAAGGCCATTTGCAACACCTGGCATGCCAGCATCAGCAGGAGTAGCAAAACTAGCAGCTTGACCACCACCAGCATGATCAGGCACATGGCAGCAAAGCACCCTACTTTGTCTGATGTACACCAGAGTCCAGGAGCAGTGTCTGCGTATCACACCTCTGCATCTTCCACTGTAGTGCGTGCAAGCCAATCCCCTGTCCATACTGCATGCGAAGATGCCTCCTTTCCTTCATCTGTAGTTGCACAAGCAGAAATACCACCATCATCAACCACGTCCTTGTCCCAGCACAGCGTTCAGTTATCCATACACCAATCTTTGGAATGCAAGCGCAAATACGTTGCCAACGCCCCACATGCCACACTTCTAAATTTGCACATTTCGCGACTGCTTACGCTGGAAATGTTTCTTTTAGGCTAGATGGAGATGGAAGCATTCCGCGACCTCATGGCAGCGGCCGTCCCACGTTACTCGGTCCCCCGCCGTCACTATTTCTCCCGGTGTGCCGTCCCCTGAATTACATAAGCACGTGTCACAAAACATTACACGTGCCCTTAATAACGTAGTTTCCGGAAAAGTCCACCTAACCATGGACACGTGGACAAGTGCTTGTGGGCAGGGGGAGTACATCTCACTGACGACACACTGGGTTAGTATTCTGGAAGCCAGGACCCAGTCTGACCTTGGGATGGAACACGTCCTTCCGACACCAAGGATTGCAGGCCTTAACTCAGTCAGGGTATTCACCCACAGTGTACAGCTCCAGAACGTCATGATCCTCAGCCTCCTCCTCCACTTCACCCTCTACACCAGTCCCAAGCTGGAAGCACTGCAGCAATGCCTTGGCTAAGCGGCAACAGGCTGTGCTGAAGCTAATATGCGTAGGTGACAAACCCCACAATGCTGAAGAGTTGTGGAAAGCTCTGAAACAGCAGGCAGATCACTGGTTTACACCGCTGAACCCACAGCTAGGCACGGTCTTGTGTGACAATGGCCGGAACCTGGTGGCGGCTCTGAGGCGAGGCGAGCTGACACATGTTCCATGCGTGGCCCATGTGCTCAACCTCATGGTTCAGCGGTTTCTTAAATCCTACCCGGAGCTGCTGTCGGATCTGCTGGTAAAAGTACGCCGCCTGTATGCCCATTTTAGAAAGTCACCTACTGCTTCAGCCGCCCTTGCCAGCTTTCAGCAGCGTTTGCAGGTTTCGGCTCACAGACTGGTGTGTGATGTCCCCACGCATTGGAATTCCACACTGCACATGTTGGTCAGGATTTGTGAGCAGAAGAGGGCAGTTGTTGACTACCTGCATCAACTAGGCCATCGGTATACGGTTCAAACTCCACACATAAGACCTCAGGAGTGGACATGGATGTCTGACATATGTACCGTCCTCCAAAACTTTGAGGACTTCACCAAGATGGTGAGGGGCGAGGAAGCCATCATTAGCATCACCATCCCGCTTCTCTGTCTTCTAAAATGCTCTCTGCTCAAAATCAAAGACGATGCATTGCAGGCAGAGCATGATGAGTTGGAGCAATAAACCATACGAGGTGATTAGACACAGCCCAGCCTCATCTCATCCTAACGTGTATTGGAGGACTATGACGAGGAGGAGGATAAAGAAATGGAGCTACTTTCATGCGGAATTGACGGTAATACATGCACAACCGTCATACCGTCGGTTCAGCGTGGATGGCCAGAGGACAGGGAAGAGGAGGAGGATGATGATGAAGACAGCATGGTCAGTCATCTTGTTGGTGAGGACCTGAAGTCTTGCCTGTTAACAGTCTGGCGCACATGGCTGACTTTATGTTATGCTGCCTGTCTTGTGACCCTCGCATTATCAACATCTTGGCGGACACTCGTTACTGGTTGGTGACAATTTTAGACCCACGCTACAAGGAGAACTTTATTTCTCTTGTTCCCGAGGCGGAGAGGTCTAAAAAAATGCTGCAGTACCAGAAGGCCCTAGTTGCGGAATTAGTCAAAAAATTCCCTTCTGAAAATGCTTGAGGCAGAGGTCATAATTCGGTGGACAACCAAGGCGTCCGGCCGAGAGAGGCACAAATCCAATCCAGCAGAGGTAAGGGAACACTCTCAAAGATCTGGGAGAGTTTTCTCAGCCCCTCCCATAGTACAGTCCCTTAGGTGCGGGGTACTGTCACAAGTACTGCAAAGTTTGTAAAGATGCTGAAGGAGTACCTTGCTGATCATACGAAAGTGCTCCTAGATTCCTCTGTGCCTTATAATTATTGGGTATCCAAGCTGGACACGTGGCAGGAATTGTCCCTCTACGCCTTGGAAGTCCTGGCCTGCCCTGCCCGCTAGCGTTTTGTCAGAGTGTGTTTTTATTGCCGCAGGTGGAATCATTACTGATAAACGCACCTGCCTATCAACTGAAAATGCTGACCAGTTGTTTTTGAGCTGAATACTGAGATTAGAGATTAAATTACAGCAGCTATACCGGTCAGACACAAACGCTGACACGAGTATACTGAGTGCTTTGGCGTATACAAATTGGAGCTACAACCCCCCTCCTACCACACAAAAATGGTAAGTGAATGCAGACAAGAGTTGGTTTTTAGCTGGACACTGAGATTACAAATTAGAGGTTAAATCCCAGCAGGTGTACCGATCAGACACAAACGCTGACGAGAATACAGAGTGTTTTGGCGTATACTAATTTCCACTACAACCCACTCCTGCCACACAAAAATGGTAAATGAATGCAGACAATAGTTGGTTTTTAGCTGGACACTGAGATTACAGATTAGAGGTTAAATCCCAGCAGGTGGACTGGTCAGACACAAACGCTGACGAGAATACAGAGTGTTTTGGCGTATACTAATCTCCACTACAACCCACTCCTGCCGCACAAAAATGGTAAATGAATGCAGACAAGAAGTTGGTTTTTAGCTGGACAGTGAGATTACAGATTAAAGGTTAAATCCGAGCAGATGTATCGGTCAGACACAAACGCTGACGAGAACACAGAGTGTTTTGGCGTATACTAATTTCCACTACAACCCACTCCTGCCTATAGAGAGCTAAATTAATCCCTAAAAGCACTGTTTTGGGATGGATGAGATTTACAGCCTGTCCACCAGCCCCAGATGTGATGCAGGCTGGTATACTGGCACAACGAAGTTTGCTATATACCCTGCCTCCCTGCCTGTATACAGCTATTTTAGTCCTCAGAAGGACTGCTGTGGTATTAGATTAGCAGCCCTGCACCTACACTAGCTGAAAGGCCACAAATCTGTCCCTCAATGAGTAGCACCTCTCCCTACACTGCCTGTCTGTGGAGCAGAGTGACGAGCACAGCGCGGTCAGGTCTTATAAAGACTTGATCACGCTGTGCGACCAGCCAATCACTGTAAAGCCACAACCAACAGGGCTGTGGCTGGCTGTGGCTTTACAGTGGCTGTTAGCCAATTTCTGCATGCGGGCTGGCTCTGTAAAGAGCGCGAACATGCAGCGAGGTGGACCCGAGCATGAGCAAGAGTATCGCGAGATTACTCGGTACTCGCCGAGTACCCCAAGTACCAAGATTAGTGATGGGCGAATCCTAAATTACTTGGAATCGCTTGACTCTAGCGAGTCCGAGCCCGGGACTCGCTACTCGTTGCGAGTCTAGCGAGTCCAATGTTAATGAATGGGGAAGCGAGTAATAGCGAGTAGTGTGCGATTTACAAATCACAGATGTGTCTCAGAAGCTTCAGCCTGCCATTGATTTGCATTAGACTCGTTTACTTTGCAAGTAATCGCTGGGAAACTCGCACAGAGTCCTGCTTTCTCCTCTGTGCTGGCTGCCGCATCTCCAGGGTCCTAGAGCCCGCCTGCTGCCTGATGTAGCAGAGCTGCGATTGTTCTCAGTCTGCTCATTCCCTGTGCATAGACATCTATATCTATGCACAGGGGAAGTAGCAGAGAGGACATCGCGTTTTGGACTGCGTCGGACGGAAGAGGATTTTTGTAATTAAAGATGGAGTCCCTAATGGCTTTTTTTTTTATTTCTAATAAAATTTTTTCTCTGTGTTGTGTTTTTTTTAAAACAATTTAATAGAAATTCATGGCGGTCATGTCTAATATTGGCGTGACCGCTAGGGATGGGCGAATCTACTCGCTAGGACTCGTTACTCGGCGAGTAGTAAGGGACTCGCAGGACTCGGTACTCTGCGAGTTTCCCAGTGATTACTCGCACGAGTCCAATGCAAATCAATATCAATCCTAGTTTTGTCAGAAACGCTGACAAAACTAGGATTGCCATTGTTTGCATTAGACTCGTGCGAGTAATCACTGGCTACTGTGCCAGTGATAGCAGGGAAACTCGCAGATAACTGCTGTTTCTTTGCGAGCCGAGTCCAGCTGTCTTCTCTGTGCAGCTCCAGGGTCCTAGAGCCCGCCTGCTCACAGACATTATGTAGCAGTGCTGAGATTGTTCTCAGTCTGCTCATTCCCTGTGTACAGACATGAATGTCTGTGCACAGAGATGATGTAGCAGAGCTGAGATTGTTCTCAGTCTGCTCATTCCCTGTGTACAGACATGAATGTCTGTGCACAGAGATGATGTAGCAGAGCTGAGATTGTTCTCAGTCTGCTCATTCCCTGTGTACAGACATGAATGTCTGTGCACAGAGATGATGTAGCAGTGCTGAGATTGTTCTCAGTCTGCTCATTCCCTGTGTACAGACATGAATGTCTGTGCACAGAGATGATGTAGCAGAGCTGAGATTGTTCTCAGTCTGCTTATTCCCTGTGCATAGACATCTATATTTATGCACAGGGGATGTAGCAGAGAGGACATCGCGTTTTGGACTGCGTCGGACGGAAGAGGATTTTTTTAATTAAAGATGGAGTCCCTAATGGCTTTTTTTTTTATTTCTAATAAAAAATTTTCCTTGTGTTGTGTTTTTTTTAAAACAATTTAATAGAAATTCATGGCGGTCATGTCTAATATTGGCGTGACCGCCATAAATTTCGGGCTTAGGGCCAGCTGATAATACAAAGCTGGCCCTAACCTCTTTATTACCCAGCGTGCCACCGCTACCAGGGCCGCTGGAAGAGCGGGGTTCAGCGCCAGAGGATGGCGCTTCAATGAACGCGCCATCTTCTGGGGCGGCTGCGGACTGCAATTTGCAGCGGGGGGTGCCCAGAAAGCTTGGGCATCCCTGCGCTGCGGATTCCAGCCCCCAGCTGCTTAGCTGTACCTGGCTAGACATAGAAATTGCGCGGAGCCCCACGCATTTTTTTTAAATTATTTCATGAAATTCTGAGATTCTGACTCTGAAATTCATGAAATAATTAAAAAAAAATGCGTGGGGCTCCGCGCAATTTCTATGTCTAGCCAGGTACAGCTAAGCAGCTGAGGGCTGGAATCCGCAGCGCAGGGATGCCCAAGCTTTCTGGGCACCCCCCGCTGCAAATTGCAGCCCGCAGCCGCCCCAGAAGATGGCGCGTTCATTGAAGCGCCATCCTCTGGTGCTGAACCCCGCTCTTCCAGCGGCCCTGGTAGCGGTGGCACGCTGGGTAATAGAGGTTAGGGCCAGCTTTGTATTATCAGCTGACCCTAAGCCCGAAATTTATGGCGGTCACGCCAATATTAGACATGACCACCATGAATTTCTATTAAATTGTTTTAAAAAAAACACAACACAAGGAAAATTTTTTATTAGAAATAAAAAAAAAAGCCATTAGGGACTCCATCTTTAATTAAAAAAAATCCTCTTCCGTCCGACGCAGTCCAAAACGCGATGTCCTCTCTGCTACATCCCCTGTGCATAAATATAGATGTCTATGCACAGGGAATAAGCAGACTGAGAACAATCTCAGCTCTGCTACATCATCTCTGTGCACAGACATTCATGTCTGTACACAGGGAATGAGCAGACTGAGAACAATCTCAGCACTGCTACATCAGGCAGCAGGCGGGCTCTAGGACCCTGGAGCTGGGGCAGCCTGTACAGAGGAGACAGGATCTTATCTGTGCGAGTCAGCAATTACTTACAAAGTAAACGAGCAATGCAAATAAATGACAAAACTAGGATTGCTTCAGGCTGAAGCTTCCGAGACACATCTGCGATTTGTAAATCTCACACTACTCGCTATTAACTCGCTTCCCCATTCATTAACATTGGACTCGCTAGACTCGCAACGAGTAGCGAGTCCTGTGCTCGGACTCGCTAGAGTCAAGCGATTCCGAGTAATTTAGGATTCGCCCATCACTAGTGACCGCCATAAATTTCGGGCTTAGGGCAAGCTGATAATACAAAGCTGGCCCTAACCTCTTTATTACCCAGCGTGCCACCACCACCAGGGCCGCTGGAAGAGCGGGGTTCAGCGCCAGAGGATGGCGCTTCAATGAACGCGCCATCTTCTGGGGCGGCTGCAGGCTGCAATTTGCAGCGGGGGGTGCCCAGAAAGCTTGGGCATCCCTGCGCTGCGGATTCCAGCCCCCAGCTGCTTAGCTGCACCTGGCTAGACATAGAAATTGCGCGGAGCCCCACGCATTTTTTTTTATTATTTCATGAAATTCATGAAATAATAAAAAAAAAAGGGCTCCCCTATATTCTTGTGTCTGGCCCGGTACAAATAGGCACCTGGGGGTTGGGGGCAGCCCGTCGCTGCCTGCTGGATCCGGCTGGTTCCAGAAATACGGCGAAGACCATGTAATTTTTTTTCTGAAAAATCAATAAAACAATCCTAAAAAAGGGACTGCATCTTTATTAACCCCTCGCCCATGGTCCAGGGGTTAATAAAGATGCAGTCCCTTTTATTTACATTGTTTTATGGATTTGTCAGAAAAAAATTTCACGTGGGCTTCGCCGTATTTCTGGAACCAGCCGGATC